>JARBWK010000003.1:14115672-14600672 GCA_030556195.1 Anolis apletophallus | reverse complement strand
CCACGCCGCTCTTCCTGATCAAAGGAGGAGGCGGAGGAGGCGCTCTGGCTGCCATGTGCGAACGTTCCAAACGTTCGCGCTGGCAGCGAAGTGGCCGGGGTGGGAGTTCAGTTGGCAATTTTTTGGGGTTCGTTTTTTGGGGTGTTGGGAGGGATGTAGGTCCGGTTTTTTTGCTGTTGTCTGTAGCGAGTGTAATGGTCCAGTCTGTTGTCAAGTTTGGTGCTTCTGCGAGCCATAGTTTCTTTGTCTATATACGACATTAAACGGACTGACCAAAATTATATATATAGATAATGATGATGATAATAATATTCATTCAGCCTCTGCTACTACTACTAATAATAGTAACAACAACAATAGGTTCCTAGAGTAGAAGGAGATCTCCAAGAGCCATCCAGTCCAACCTCCTTCTGTCATAAGGAAAAACACAATGAAAGCATTCCTCACAGATGGCCATTCAGCCTCTGATAATAATAATAACAACAATGGGTTCCTAGAATAGGGGGAGACCTCCAAGGGCCATCCAGTCCAACCTCCTTCTGCACCTTGGTGGCGTCGGGAGCCTGCAGGGCAGGACTGTGCCTTCCTCCCACCCTGCCTGCGATCTACCAGGACGCCCTACGAGATCTACCAGTAGATCGCGATCTACCTAATGGGCACCCCTGGTTTAGGGCCTTAAAGGTGATGACCTGAACCTTGAATTGGGATCAGAAGATGAACAGCAGCCTATGGAGCTCCTTAAACAGGGGGGCTTGATTGCTCCCTGTAAAGTAGTCTTCTTTAACTTGAAGCTTCATAGGGCATCCAGTTTTGACTCCAGCTTTCCTTTCCATTGGCTATCCTTATCTGAAATGCAACCCCTCTAAAGAGCAGTAAATTGAGAAAACTTTACAGAGAGAATCCTCAGCTGGATAAGTCAATGAACCATGTCTAACGTTCCTTCTGGGATTCCCAGCTCCATCTGCGGTAAACACCAGAGTCATTGACAGAGTTGACGGCAGGCTAGCTCTTCACTGTAGCAGTATGTCTTCTTGGGCATGAGTTTCTATTTCCCATAAGATACTCTGATCAGCAATTAAGTGAAGCCTAGATCTATGGAAAAATTACTTTTTGGAGCAGACTCTGCACAGCCCCTACCTCTTTCCTGCTGATTTGCAGTGTATAAGTAAGTGTCCCCTGTTTGGAATGCATCATAAGCTTATTCTACAGCAGGGGTGCTCAGAACGGTGATCGCGATCACCAGGGTGATCTTCGGGCCTCATCCTGGTGATCTTCAGGCCCCTGACCAGAGTCCAAGAGGCAGAATGGGCCCCCTCTTTTGGATTCTTCCTCCTCCCTCCATCCTTCTCCAGCCACTCAGAGTCGTAGGAGACCAAAGGGGGCGGGCCTGGATGACGCGATGCATGGCTGGCCCCACGCGCATGCGCAGAAGCGCCCAGTCTGCCTCTCAGACTTCTTGTGAGCTCTTGGAGGCGGCACGCATGCTGGCGGCGTGGAAATAAGAGCAACGACGGAGGAGAAAAAGAAGGACGCTTTGGGGTCATTTCCTTACCGCATCTCAAAGGTCGGTCTTTTTACTATGGGGTGGGTGCTTGATTGTTCTGTGGCATGTCTCTTTGTTTATTTTTAATGTTTAAAAATGGCCTTTTAGCTCCAAAGCCTCTCTGCTTGCTTTGTTCCTTGAGAAATATATGTTGGGGAATATGGAAATGTGGAAGAAATGGGGTGTTTGGATGTATTTTTGCATGCCCCTTTGTTTACCTTGCTGAGTATTAAATGGCCTTGCAGTTCAACAGCCTCTTCTTACTTTCTGGCTGATAATATGTGTGGTAATATAGCAGTGTGGGAGAAATGGGGTGGTTGGATGTATTTTTGCATGCCCCTTTGCTTACCTTGCTGAGTATTAAATGGCCTTGCAGTTCAAAAGCCTCTCTTTTTACTTTCTGGCTGATAATATGTGTGGTAATATGGCAGTGTGGGAGAAATGGGGTGGTTGGATGTATTTTTATGCTCTGTTTTATATTGTTGTTATTAAATTGAAATGTTGATGTTTTATAACTTCATTTTATGTAAACTGCCCCTTAATGCTGGAAGGAGCAGTACATAAAAATGAATAATAAAAATAAATAAATAAATAAATAAGAAAATAGTTATACGTTTTACATTTCTGGGTAGGTGATCTTTGGGACTTGGTTTTTTAATCAGTAGCTCCCATGCTGAAAAAGTATGAGCACCCCTGTTCTACAGTAAGGGTCTGGAACCTATGGCTCGCGAGCCAAGTGTGGCTCTTTTGATTATTGCATCTGGCTCTTCCCAACGGCCCGGTATCAGTGCGGGTAGCCCGTCAACCTCCACTCCGGACACAAGCAGCCCCGTCCCTACCACACTTGCCAGCACTTCTCGGGCTCCTCGGCTCAGTTAGGCCCAACTCCTCTTCTTGGCCGTAAAATCCCGGAAAGGAAGCAGCAGCACCCTCAGCGGGTCCGCCATCCCGCTTTGCTTTCCTTCCTTGAAGGAATAGTCCTTTTAAAAGAAAAGAACTGGAAGCCGCCATCTTGGAAAACGTGCCTCTTCCAGTTCCCGAGAAAAGGGAAAAAGGACTTCCTCTCCCATCACGCCTTGCATGAGGGATTCCGGCCAGTCTGAAGGGCAGTGTCACACCCCAGACACTTTCCAAGCCCAAACCAGAGCAATGCCATGTTACAGCCCTGGACTCAGAGGCCTGAAAGCAGGCCTCTGCAGTCAGCTCCAAGTGAACTCCAAACCTCCAAGGCCGGGCGCATCCCTGTTAGTTCTCGCACCGATAAGCCAGCTAAGATTCATGAGACTTGCGATACTCCCCAGCCTCCAGGTGTTTGCTCTAATGAGGGAACATTCCAATCTGGCCAAGAAGCGGTGGGAACCGAAACCTTCCCAGCCGATCCTGGGAACGCTGTCCGACGCAGCCAGCGTATTCATCGGGGTCATCGGGGCCCTTAAAAGCAGGGTCCGGAGAGGGCTCCGCATCTCGAGCCAACTTTTGATTTCCTTGCCTTGTCTTTGGAACTGTGTTGGACCACGGTGGTCTTCTAGTTGGAACTATCCTCTATTTACTAAACTTTGATTCAAAGACTTTTCAGGACTAGCCATTTGCGGCATTTCTACATTGCTCTACTTTGGAACTATTTCAAGCTGTTGGGGTGCCTGGATCCGGGATTGGGCACAACCTTGCTGATTTCTATTTTGCCTTTTGCCTCTCTCATTTATTCTCAATAAAGCATTTAACCGCAGAAACTGTGTAATGGTTTAGTCAGGGTCCAGTGCAAGCTCTAGTTGCAACAGGCAGGAGCATCGCAGACGTCGCCGGGAAATGTAGTTTAAGGCTCTTTCGGGGCCTTCCTGAGGCCTTCCTGAGGCAAATGGAGCCTCAGGAGCGGGTAAAGGGCAGTTGCGGGGCTCCTTGGAGGTGGGATGCTGTCTTTGGGGCTGCTGTGGAGGGCGTTGGCAGACGGAGGAGAGGGGAAGGCGAAGTGGAAGGAGGACAAGGAGAAGCCACCGCAGAGCCAGGCCTAAGCCATGGAGCAAGAGTGGGCACTCGAAGTCTACGATCAGTGGCTCTATCTCAGGGATAAGCAAACTTAGGCAATCCAAACTCTGCCTTCCCGCAGAGCCTGGGAGCGTTGTAGGGCTTTATTTACACACCGCTTTCTTGCCCGTATTGCTTGGGGATTGCTCCAGCATTGGTCTTGGTCTACGGATTCTTCGGTTGGACATGCGCACCGTCATTCTGCCGGGGGAATCCTTTTCTCATAGTATGTATGTATATACTCACATTTAGTTGAATTCCGTCTTAAAATATATTATATCTATTATATGGCTCTCACTGAAATAAATTTCCAAATATTTTGCTTTCATGGCTCTCTGAGTCAAAAAGGTTCCCATGTTCTACAGTGTTGCTGTGATTTATGTGTGTTGGTTTTGTTTGTATTTAAACCACATGCTTCATCGTCAATGTTATCGAAAAATTAAACCTCCCTCTGTAAATAATGAATTATAACAATATTTATATTACACATGTATATCTTTTAGGAAAAAAGGTGTAGGACTCAAGGGACAAATGTGCTGTTCTTGGGTAATCAAGGGCTTGGCTGTGAATAAAAAAAGAGTTAATGAATGCACATACCATAACCTTCTGTTTCCGTAAAGGAGCTGTCAGGATCTCAGCTTTCTGTAACTTGTTCCAATATTTGGGGACTATCTGAAAGAAGTAGTCACTTATTGCATACACACGGTCAACCCCCCTGTTTAAGGAGCTCCATTGGCTGCCATTCATCTTCCGGTCCCAATTCAAGGTGCAGGTTCTTACCTACAAAGCCCTGAACGGTTTGGGACCCGCCTATCTACATGACCGCATTTCTGTCTACGAACCCAGGTGATCTCTCAGAACAGGGGTGCTCATTATGGTGATCGGGAGCCTCTTCCAGGTGATCTTTAGGCCTCATCAGCCGGATGGCGCGCTCCTGCCATGCGCGCGCACGTGCACTCCCGCCGCCACCTTTGCGGGGCTTCTTTTGCCAAAATGAGGCTTTAGTGGGTGGGCCCTGGCACTCGTCTTGCCACGCACGGTGTGGTGACCTGACTGCCCATTGGTTGCTGCTGGGGGGGGGGGGGAAGGGAACAAGGCGAAGGCACGCGCATGGATAGGATGTGAGGCTGTGGGAGGGATGGAGAGAATGTGTGTGTGTGTGTGTGTGAGAGAGAGAGAGAGAGCCAAGGAGAAAAGGAAACCGAATAATTTTTGGGATCCTTTTGGCAGGCAGGCAGGTGGGCGCTGGAAGGAGAGAGGGAGAGAGAGAGATAAAGAGGCGAAGGAGGCCGGGCAAAGTGGGGCAAAGGCAAACAAACCCCGCCGCAAACCCTGCTGCTGCCCTCGGGATTCCCATTCCAAGCCGAGACCTGGGCGAGCGAGCTGTGTGGGGCTGCTTTCTTTCCTTGGTTGGGGGCGAGGAGGGAGGGCTCTGCCATGTTCCTGGGGCTGAACCTGAGGAGGAGGCGGCTGCGGGGATGGAGACTCCAATTGCTGCTGCTACTTGTGCCCTCGCCGCCTTTCTTCGCCTTGCCCTCCCTCGCCCTCGAAGGAGAAAGGCGGTGAGGGCCCACGGGGGGAGAGAGAGAGAGAGAGAAAAGAGAGAGAGAGAGGGAGAGGGTGGCTCTTCAGAGCCGGCTAGGAAGAGCCACCCCTCTCCCGTGGGCATGGACTGCCACCAGTAGGAGGGGTCCTCCTTCCTGCCAGCCATCCATTTGGGCATCCTTTCTGAGTGACACCCTCGAAAGGAAGGAAGGAAGGAAGGGTGCCCTCCCACTGCATCTGTCACTTTGGGGAAGTACCTCTTCCACTCTTCCTTCTCCTGCCCAGGTAAGGAAGCCTCGAGGGAGGAGGGAGGGGGGAGGCTGCCGTGGGGAGGCTCCAGCTTCACGTTGAGTTTCCCAGCCCAGGCAGCAGCCAGGCGGCCCCTCTTCCCAGCCCTGCCCCTTCCGAGCCGCCACCGAAGCCATACCTGGCCAGAACGCTGGCGGGTGCGCCTATAAATACCCTCCTGCTGCGTGCATGGGAGGGGCCTGCTGTGCACGCAAGAAGCAGGATGGGATGGGGACTTCCTGCTTCGCGAAAGCATGCAGCAGGAAGGAGGAAGGCAACGAAGACATTAAGAGCACGCGCGCACGCAGGCAAGGAGGATCCCCTTCCCGGGTGCGCGTGGCAGCGAGTTCGTGGGCAGGCAAGAAAGAAGCCCCGCGCAGACGGAAGGCTGCAGTAGAGTGCGCACACGCTCACATGCACAACAGGTGATCTTTTCAACTTGATTGTTCATATAGTAGCTCGCATGATGAAAAAGTGTGGGCACCCCTGTCTCAGATCATCTGGAGAGGCCCTACTCTCGCTCCCACCGCCTTCGCAGGCGCGTTTGATGGGGACGAGGGAGAGGGCCTTCTCTGTAGTGGCTCCCCAACTCTGGAACGCACTCCCCAAGAAGATTAGACAAGCCCCCACTTTGGCAGTTTTTAGGAGGAGCCTGAAGACATGGCTGTTCCAATGTGCCTTCCCTGAATAAAGTAAATAATGCCCTGCTGTGTTCAATCTCTGCAAATGTCCCCAGAAGCACTTTAATTACAGGTTGTGTGTCTGCCCCACATTGTCCTTGAAACCTTCCCGTTATTTTATTTATTTATTTATTTGTTCGATTTCTTGGCTGCCACTCCCAGGTGGCTCGGGGCGGCTCACAATTCAAACAATAGATAATACAGTAAAACATTAAAAGCATTAAAATTACACATTAGGACATCAAGACATTAAAACAGGACTTGTTATATACAATCTACCTCCGTCTGCATCCCGTGTTTATTTATTTTAAAATTTTAATATTCACATTTGGCCCACCTGAAATGGTTTTAAATTGTAATGTTATCGCTTATGTTGAGTTTTATTGATTGTATTGTTTTTATAATTGCGGTTGTGTTGTTATTATGTGTTGTTGGGCTTGGCCTCATGTAAGCCGCCCCGAGTCCCCTTGGGGAGATGGTGGCGGGGTATAAATGAAGTTAATAAATAAATAATAAAATAAATAATAAATAATAAAATAAATAATAAAAGAATAATAAATAAATAATAACACACAATGAACCTGTTGATTATCTGGCTTGGAAAAGAATGGAAGGATTTGCCCAGCCTTGTCCATTTTAATACATTTCTAAAAAGTAGTTTATATACATTTCATATATAAGACATAGATACAATACAAAGTTGAAAGATACAAGTTGCACAGAATTATAAAGTAGATGCAATTTATTAAAGAGTTAGATATGATAAAGTTTAAGGGGGTACAGCTGCTGCTGGGAGCATTTCCAACCTTCTATGCAGGGGTGCTCACACTTTTTCAGCATGCGAGCTACTCTTAAAGCAACCAAGTCCAAAAGATCTACCTGCCCCCGCCGCTGCGCGCTCCCACCGCCACGCGCTCCCGCCACCGCGCGTGCTCCTGCTGGTGTTTTCTGCCCGCGCAGCGCTTCTTCTGCCTGCGGGGCATTGCAGGAAGGAGAAAGCATGAGGCGGGGCATCCAGAGGGAGCGCTCCGCTCTGCCTGTCTCGCCGGCAACGGAGGCTGCACAGCTGCTTCTGGATGAGAGAGAGAGGCAGGGCGCTCCCTCCAGAGGCCCTGCCTCGTGCTTCCTTCTTCCTGCAATGCCCCGCAGGCAAAAGAAACACCGCGAGAGCGGAAGCCAGCAGCAGGAACGCGCGTGCACGCAGGGTGCATGCGCGCATGGCAGGAGCGCCCCATCCAGCTGGTGAGGCCCGAAGATCACCTGGAAGAGGGCCGAAGATCTACCAGTAGCTCCCGAGCTACCTAATGAGCACCCCTGTTCTATAGCTTTGAACTTGTGCAACTCCCAACCTTTGGGAAAAGTCTTTTTAATAAAAGGGAAAAGAATCATATATTTATTTGTGGTCTCTAAGTAAGCTATAAAACATTTTTTGGGGGAGGGTTACCGTAACTTGATAACATGATGATGTTTATTTATATCTCGCTTTTTCTCTCCACAAGCAAACTCAATAAACACAAACAACAATAATAATGCTTGGTATGGAGAAGTGAAGACTGAGATGAGATATTATATCTATCTTTAAATATCTGAAAGATGTTTTGTCAAAAATGGGATAAGACAGTGGTTTCCAAAGTGGGCGGTACCACCCCCTGGTGGGTGGTGGGGTGATCGGGGAGGGCGCTTTGGTTGGCTCAGGAGAATTTGGGGGGCGCTGAACCCCTGTATGCCCACGAGCGGCCCCACCCCCCATGAGCGGCCCCGCCCCCCCCGAATTTTTTCAAAAAAATTGAATTTAAAAATTTTTTAAAAAGAAAAACAGATGATTTCTTTCAGGAGGGTAGGCGGGCCGCGTCCAAGGGGCTGCCGGGCCGTGTGCGGCGGGCCACCTGTTGGGTAGGTCCGTTCTATAGCAATGGTTTCCAAAGTGGGCGGTGGGGCGATCTAGGGGGGCGCTGGAAGGCTCAGGAGAATTTGGGGGATGCTGAACCCCTGTAAGTGGGTGGGGGGGGGGGGGCGGTGGTGTGAGCCAGGTGACAGAGGGAACTCATCCGCGCTCTCCCCAGGTTCGAACCTCTGATCTGTCAGTCTTCAGTCCTGCTGGCACAAGGGTTTAACTCAGTGGTTCCCAAAGTGGGGCAATCTAGGGGGGGGGCGCTGGAAGGCTCAGGAGAATTTGGGGGGCACTGAACCCCTGTAAGGGGGTGGTTGCGTGAGCCAGGTGACAGGCTACCATCCATCTCTGTATGTCTCTCTCTCTCTCTTCTTTCCTCCTCCTGCTCCCTCCTCCTCCTCTCGCCAAGCAAGGGATAATAATATTAATAATACCTTTGGGGTTCCCTTCCAACTGCTTGAGTCTTATAACAATAACCATAATGTCCTTCAACATATTTAGTGGAACGTGGATTCAGTGCGGTAACCAATTTATTAACAAAAAAAGAAACGGATTGCAAATAGTCAATTGTGGTGATTTGAAATTGCAGTTGACCAAAATAGAGTTGAGGATGACTAGACTGGTAGCAGCATACCAGGCTCATCCTTCTCATTAAGATGATTTCAAATGTCTTAGCTTTTTTCTTATTACCTTTCTATTCTAACTTCAATAAATAATTTCATAATTTCAAACTTCAATGTTTCTAATTTACAACTGTCTTTGTTATATTTTACGAAAAAGGTAGAAATATTAATACATATATCTTTCTGTTTAATTGCTATTAAAAATTTAAAAATAATAATTTCTAGGGGGGCGGTCAGTATTTTTTTTTTCTGGAATGGGGGCGGTAGGCCAAAAAAGTTTGGGAACCACTGCTCAAGAGCAACTTTTAATTTGAATACACACAGTCTAAAGGTCATGTTTTAGATAAGCAATGTTAAACAGCATGGATACATTTTGGTAGCATGGCAACCCCTTTTTGAGACTTTTATAGGGTTGGTTATAATTGTAGCTGCATAGTACAAATTCAGTTTTTTAAAAAAACCTATTGGGTTATGTATGTGTTTTTGTGAATATTTTATTTACAAACACTTTATTAGGGTTTCATTATTTAAAAAAGACAACACATACAAACACAAACAATGAGAACACAACATTTAACAAATCCGACGAAGTACTGTTGAATGTTGACTTGCGGTTACTCAGGTACCGGGGTGGGCTTGACAAACCCTTCCCCTTTCCTTCGTCGGAGCACATGACTCCATGGGGGTTGGGCGGGGGGGACTGGGAGGGGAAGGGAATGTGTAGGGAAGGGTAAAGAGATGAAAAGGAGGGTTTAGACAAAAAAAGGGGGGGTATTTAAAAGAATAGTAGGGCAGAACTTTCTAGAGACCATTATTGGTCACATCTATCTTCCTTTTAGGGCTGTTTACACATTTAAACAAGGTACTCGATAGGGGGGAAGGGGGGAGAGAAAGTGGGTAATCTTTTTCATCATTTCTGAAAATTTGCATGCCATCCTAAATTTTCCCCAATTTAGGTTATCATACAGCTAACCTTAAACACTTAAATCAAAATCTAATTCATATTCATTCTTACAATATTGGACAAATAAATAATAACTTTTCGATTTTGTATTGTCTTTTTTAAGATTTGCCTTTAGGTTGGCAGTCATTCTTTCCATTTGGATGGTGTCCATTACTTTGAAGATCCATTCCTCTTTTGATGGAGTTTCTTCAGATTTCCAGTATTTTGCGAGTGTCATTTTCGCGGCTGTCGTGATTAAAATAAAAATGTTTTGTTCTATTTTGTCCAGCTTAGAATCCAATATACCCAAGAGAAAGCTTTCCGGTTTTTTGCTTATTGGTTTTTTCAATACCTTTGTGATCTCTCTATGGATCATAGACCAAAATTTTCGGGCTCTTCTACACTTCCACCACATATGGAAATATGTTCCATTATTTCCCGTACAATGCCAACAATGTGGACTGGCTGACTTATAGATTCTGGCTATCTTTTCTGGGGGCAGATGCCAATGATACAATATCTTCACCCAGTTTTCTTTATAACTCTGACTATAGGATATATTTACATTCTTTCTCCATATGGTCTTCCATACCTCAGGTTTTATTTTATAACCAATATTTCTAGACCATTTTAATAGATGGTCCTTCACTTGAGTTTGTTTTCCTCCCCAATTTTGAAGGATTTTATAAATTTTACTTACCACTTTTTTATTTTTATTTAATAAAATCTCTTCTAACTCGTTATTTTGGTGCCGAAAACCTATTTTTTACATTTTTACATTTTGGTAGCATGGCAACCCCTTTTTGAGACTTTTATAGGGTTGGTTATAATTGTAGCTGCATAGTACAAATTCAGTTTTTAAAAAACCCTATTGGGTTATGTATGTGTTTTTGTGAATATTGACCAAGTATTACTAATTCTGAATGAATGGCGATGAGATCCCCTGAAATAAGGCACGCAAAAATTTCACTGCAAGTTTATTTGCATTCAGAAAGAGTCAAGAGGAAGGGAAACTTTGCCAAATTTCTGCCCCGTAGCGAAAGATTTTTTGAAGCCAGATGAATGCTGATTCCAAGGGTTGTGAAAGAAAAGATGAAGAATTTGAAGCTGTTGCGCTAGTCACATTCCACAACATCTCAAAGGATGCAGCTCCTGGGGCTCTCACTTTTTGGTGCGATCATGCCATCACTTTCCAATAACTCTGCAGGAAAACAATGAAACAAGTTTTCATTTCCACTCAAAGGGATATAAGCAGACATTGTGGCATACAGCACATCGTAAACGTTTGAAGTCAGAGTGTGGCGGTGAGTCTTAGGGTGAGTCAAAGCAATGAGGAGAGTAAGAGAGTAGTAATATATGTATTTATATTCTGTTATCTGAATGTCACAATACACTATATATACACAAAATGCGATGCAACACAACAGAGCAATAATTTTACAGATACATGGGCAAATGCCACACATGAACTGATATGTTGTGTCAACATCCACCTTTTTGGCGCCTTGGAGGTTGTGCTTGAATCCAGCTACAAGGGGTTACTGTCACTCCATCCTCTATGTCACTCCATCCCAACCAGTGTGCCGTGGCACACTAATGTGCCATGAGTGATCATCAGGTGTGCCGTGGGAAATTGGAACCTCCAATACCCTTTCTTCCCCCTCCTGCCAAACGCTTTTTCTTCTCCACTTGGGCTCCCTTCTTCCCAGCCTCGGTCTGCTTCGCTTTGCTCACGCTTCCACTTCTGCCGCCATTTTGATCCGAAGGAGCAGCGTGAGCATGTTCAGGGGGGGGGGGGGAGGGGGGAGGGAGGAAGACGTGACCCGTGTGGGCACTACTGTGCAGACTCGCCCCACGTCTTCCTCCCTTCCCCCTCCCCTCCTGAACACGCTCGCTCTGGCAAAGAGAGGCAAAGCAAGCAGAGCAAGGCTAGGAAGAAGGGAGCCCGAGTGGAGAAGAAAAAGTAAGTGTTCGGCAGTGTGGTGTTCCAGCCTTGTGTGGCCCCCCCTCTTGGTGTGGCCCCCCAGCCTAATGGTTAGATACAGGTGCCAGAGGCACCGGAGGATCAGGCCCTTGATG
The DNA here is from genome assembly GCA_030556195.1 of Anolis apletophallus. NCBI lineage: Eukaryota > Metazoa > Chordata > Lepidosauria > Squamata > Anolidae > Anolis > Anolis apletophallus. The sequence goes on along the minus strand of JARBWK010000003.1, from coordinate 14,589,058 downwards.
TGGATGAGGGATGGCCAGAGCCGGATGCTCCAGCTAATGCAGAATTATCATGGGATAACGATTGGTTGCATGGCTATTATCCCGAGGAAGAGGTTAATGATGATTCTATGGAGCTTAGCTTTGAGACTGCAAGTGAAAGTTCAGATTATCTTGAATCCCATGGGAATGTTCCTCCCGTACCATCTGGTGCCGAGAGAAGCCGAGAGGAGCTTAGCTCTCACAGAGATACCAGTTCAGGTGGTGTCACTAACGAGGAGGAATTTGATAGAAGGGCCTCTATCAATTCTAAGAGAAAGTATTGGAATTTGCGAAGGGGGATTCAGTGGACCCACAGAAAGTAAAATCCTTATAAGACTGGGGCTGGGAAGTTGCGAACCAGACCCGAAGCTACGTTGGTAAAGGATACCGGGCTCAAGCATCCAAGTACTGCAAAAGGCTTTGTGGATCCACGTTCCTTTGGGACCGTCGTTATGGTCTGTCTTGGACTCTAGTTCTTTGTGAGGCCACAGGTGTGGTCTATCTTTGCTTTAGACTTCCTTTGGACATTGATTCGGTTTAAGTTAAACCGGATCACATCTTGGACTTATTTTGCTTTCTCTCTATTTTTGGACTACCTTTTATTCTAAATAAAACTACTTTACATTTATTACCTGTGTGTGTGGTCTGGGTGTGTGTGTGTGTGTGTTCTGGACCTGAGTTGCAACAGGCAGGAGAGGAAAGAAAGGGCGCGAAGGGGAAGGGGGAGGAAGAGGTCTCTGTCGAAAGCTGTTGGAAGGAGGCTCACCACTTTAAGGTCCCTAAAACAGGCATGGGCAAACTTGGACCTTCCAGGTGTTTTGGACTCCAACTCCCACCATTCCTAGCAGCCTCAGGCCCTTTTCCTTCCCCCCCCCCTCAGCCACCTAAGCAGGAAAGGGCCTCAGGCTGTTAGGAATGGTGGGAGTTGAAGTCCAAAGCACCCAGAGGGCCGAAGTTTTCCCATGCCTGTTTTAGGGACCTTAAAGTGGTGAGCCTCCTTCCAACATTGTGATTCTGGATAGAAAACAAATAACAACATAACATGATATAGTTTGAGTCCACAGTGCTCCCTGGGTGTAGGTGAACTACAACTTCCAAACTCAAGGTCAATTCCCAAGCAAACCCTTTCAGTACTTTCTGTTGGTAATGAGAGTTCAATATGCCAGGTTTGGTTCAATTCCATTGTTGCAAGAGTTCAGGATGCTCTTTGTTTGTGTGTTAACTATAAATCCCAGCAACTACAACTCCCAAGTGTTCACATTTGGGCATCATGAGTATTCATGCCAAGTTTGGTCCTGATCCAACATTGTTTGAGTCCACAGTGCTCTCTGGGTATAAGTGAACTACAACTCCAAAACTCAAGGTCAATGCCCACCAAACTCTTATAGTATTTTCTCTTGGTTATGGGAGTTCTGTGTGGGAAGTTTGTGTCTTTCTGCCATTCCTGCCAGGATATCTATGTTGTGTTCATCGAAACAGGCCCAGGTTTAAAATATATTTAAAAACATATTTACTATATGTATTACTGCGTTAGAGTGTTATCTTGTGTCATTTTGGTTGGCGGTGTGCCCCAGGATTTTGTAAATGTAAAAAATGTGCCGCGGCTCAAGAAAGGTTGAAAAACACTGCTCTATGACAAAGAGCCATCAGGATTTCCTCCTTCCTTTTGATGGCTGGGCATGTTCTGATCTTTTTCTTTGTGGTGTTGTAAAATACTTCTCTCACTTATTTTAGCAGTACCTAATTTCTGTACTTACAGCTCAATCTATTTTCGAACTGCTTAGGTAACCAGTGCTCTGGGCTGACAGTCGGGTGCTCACGCCGACCCGGGGCTTTGAACTGGCAACCTTTTGGTTGGTAGATCTGATCATTCCTGGTGATTTACAAGCTGTGCTAAAGCCCGGGACCTATCTAGAATGCTATCTATCTAGAAGGCTACCATATGTGAATTTGCATCTATTTTGATATTTTGCATTACGTTTTCCCCACCCTCCAGCATCTGATTATTCTGTGGATCATGATTGGCCAAGAATTGATACAGGTCTCAGAGCATCTGCTTACCCTTGGCAGCATTTCTGTGTAAAACTGCATTTCCCAATGGTAGTAGTGCCACGAGGGCAGAAGAAGGAGTAGCAGGCCCCCCCCAGCAGCTCTACAATCTCCATTTTGTTTGATCCCTGCCTCGGCAACTCCTGTGGAAAGAAATGACCAAGTAAATGATACAAAACAGATGGAAATGCACAAAGAAAATGCAATGGACGGACCTGGGACTTTGGATGTGGATTCGGAGTTGGTCTTGGATTTGTTAACTTTAAAATGAATGCTTTTAATTTATTGTTTAGTCAATGTTTTAATTGTAATTTTATTGCTATTGTTTGTGTGGCATGTAATGATTGCCGGTTGTAAGCCACTCTTAGTCCCCCTTCGGGGGTGAGAAGGGTGGAGTATAAATGTCCAAAATAAAGAAAGAAATAATAAAATTATAAGGTTTTTAATCTTTTGACCCCCGCCCCAAGTGCTAACTTAATATTTATTCTTATTGACTTGCAGCCAAGTCTACTTTGAGATGTTAAAGTTCGGTGTATCAAATTTGGAGATGGTTGGAGGATGACTAAATATAAAAAGAGACATCTGCTTTGTTAACTTAGTGTTATAGTATTATTTTTATTTATTTCCACAATTTCTACCCCGCATCTTCCCAACCCCCGAGGGGGGACTCAGAGCGGCCTCACAACGGCAACAATTTGATGCCCAAAACACAGTAAACATATAATAGAAAACCACAAACAGTCAAAAATTAAAATACATTAAATACAGTTAACATTAAAATACATTAAAATACAATTAGCATTAAAATGCATCACATACATTCACATAGGTTAAAAACAGTATTCCGTCCATAATAGAAGCCTTAGGTCATGTCCACCAGTTTGCCATTTCAATCCCATCTAAAGTGCTGTATCGTGCTAAGGTGCAAACGCTTGGTCCCATAACCAGGATTTCACTCTTTTCCTGAATGCCAGGAGGGATGAGGTAGATCGTATATCAATAGGGAGCGCATTCCACAGACGGGGAGCCACCACCGAGAAGGCCCTATCTCTCGTCCCCACCAACCTCATTTGAGAAGTAGGCGGGAGCAAGAGCAGGGCCTCCCCGGATGATCTTAGATTATGAGGTGGGGCGTAGCGGCAGGTGCGTTCGGACAAGTAAACTGGGCCAGAACCGTATAGAGCTTTAAAGGTCAAAACCAACCCTTTGAATTGAGCTCGGAAATGGACAGGCAGCCAGTGGAGCTGACACAACAGGGGGGTGTTGTGCTCCCTGTATGTAGCTCCCGTTAGTAGTCTGGCTGCTGCCCGCTGGACTAATTGCAGTTTCCGAACTGTCTTCAAAGGCAGCCCCACGTAGAATGCATTGCAGTAATCTATTCGTGACCAGAGCGTGGACGACCGTAGCCAGATCAGACTTCCCAAGGTACGGGCACAGCTGGCGCACGAGTCTTAACTGTGCAAAAGCTCCCCTGGCCACTGCCGAGACCTGGGTTTCCAGGCTCAGCGATGAGTCCAGGATCACTCCCAGGCTGCGAACCTGCGTCTTCAGGGGGAGTCTAACCCCATCCAACACAGGCTGTAACCCTATGCCGTGTTCGGCCTTATGACTGACCGTGAGAACCTCTATCTTGTCAGGATTAAGTTTCAATTTGCTAGCCCTCATCCAGTCCGACACAGCAGCCAAGCACCGGTTCAAAGTCTGGACAGCCTCCTTAGTAACAGGTGGGAAGGAGTGACAGATCTGGACGTCATCTGCGTACAGATAACACCTTACTCCGAAACTCCGAATGATCTCTCCCAGCGGTTTCATGTAGATGTTAAATAACATCGGGGACAGTACTGAACCCTGAGGGACTCCACAAGACAATGGTTGTGGAGCCGAACAGGTGTCACCCAATGACACCTTCTGGGTATCTTTAGTCAGGGAAACAGATTACAAGGGTTTTGGAGGGATATTTTTGAAATTTTGAGGGTGATTAAATAGAAAGAGGAACATTCATTTTAGTTCTAATCTAGTTGAGACAAAGAATCATATTTAGGCCATTTTCCAAATATCCATTACCAGTTTCCCAACTGCGTATTTTGTTGTTGTTCAATATTTTCCCCCCAATTGTACATTAGTGTCCAGCTGCACACACAAAAATACTCTTACCTGGCCCTTGCAGGAGCCCAAGAAGAAGAACAGCAAAGACAAGGAAAAGGATCTTCATGTTTCTATTGCTTTCGGAACCAAGAGTGCATTTCTAATGAGCCATTTCCCTGCGTCATACCAGTCCTTATGATGCGGGGTGTATTTTAATATTTATTGATTTTCCTTTACCTGTTTTATCCTTAAGTAATCAAATATAGCAACAGGTTGCATACAGAGGAACATAAGAACATAAGAAGAGCCATGCTGAATCGGACCTCAGCCCATCTAGTCCAGCATTCTGTATCACACAGCGGCCCACCAGTTGTACACGGGGATCTCGAGCAGAAGGGAGGGCAAAACCCTGACCTGCTCCCGACCCCCCACAACCAGTACCCAGGGAAATCCTGCCTACCTCAACCAACTCCGAGGTGGCACTTGAATGTCCTTGGAAGGACTGCCAATCTCAAGGGCAATTGGATGGGGATGTGCCAGAGCTCTACTGTATATGGCATGCCTTGCACACTTAATGCCCTGGATCCAATCTCTGTCATTTCTATACAGGGCTGGAAAAGACCCTTGTTAAACCCATTGAGTAAGATGAATGTAGAGGTCCCATATTCGGGCCAAGGGACATACATTTGGGTGCATGACGTGGTTTCCCTGCATGCTAAAGATTTGGATGCCAAGATGATAAACTAGTAGGTAAACTAAACGGTAAACTACTATGCTCAGCCCTGAACAAGTATAGCAGGGGTCGGGAACCTTTTTGACTCAGAGAGCCATGAAAGCAAAATATTTGGAAATTTATTTCAGTGAGATTATATATATAATATATATACTATATTTTAAGACTGAATTCAACTATTTTAAATGTGAGTATAAATGTGAGTATATGTACATACTATGAGAAAAGGATTCCCCCGGCAGAATGACAGGACCCTTCAGACCTGGCTTTGCAAAAGGCATGCTCAGGACTCTGGGAAGGAAGAGAAGGCGGAAGGAAGGGAGAAAGAAAGAAAGAAAGACAGAGGAAATAAAGGAGGGAGGGGGAGAGGAAGAAAGAAAAGAAGAACGAACTATGGAAAAGGAAGAAAAGAAGAGCAGGAGAGAGACAAGGAGGGGAAAAGAAAGAAGGACATGGGAAGGGAGGAAAGGAAAGGGTGGGGAAATGAAAGGAAAGGGAGTGAGGAAAAAGTAAAATAATGAAGGGGAAAGAAGAAAAGAAGGGAAGAGAGATGGAAGTGAAAAGAAGAAAAAAGGAGGGGGGGAATACTTGGGGACCTTATGGAAAGTAATTTGATAGTGTTAGATACCTTCAACCATAGTAATCACAATGTTTCATTGATAGGAGGCCAGCATGTGTTGATAAGAGAGAATATCAGAGGGCACATTTTAGTCCAGCTTGGAAACATTATTTTTTCTGTAGTACAGATCTCAGAATCCCTCAGCCAATATGACCAATCATAAGACGTACCATATATGATCATATATAAAGTTAGATATTTTCCTACCCAGACATTCAAAGAGTGCTTTCTTCACGCCACACAGAATTGGAGAACCTAAAAGAAGTCTATTAATGCTCCTTTGAGGGGAAGTGCCGAAGAGTCATTGCCAGTGCCATCTTCTTCTCCATGTATGTGAAATGCCCAGAGAGGGAACTGTGGTTTAGACCAGTGTTTCTCAACCAGTGTGCCGTGGCACACTAGTGTGCCGTGAGCGATCGTCAGGTGTGCCGCGAGAAAAGCTCTCTGCCCCCTTCCTTCCCCTCTTGTCGAACTCCTGCTGCTTGGGGGGAGGAGGAGGAAGGGCCAAGTGGTGGTGAAGAAAAAGAAGAAGGGGCCGGGGCGCCACCTCCTTTGGTCGTTTCCCCAGCCAGCCTCCAATCTGCCATGACTCCCGCCATGACTCTCACCCCTCGTTCGCTGAAGCCCGCGGAGGAGGAGCCCTGCCTACTGAAGCCCATCAACCGCTCATGCTTCTCCTCTGTGGGAGAACTCAAGCTGGGGGAGGGGTGGGGCATGGCGAGCCTGGCTCCGCCCCTCCCCAGCTTCAGTGCTCCCATAGCTTTGCCAGCCTTGAGGGGGGCAGTGCCAAGCCAGCATTGTGCTGGCTCTGCCACTGCTGGCTTGGCACTGCCCCCTCAAGGCTGGCAAAGCTGTGGGAGCACTGAAGCCGTGTGGAGGGGCGGGGCATGGCGTGGCCTGGCTCCTCCCCCCTCCCGGCTTCAGCACTCCCAGCAGCTGCTCCCAGCAGGTCACCATCCCCCAGCCGTTTTTTACTGTGTTGCAGTGTCATTTTGGTTGGTGGTGTGCCCCCGGATTTTTTAAATGTTAAAAGTGTGCCGCGGCTCAAAAAAGGTTGGGAAACACTGGTTTAGACAGCAGATGGCGTCAATGCCTCTTTTAGGACAGACAAAGTTCTTGCCTTTCACCATTTGACTCAGAGAAGGTGATGTTTCCATTTGGATAACAGTTAGAAAACAATACTTACATTGATCTCTAAGTGGTTTGACCTACTTTCTGGTCTTCCTCTTTCCAACATCATTCTGAACAAATGCCCTTGCTGAACGGATGAGGTGGCAGGTATTGCTTCATGTTACCATTGTTAAGATGACCTTAACAAATTGGAAAGCTGTTCCAAAGCTAACAAAATGAATTTCGACAAGGATAAAGTGGTCAAGCACTACATGTAGGTAAGAAAAAAATAATCCGATATGCAAATATAAAATGAGAGGCACTTAGCCGAAGAATGACATTTATGAAAGGTGTCTGGACCACCATCTTAACATGAGTCAACAGTGTTATGTAGCAGTTACTCTACTCTCAACTCAAGAACGGAAAATGGAATGTTGGAGGACAGGAAAAGAGATTTAAAGATGGGCTGAAAGCCAACCTCAAAAACTGTGGCATAGACACCGAGAACTGGGAAGCCCTGGCCCTTGAGCGCTCTAACTGGAGGTCAGCTGTGACCAGAAGTGCTGCAGAATTCAAACAGGTTTGATTGGAGGGCGAAAGGGAGAAACATGCAAAGAGGAAGGCACGACAAGCCAACCCTGACCGGGACGGCCTTCCATCTGGAAACCGATGTCCTCCCTGCGGGTGAACATGTGGATCAAGAATAGGGCTCCACAGCCACCTACGGACCCACCACAAAGACAAAAAGGGCGCATCTAGACAGCCCTTTAATGCGTGAGTTCCCACAATAAAAGGGGGGGGGGCTGTCCAGATGACATCCTGGATAAACCCAAATTAATTTGCCATTAACCAGGAAAACCCTGGTATGTGGCGAATTAATTTGTTAGTGGGTTTATTCCACACCTCTTAGTTTCTGTTCGAGTGGTTACCTGTGAAGGTGTTGGATAAACCTACTATATCTGGTGTATGAATTGCAGTCTAGACAGTAGTCCCACGAGAATACCAACCCCCTCACCAAAAGCCCCCCAAAGCCATTTAAAAAACAAAAGAACTAATACAGCCCCCATTAGAGAAATGATCTAGTGGTTCCCAAACTTTTTTGGCCTACCGCCCCCTTTCCAGAAAAAATTTTACTCACCGCCCCCCCTAGAAATTGTTTTAAATTTTTTAATAGCAATTAAACAGAAAGATATATGTATTAATATTTCTACCTTTTTGTAAAATATAATTTAAAAGTTGTAAATTAGAAACATTGAAGTTTGAAATTATGAAACTATTTATTGAACTTAGAATAGAAAGGTAATACAAAAAAATTAAAACATTCAAAATAATCTTAATGAGAAGGATGAACCTGGTCTGCTGCTACCAATCTAGTAATCCTCGGCTCTATTTTCGTCAGCAGTAATCTCAAGTCATCGCGATTGACTATTTTGCAATCGGTTTCTTTTTTTGTTAATAAATTGGTCACCACACTGAATCCACGTTCCAGTAAATATGTTGAAGGACATTATTATTATTGTTATAAGACTCAACCAGTTGGAAGGGAACCCCAAAGGTATGATTATTATTATCCCTTGCTTGGCGAGAGGAGGAGGAAGGAGCAGGAGGAGGGAAGAAGAGAAAGAGACAGACACAGAGGTGGATGGTAGCCTGTGACCTGGCTCACGCCACTGCCCCCCCCACCCCCTTACAGGGGTTCAGCGCCCCCCAAATTCTTCTGAGCTTTCCAGTCCCCTCTAGATCACCCCACCGCCCACCAGGGGGTGGTACCGCCCACTTTGGGAACCACTGATCTAGACACTATACTCCTATTAATGGAGACCAAAATCCCATTGGCTTTTTTGCCGCCGCATGACATTGTTGGCTCATGTTTAACTTGTTGTCCACGAGGACTCCAAGATCTTTTTCACACGTACTGCTCTCGAGCCACGTGTCCCCTATTCTGTATTTTTGCATTTCATTTTTTTGCCTAAGTGGAGTATCTTGCAATTGTCACTGTTGAACTTCTTTTTAATTTTTTTTTAAAGTTTTGGCCCATCTCTCTAATCTGTTAAGATCATTTTGAATTCTGCTCCAGTCCTCTGGAGTATTGGCTCTCCCTCCCAATTTGGTCTTGTCTGCAAACTGGATGATCCTGCCTTCTAACCCAGTGTTTCTCAACCAGTGTGCCGTGAGCAATCGTCAGCTGTGCCGCGAGAAAAGCTCTCTGCCCCTCTTCCTTCCCCCCTCCTCCTGCCGAACTCCTGCTGCTTGGGGGAGGAGGAGGGAGGGCCAAGTGGCGGTGAAGAAAAAGAAGGAGGGGCCGGGGCGCCGCCTCCTTCGGCCGTTTCCCCAGCCAGCCTCCAATCCGCCATGACTCCCGCCACGACTCTCACCCCTCGTTCGCTGAAGCCGCACGGAGGAGGAGCCCCGTTTACTGAAGCCCGTCAACCGCTCATGCTTCTCCTCTGTGGGAGAACTGAAGCTGGGGGGAGGGGGCGGGGCATGGCGTAGCCTGGCTCCACCCCCTCCCCCAGCTTCAGTGCTCCCATAGCTTTGCCAGCCTTGAGGGGGCAGTGCCAAGCCAGCATTGTGCTGGCTCTGCCACTGCTGGCTTGGCACTGCCCCCTCAAGGCTGGCAAAGCTGTGGGAGAACTGAAGCGTGTGTGGAGGGGCGGGGCATGGCGTGGCCTGGCTCCTCCCCTCCCGGCTTCAGCACTCCCAGCAGCTGCTCCCAGCAGGTCACCATCCTCCAGCCATTTTTTACTGTGTTGCAGTGTCATTTTGGTTGGTGGTGTGCCCCCAGATTTTTTAAATGTTAAAAGTGTGCCGCGGCTCAAAAAAGGTTGGGAAACACTGTTCTAACCCTTCACCTAAGCCATTAATAAAGATGTCGAACAGGACTGGGCCCAAGACGGAATCCTGCTGATGGCACTCCGCTCATCACTTCTTTCCAGGATGAAGAGGAAGCATTGGTGAGCACCCTTTGGATTCGTTCACTTATCCAATTACAGATCCACCTAACTGTAGTTTTGTCTAGCCCACAGTTGACTAGTTTGTTTGCCAGAAGGTCATGGGGGACCTTGTCGAAGGCCTTACTGAAATCCAGGTACGCTACATTCATGGCATTACCCTCATCTATCCAGCTTGTAACTCTACTTTTTAAAGGGTTTTGGGGGGATTTTGGTGAGGGGGTTAGAGTGTCCGCATGCACACACTTTCTGGGATGTGTGTGGATAGGGGCCCAGGGACATTCACATTTTAAAAACTCAAATGCTCCTGGGATAACAGGCTGTGTGGAAGTGCCCTTATATTAATCCTAAGGCAGTGGATCTCAATCTGTAGATCCCCAGATGTTTTGGCTGGTAAACTGGCTGGGATTTTTGGGAGTTGTAGGCCAAACACTTGGGGACCCACAGGTTGAGAACCACTGCCTCAAGGAGAACCTATCATATCTTCTTGGCTTTTCTTTGCGAAGGAAGTTTCAGGAAGGACTCATCCCGCGCTTTCTACAAGCATGTTGATGACTAAGAAGGCCGATCCGAGATAGGCAAGTCCGGTTGCAGAAAGCACAGCAGAAAGCCTCCTTGGGTGATGTTGTTTCCAAGTTGTGGTTCTTTCTGCGTTGTCGTTTCTCTTCAAGACTTGTTCGACGTGTCTTCTCGAAAGAGGCCACAGCATTGTGGATAGTGCATCTCCATGTCTCCCGATGTGAGGCCAGGGTGGACCATTGTTGGTGATCAATCTGGCCGAGCCTGAGATGTTGTTTCAGGGAGTCCTTATATCTCTTTTTTGGGGCACCTCTCTTGCGCTGATCCATGGTGAGTTCACCATAGAGTAGTATCTTTGGGAGGCGGTGGCCCTCCATCCTAGAGACATGCCCTGCCCAGTGCAGCTGTGTTCTCAACAGCATGGCCTCAATGCTGGTGATCCCTGCTTGCTCAAGGACAGCAACAGTCGTCACATAGTCGGTCCAGTGTAAATTTAGGATTATGTGAAGACAGCGCTGATGAAAGTGTCCGAGGAGTTGTAGGTGCTGGTGATAGGTGACCCATGTTTCAGACCCATAAAGGAGAATAGACAGTACGATAGCTACACATTGATTTTTGTGCTTTGCCTCAGGTGCCTCAGGGGCTTGTTGCTCCAGACTCTTTTGTGAAGCCTTCCAAATGCACTATATGCCTTTGCTAATCTGTGATTATCTCTTTATCAATCGTGGCGTTTGAAGAGATGATGCTTCCCAGGTAGGTGAACTGCTGAACAGACTTAAGCACAGGTTTGCCTATGCTGACGTGGGGATGATGGTGTTCTTCCTGTGGTGCGGGCTGGTAGAGGACTTCCGTTTTCTTCAGGCAGCTGTTGCAAAGCAGGATGTGAGGCACTGCAGCAAAAAGCAGCTCACGGACTAGATAGTTTAGAGCAGTGTTTCCAACCAGCGTGCCATGGCACACTAGTGTGCTGTGAGTGATCATCAGGTTTGCCGTGGGAAATTGGCACTCCCCCCCTCTCCTAGCAGCCCCCTCACAGGTTTCCAAGAAACAAATTGAGCCTCTCCGCTTGGAAATGTTTTTTTATACTATTTTACTGGATTTTTTCGAGAGTTGTCCCCCCTCCCCAAGGAACTGTTTATAACAGCTTCATGACATCCATAGTTAACTGGAAGCAAGTTTCACTCAGAGTGAAATTTCACAAAGGTCTGGAGAACAAGCTCTATGAGGAGCGGCTTGAAGAGCTGGGCATGTTTAGCCTGAAGAAGAGAAGGCTGAGAGAAGACATGATAGCCATGTATAAATATGTGAGAGGAAGTCATATATATGTTGTGTTCATCAAAACAGGCCCAGGTTTCACACTGAGTGTATAAATACATTTAAAAACATACTAACTATATGTATTACTGTGTTAGAGTGTCATTTTGTGTCATTTTGGTTGGTGGTGTGCCTTGGGATTTTGTAAATATAAAAAGTGTGCCGCGGCTCATAAAAGGTTGAAAATCACTGGTTTAGAGTCTTAGTGTGAGCCCTCAGACAGCTTAAGTTGAACAAGCTACCATCAGTACGATACCGTATATTGTATGACAGTTCTTCAGGTTGTAATGGATCACTATCTTATCATGTGGAGAGTCAGCATGGTGTAGTGGTTTTAGCATTACATGATAACTCTGGAGACCAGGGTTTGAACCGCTGCTTGGCCATGGAAACTTACTGGGTGGTCTTGGGCACATCACATTCTCCACTCCACTGACCTAGAAACCACCACTTCCCATTGTTTGAGTGATTGCATTCTCATGGGTTGAATTCACTTGTTTCTATCTAGCTTTACCTAGTGAGGTGGCAGGAAGCAGGTTCCTATTGCAATGTTTGTTCTGCATGGATTGCATTGTTGAAAATTTGGAAATAAATCACCGTTGTTCAAACACTGGATACAGTTTTGTTTAGATAAGTTTTTGATTAATTTAGAATTTGTTTGCACATCACATTGGCACTTTTCCACAGTGAAAGGATTAGACAGTTAATTTCATAATGTTGTCCACAGAAACCCCATTTACACCAGATTAAATGCCGTATTAGTAGCAATGCCACTATTTGTTCTTCCCACATACTCTAGAACAGTAGTTCTTTAATAAAGTCTTTCTAACCATAAAAGCTTAAACTAGAGCTTCAGATTCTTTGAATTTTCACATATTTTGGTCTTTGATTTCTATAAGACTCATTCAGTCTGGAAGCCACTGGTGGAGTCCCCAGTAGCGCAATGGGTTAAATTCTTGTGCCGGCAGAACTGCTGGCGAACAGTTCAGCGGTTCGAATCTTGGGGCATGGGGTGAGCTCCCATCTCAGCTCTAGCTTCCTGTGCTGGGACATGAGAGAAGCCTCCCACAGGATAGCAAAATATCCGAGCATCTCCTGGGCAACATCCTTGCAGACGGCCAATTCTCTTACACCAGTGTTTCCCAACCAGTGTGACGTGAGTGATCAGCAGGTGTGCCGTGGGAAATTGGCACTCTTCCCCCTCCTAGCAGCTCTTTCTCCCTCTTTCCCTCCCCAAAGATCCTCTGCGAGGCAAAGGAAGGGCTCCGCCAAATGCCGGAAGCTCCACATCGGTGAATTGGGCAGTGAGCGAACCTGGGAGCATCGGGAGGCTGAAGCATTCACAGGTTTCCAAGAAACAAATTGAGCCTCTCCACTTGGAAATGTTTATTTTTTTTTACTATTTTACTGGATTTTTCTAGAGTTGCCTGACCTCCCCCCCCCCCCAAAGGAACTGTTTAGAACAGCTTCATTATATCCATCGTTATCCGGAAGCAAGTTTCACTCAGGGTGAAATTTCACAAGGGTCTGGAGAACAAGCCCTATGAGGAGCGGCTTGAAGAGCTGGGCATGTTTAGCCTGAAGAAGAGAAGGCTGAGAGAAGACATGTATAAGTATGTGAGAGGAAGTCATATATATGTTGTGATCATTGAAACAGGCCCAGGTTTCACACTGAGTGTATAAATACATTTAAAAACATATTAACTATATGTATTACTGTGTCAGAGTGTCATTTTGTGTCATTTTGGTTGGTGGTGTGCCCCAGGGTTTTGTAAATGTAAAAAATGTGCCGCGGCTCAAAAAAGGTTGAAAAACACTGTCTCACACTATAAATGACTTGTAGTTTCTCAAGTCGCTCCTGACACAAAATGAAAAAGCTACCTGGAAAGGGGTTTTGGGAGTTGTAGTCCAAAATAACCAGGAAGCCAAGAGTTCACGATTCTTGCCTAAAAGTATCTACACTGCACAATTATACCAGTTTAACTATTATGATGCCATTTTAGGTGATCTTGGGATTTGTAGTCTGGTGAGGTACTGGTAAGGATTCTGTGCTAAAGAATTCTAGCTCATTAATAATAATTAGTCACAAATTTTAGCAGAGAATTCTAAGTGCTGATATTTTTAATTTCATTTAATTTTATTTTATTTATTTCAAATATTTATACCCCGCCCTTCTCTACCCCCGGAGGGGGACTCAGGGCGGCTCGCAACTGGCAGCGATTTGATGCCCACATATACAATCAATAAAAACAACAATTACACAATAAATAACACATTAATCAGATTAAAACCAACTATACAAATAGTCAGAGTTTTGCAATCCGAAGCCAGTCCACAGTCCGTTTTCTTAACACTGTCATCATTCTATTGTCCGCCTGCTACCCAGTTATCTGGTGCTGGCATAGTGACATCTATAATCGGAGAGGTGTTGGCATAGTGGAGAGGTGTATCTATTAAAATTTGAACCAAATTCCGCCCAAAATATCTTTAACGGCTTTTATTTTTTGATAAAGACTAGAAGTCCCTAGGTGTCACTTAGGCGTTCACGAATGACTTCTCAGTTGCTGCAGGTTATTGAACCCATGGAGATGAGCTCCCAGTTTCTCTCTCCTCTTTCCTCTTTTGCTCCATTGTTTTCATCTTTCTGCAATTGCTGCAAACTAAATGCAAGGTGCAAAAATAGTCTGCAGTCACTTAAATCATAGGAGACAGGCAGGGCCGTAGCCAGGATTTTGATTCGGGGGGGGGGCTGACTTTGGTTCGGGGGGGCTGAGACTGGGTGGAAGAGGGTCTACTTTAGCAAACCTTTTGTATTGTTATCCCAATAACCCCATTAATGTGGGATATAATGAGCATGGTGATCAGATCATCTGTATATCTGTATCTGTATATCTGTATCTGTATACCTTTATAAAACGGAATGTTTGTGTGTATGTGTGTATGTGTGTATGTGTGTATGCGGAGGGCGGAAGGGCGGATATGTGGCAGCTATTTGCATAAAGTCCTTTGATTGGCCATCCTTGGCGCTCCAAAATTCTAAGGCACCAGACAGAGGGCATTGATAGCCACTGATTAGCCAGCAACCCAGAATCCAGGCCTCTACATTCAAACAACAGGATTTCTTCCCACTGAGGGGAAAAAGCCAGCATCCCAGAATCCAGGCCTCTACATTCAAACAACAGGATTTCTTCCCACTGAGGGGAAAAAAGCCAGCAACCCAGAATCCAGGCCTCTACATTCAAACAACAGGATTTCTTCCCACTCAGGGGAAAAAAGCCAGCAACCCAGAATCCAGGCCTCTACATTCAAACAACAGGATTTCTTCCCACTGAGGGGAAAAAAGCCAGCAACCCAGAATCCAGGCCTCCACATTCAAACAACAGGATTTCTTCCCACTGAGGGGAAAAAGCCAGCAACCCAGAATCCAGGCCTCTACATTCAAACAACAGGATTTCTTCCCACTGAGGGAAAAAGCCAGCAACCCAACATCCAGGCCTCTACATTCAAACAACAGGATTTCTTCCCACCGAGGGGAAAAAAGCCAGCAACCCAGAATCCAGGCCTCTACATTCAAACAACAGGATTTCTTCCCACTGAGGGGGAAAAAGCCAGCAACCCAGAATCAGGCCTCTACATTCAAACAACAGGATTTCTTCCCACTGAGGGGAAAAAGCCAGCAACCCAGAATCCAGGCCTCTACATTCAAACAACAGGATTTCTTCCCACTGAGGGAAAAAAGCCAGCAACCCAGAATCCAGGCCTCTACATTCAAACAACAGGATTTCTTCCCACTGAGGGGAAAAAAGCCAGCATCCCAGAATCCAGGCCTCTACATTCAAACAACAGGATTTCTTCCCACTGAGGGGAAAAAAGCCAGCATCCCAGAATCCAGGCCTCTACATTCAAACAACAGGATTTCTTCCCAATGAGGGGGAAAAAGGCAGCATCCCAGAATCCAGGCCTCTACATTCAAACAACAGGATTTCTTCCCACTGAGGGGAAAAAAAGCCAGCAACCCAGAATCCAGGCCTCTACATTCAAACAACAGGATTTCTTCCCACTGAGGGGAAAAAGCCAGCAACCCAGAATCCAGGCCTCTACATTCAAACAACAGGATTTCTTCCCACTGAGGGGAAAAAAAGCCAGCAACCCAGAATCCAGGCCTCTACATTCAAAGAACAGGATTTCTTCCCACTGAGGGGAAAAAAGCCAGCAACCCAGAATCAGGCCTCTACATTCAAACAACAGGATTTCTTCCCACTGAGGGGAAAAAAGCCAGCAACCCAGAATCCAGGCCTCTACATTCAAACAACAGGATTTCTTCCCACTGAGGGGAAAAAAGCCAGCCACCCAGAATCCAGGCCTCTACATTCAAACAACAGGATTTCTTCCCACTGAGGGGAAAAAAGCCAGCAACCCAGAATCCAGGCCTCTACATTCAAACAACAGGATTTCTTCCCACTGAGGGGAAAAAAGCCAGCAACCCAGAATCCAGGCCTCTACATTCAAACAACAGGATTTCTTCCCACTGAGGGAAAAAAGCCAGCAACCCAGAATCAGGCCTCTACATTCAAACAACAGGATTTCTTCCCACTGAGGGGAAAAATGCACCATCAACATTCCCTCCCCACTTGGCTCTGTGAAAACAAAATGGATTCCTGTATTCTCCTCCCCCTCTGCTTTTAGAAAACGGCTGCCTGCCATGCACCCTTTATGCACCAATAGCAGGCCATAACATTACAGGCCCCAAAATAGAGTTTAGGGCAGGATGGCCGACGAATGATGGGATTTGCATCCCAATTCACTTCCCAGAAAACATTGTAGCCCCTACAAATCCCTTCTCCCAGGTAGGCCCAAAAGAGGCATCCATCTTCCTCTTCAACACAGTGTGAGAGAAAGGCAGCTTCTGACAGGATCATTAGAACAGGCACTGTCACTCTACAAGGTAAGGCCCTACTTCACTCAAAAGACAAAAGAGAAAACAATAAATACCTTTCTCTAATGCCTTTTAATGCTTATATAAATAATTCTGGCCCAAAGCCCCTCACCCAGCCTCATTGGACCTTACTGCTAATTCCATGCAGGCCTTTTCCATTTTTTTTTACTCCTTTCTGTTTTACACCGGTATACTTTCACAGGCCAGGGCGGATATGTGGCAGCCACTTTCGCAGGCCACAGCGACCAGCGTGGGTGATGGACCTGCACCAAACTTGATACACATAACCCCCCTATGACATGACCCACGTATTATGGGATTTGTAGTACTTTCCAAGACTTTGGTTCCCACAGACCACTGAGGCCACCAAAAAGGACCAATACAGACCACACTCAGCACACACAGCCCCCATGATCCACTCTACATCCTGGTGCAGTTCGGAGGAGGGTGGGCCATGGATGATGGGACTTGAAGTGCCTCTACTCACTTCCCAAGTCCGCTGCAACCCTCATCCAATCACTGATCGAGACCAAACTTGCCATACATAACCCCCATGACTGCCTTCACGTCCTGGTGAGGTTTGGGGGAGGACTGACAATGGATGATGGGATTTGTAGTACTTTTACACCCCTCTGTTCCCACAGACCACTGTGGCCCCAACAAACACCGAGAAAGTCCACACTTGGCACACAGAGCCCCAGTGACCCACTCTACATCCTACTGAAGTTTGGAGGGGACAGAACATGGATGATGGGACTTGCAGTACCTTCCTCAC
Organism: Anolis apletophallus; assembly: GCA_030556195.1. Classification (NCBI taxonomy): domain Eukaryota; kingdom Metazoa; phylum Chordata; class Lepidosauria; order Squamata; family Anolidae; genus Anolis; species Anolis apletophallus. The sequence continues at coordinate 14,571,949 of JARBWK010000003.1, read as the reverse complement.
TTCCCAATCCTGCTACAAACCTAATCCAATGACTGATCAACACCAAATCTGGCACACAGAGCCCTCATAACCCACTCTACAGCCTGGTGCAGTTTACTGTGAGACGGACCACGGATGATGGGACTTGAAGTACCTTCACTCACTTTCGAAAAACAATGCATCCCTCATCCATTCACCAATACAGACCAAACTTAGCACACAGAGCCCCCATGACCCAATCTACATCCTACTACACTTTGGGGGACGGGACACACAGAGATGATGGGACTTGCACTACCTTCAGTAATTTCATGATACCACTGCAACTCCTAAAAATGATGGATCAAGACTAAACTTGGCACACAGAGCCCCCATGACCCACTCTACATCCTGCTGCACTTCTCAAATGACCCGGGCAGGGCCGGGTCCCCAAGCTAGTGATAGGAATAAACATAACAGTTTAAATAATGTACCAGTAAGGCCTTTTCGTGGACCACTCTGAGAATTTGGGGGGGCTGAAGCCCTTAGCCCCCCCAGCTACATGCCTGGAGACAGGGAAGTCAGCAGAATCTTGTGCTTTATTGTAGATTCGGCCAAAGTTTGAGTCTATTTCTTCATTAACTTCTGTCAACTTGATCACACTCTGATGCTGAATGGCTGCATGTGCCCAAGTTTTGTTTGTGATACGAGGGCGGGTCAATAAGTCCGTGACTTTTTGAATTTCCTGGCTCTTCACTGAAAAGGCAACACTGCTCCTGTCAACAGGCATCTGTCAGTTGACTCCTGTCAAAATTTGAACAAGCTGCGTCATTTAGTTTGTGTTTGACTGCCATTGATAGCAGACTACCATGTGATTTGAGGAGAAAATGGAAAAAAGTGAATTTTGTGTGCTCATTAAGCATTATTTTTTGCGGGGAAAAAAACATCACTCAAACCAAGGCTAAGCTTGATAAATACTATGGGGACTCTGCACCATCAATTTCAATGGTAAAAAGTGGTTTACTGAATTTCGTTGTGGCCGTACAAGCACGGAAGATGCCGAACGTTCTGGACGCCCAGTTGAGGACTCTACAACCGAAACAATTGGAAAAAATTCACGATATGGTGTTGGCCGATCGGAGATTGAAAATGCGAGAGATTGTGAAAGCCATAGGCATCTCACATGGCTCAGTGGTTTCAATTTTAAATGATCACTTGGGTATGAGAAAGCTTTCCGCTTGATGGGCGCCGCGTTTGCTCACAATTGACCACAAACGCACTCATGTGACAATTTCGCAGGAGTGTTTGGCGTTGTTCAACCACAATATGGATGAGTTTTTGCGCCGTTTCATAACCGTGGATGAAACGTGGATCCACCACAACACACCAGAGACCAAACAGCAGTCCAAACAGTGAGTTTCTCGGGGTGAATCGGCATCAAAGAAGGCCAAGATTTGTCAGCCAATAAAGTCATGGCGACCGTTTTTTGGGATGCACGTGGTATAATCCACATTGACTACCTTCAAAAGGGTAAAACAATCAATGGTGAATATTATGCCAATTTATTGGGTTGATTTTACGAGGCTTTGGAAAAAACGACCGCATTTGGTCAAGAAAAAAGTTATTTTGCACCAAGACAATATAAGGGTGCACACATGTGCAGTTGCCATGGCAACAATCCATGAATTGGGATACAAATTGCTTCCCCATCCACCCTATTATCTGGATTTAGCCCCGAGTGACTACTTCTTGTTTCCAAACCTGAAGAAATGGCTTGGTGGAAAGAGATTTGATTCCAACAATGAAATCATCTCACAAACAAATCCCTATTATGATGACCTCGACAAATCTTATTTTTTGGAAGGGATAAAAAATTGGAGAAACGTTGGACCAAGTGTATAGAGCTCAAAGGAGACAACGTTGAAAAATAAAATGATTTTTTAATCCAAAAACCTGTTTCATTCAAAAATTCACTGACTTATTGACCCACCCTCGTATGTTAGAGTGGATGTGTTTTGGCAGCCTGCTTGCTTTGGCCACGCATCTGTTGTTACAAGCACTCGCCCTATGTACAAGCAAGGAACTCCCTATTAATTTGTTATTCCACTTTGATCGATGTGTGTTATGTTAACCTTGAATGTTCCAATTTAATGTTATTTGGTGTTTTGTTTATTCTTGTGTACATTTTAGATTGTTGTACTATGTGTCTTGTAAGCCACCCCGAGTCCTCTTTGAAAGATGGATACAAATACAGTTGTTATTATTATTATTATTATTACTGAGCTTTCCCCCCAAAAAGGCACAAGAAGCATGTTTTGCATGGTATTGGACAGAAACAGGGTTGTAACTACGGAGAGGAAAGCGCTCTCCAAATCATAATTCTGTGCCCCAATGAAATCTTTTAGCACTAGAGAAATAAAACCGGGGCCATGGTGGCACAGCGGGGTAAACCGCTAAGCTGCAGCACTTGCTGACTGGAAGATCGGTGATTCGAATCTGCAGATGGGGTGAGCTCCCATCGTTAGCTCCAGCTTCTGCCAACCTAGCAGTCCAAAAACATGCAAATGCGAGTAGATCAATAGGTACTGCTTGGCAGGAAGATAACAGCGCTCCAAGCAGTCATAGAATCATAGAGTTGGAAGAGACCTAATGGGCCATCCAGTCCAACCCCCTGACAAGAAGCAGGATGTCAGGCCCCAGGCCTCTGTTTCCCTAGAACCAAAGCACAGCCATGATGGCAGTAAGTTGCCATTCATGCCTGCCTGTCTTCCTTCTGCAAACCCGAGGCAGAACGAGCAGGTTCAAACTTTGGCCAAGGTCACTACTGCTGTGCAGGCTGATAAGCGGAGACGCTGGGAGCCTGGAGACGGGGCAACTCCTTTCCACAGATGCCAGGCCTAATTGGCATCACATACCTTTCCCTTGAGAAGAGACTAACAACAGCTGGAAATCCTCTCTGTGGGAATTGACACTCGACGCAGTTGCGTCGAACCTTCTTCAAAGGATTGGTGAACTATAAACGTGGGGACTCTGAAACCATCCCCATCTCAAGCCAACGTAGCAACTCAAGCTCATGGGATCCTGAATCGGCCTGCCGGCCTCCTTGCTAAAGAACTTTGTTTTCCAAGCTGCTTAAAGACTTGGCCTGTGGATTTAGCCCGGTTTGGGGCAAGAAGCTTTCCTTGTTTTGTTCCTGATTGCCAGAGGATTATAATCCGTTTCAGCTTCCTTGTGGACAATGTGCTGCTATCTGTTGCTGCTATTTTAAGAGCACCAATGGACTAATTTTCTAGCTTCTTTCCTATTCCAGCTATTCTAAATAAAACATTTAACCTCAGCTGGTCTCGTGTGGTTTACTAAGGGAGATTCCAAGTGTGTCAGGTGCGACACAGGACCACATAACCTAGGAGGTGTCTATGGACAACACCGGCTCTTGGTTTAGAAATTTAGATGAGCACCTCCCCCTGAGCCGGACTTGACTAGACTGAATGTCCAGAGGAAACCTTTACCTTTACACGTAAATATTGTCCACAGCCTCTTCATTTGTAAGTGAGCCTTACACAATTGGTGGCAGTGGTGGGATAATTCAATACATTTCCCTCCTGCCACGCAAATATTGGCCACGGCTGCTTCGTTAGAGAGCTTTACACAATTGGTGGCACCAGTAGGATAGAAAAATAAGATCCATCCTGCCACGCGACAGAAGTGTTTGCTCTGCTCGTTTACAGGTGGCCTTTATTTTTTTAATTAGGCCATTTTGAGACCCAATTTGGGGAAAAGGGGAGGGGAGGGGGGAGGAAGATAATACGAAGGGAGATTGTAATTTATTAAAGTCGCTCCATTAGGGATGGCATTCTTCACTAAATTTCTCCCTCCTGATCATTTGAAAGATTTTCTTTATGCTGTGAGAAAATCTTGAAACTGGATACAATTTTCAGAATTGCTTCACAATTTGGAAGTAATACTGTGGGAAAAAAATTATGTGTGGTTGTTTGAGCAGAAAGTTGCATTTTTTTAAAGTGGTGAAATAGCATTTCTGATGTAGGAAATGCTATTTCTTGCCCAGAAAATGCTTTTACTTGCTTGGGAAAAAAATGGTTTTATATCCATATAAACTATGTGCAAATTTTGTGCAGAATGTATCTCAATCTGTGAAGATTCTCATTGCCCCAGGATTTGATTATTTTTTTCAATTATTTTTAGATATTTTCTCCATTCCTATAATTAATCCATTGCATTAATTCAGTTTACTCACATGTTGTCTTTATATTCATTTGTTGATTTAGTGCAGGGGTCAGGAACCTATGGCTCGGGAGCCAGATGTGGCTCTTTTCATGATTGCAGCTGGCTCTCCAGAGCAGCCCAGGCCTCGGTTTCCCAGCATGCAGCAAGGATGGGTGACACACTCTCAATTCTCCCTCTTCCTTTATCTTCCTTCCTTTCCCCCTTCACCCTTTCCTTCTCCTTCTCTCCTTCCTTTTCCCTCCCTCTCTCCCCTTCCTTCTTTCCTTCATTCTCCCTCTTCCTGCCTTCCTTCATCTTCCTTCCTTCTTCCTCTTCACCCTTTCCTTCTCTCCTTCCTTTCCCCCATCTCTCCCCTTCCTTCTTTCCTTCATTCTCCCTCTTCCTTCCTTCATCTTCCTTCCTTTCTCCTCTTCACCCTTTCCTTCTCTCCTTCCTTTCCCCCATCTCTCCCCTTCCTTCTTTCCTTCATTCTCCCTCTTCCTTCCTTCATCTTCCTTCCTCCCTTCCTCCCTCCCTTCCTTCCTCCTCTTCACCCTTTCCTTCTCTCCTTCCTTTTCCCTCCATCTCTCCCCTTACCTCTTTCCTCTATTCTCCCTCCCTTTTCCTTCCTTCCTCTTCTATTCTTTCCCCCAAGTCTTCCTTTTCTTCTCCTTCCTTTCTTTTGACTTACCCCTATCTCCCCTTCTTTCATTTCTTCTTTTCCCTTCATTATTTTACTTTTTCCTCACTCCCTTTCCTCCCTTCCCATTTTCTTCTTTCTTTTCCCCTCCTTGTCTCTCTCCTGCTATTCTTTTCTTCCTTTTTCATAGTTTGTTCTTCTTTTCTTTCTTCCTCTCCCCCCCTTTCTTTCCTCTTTCTTTCTTTCTTTCTTTCTCTCTTTCTTTCCCCCTTCCTTCCATCTTCTCTTCCTTCCCAGAGTCCTGAGCATGCCTTTTGCAGAGCCAGGTCTGAAGTGTCCCGTCATTCTGCCGGGGGAATCCCTTTCTTATAGTATGTACGGATATACTCACATTTAGTTGAATTCAGTCTTAAAATATATTATATGACTAACTAAAATAAATGTCCAAATATTTTGCTTTCATGGCTCTCTGAGTCAAAAAGATTTCCAACCCCTGATATAGTGGATCTGTTACACTTGGGAGTAACCAACAGGATATGAGTCATGCAGTTGAATGCATGCTTAGATGTTATGTAACTATTTGTCATTGCCTTCAGTATAATATTTAATTTATTGGGGTTTCAGAAACAGCCATTGCGTGGACCTTATTTTACACTGTAGTAGAAAAGCACATTGACAGATATTTTGCACAATGTTGGTATTAGTATTTAGCATAACAGTGGTGTAATGCAAACGTTGCATAGCTGTCTGAATGTTTAGGACCTTTGCCAATTTGTTTTCATTGTTATGGAGGTAGTAAATGATATTAAGTAGCATTTATTGAGAAAATTGGTATTTCTACTCAGACCTACATTTTGTTTAGATCAGTGGTTCTCAACCTTTTTTGACCAGTGACCTCTTGACCAGGGACCTCTTGACCTCTTGACCACTCTCCAGCATTAGTACCAAAAGGGTTACAAATCAATTTTGGGGGAGGAAAGCTGAGTTCAAACAGGAAGGAAAGTTTGGATGCGGCCATTAAAGAAGCATTTCCGAAATTTCCAAAATTTTGGTAATTTTGAAGCATTTCCCCAGGAAATTTCAGAAATCATTTAACATTCGAAGCGCCCGCTAGATCCAAAGCGAGATTTGAACCATTTTTTTTGTTGGATCAACCAGCCCTAATATCCATCCTAACTGATGCTTTTGTCCCACAAAACCCAGAACACAGGAGGATTACTTCTGACAGAGTTTTGGTTCTCTCTGGGTCAGTTTAGGCCCAGGAAAAGCCTATCTTACTCCAACAGGAAATACTGTAGAAATCCACTTAGCCTCTACTTAGCCTCTAAGGAGTCACCAAAAACAAGGTCTCAGAAGAAAAGGTCAGGTCAGCCAAAACCTGAGTTAGGAGGGGAAAAAAGAGATAAGGTATATGATAAAGCTAGGTCTAGGAAATGGAGTCAAGGTCAGTCATAAGAGGAGTGACCAATAAGAGAAGCAGATAAGGAATGTGCGAAAGCAAGGTGGCCAAAGCAGAGCCAAGGTCAGGTTCAGAAAGAGTCAGAAAAAAAACAACCTGAAAGACAGTATCTGAAAGCAAGGGCTGGAAAGGACAGTCAAAGGACAGTCACACCAAGGTAGGAAAGATACGTAACTTCCATGCTTTCGAATGCCCCAAGCTAAGATGTAGGACAAGAATATCTCAGTGCAAGATGAAGGGCTAGAAAGTCCTAGTGTAAGGTGTAGGACACCAATTTCTCAATGCAAGGTGTATGACAAGAATGCATCCCCTTATATCAGTCTGGTCAAACCCTGAGGTCATTAGGAGAAGGTCCTTATCTCAGTGCCAACATGGACCAAACACAGTTGGTCGGCAATGAGGGCCTCCTTGGAACTGCCTGTAGAGCCTCTTTTTGTTTTATTTATTTTTCTCATGGTGTTGCTGTTTTGTGTTTTGTTTTGTATTATTTTATGATAATGGACTGTTGGACTCGGCCTCATGTAAGCCACCCCGAGTCCCCATTAGGGAGATGGTGGTGAGGTATAAAGATTATTATTATTATTATTATTCCATTGGTGGGCAACCAGTTTTTTTTCCAACAAATCTTTAACACAAAGACATGTCAAGGCAGGGGATTCTATATTGTTTTAAAGTGTACTGTTTGAAGCAGTTTTTTTAATGATTTAAATGGCATTTTATGTTTTTTTTACTGTAGGGTTGAATTGTTTTAATTTTGTGGGTGGTTTAATTCCATTTTTAATGTTTGGCTGGAAGATATATGCACATTAGCATATTTATTTACCTGTGTGTTTTGTGTTTTTATAATTTGAAAACCGCCCTAAGTCCCCGGGGACACACACACACACACACACACACACACACACACACACACACACACACACACACACACACACACACACACACACACACACACACACACACACACACAGACACACACACACACACACACACAGACACACACACACACACACACACACACACACACACACACACACACACACACACACACACACACACACACACACACACAGACACACACACACACAGACACTAATAATAATTAATAATAATACACTTTACTTATATTCCACCCTTCTCACCCTAAAGGGGACTCAGAGCGGATTACAGTACACATACAAGCAGACAATCCCTGCCGTTTATTTGACATATATCACATACAAACATATAGGAGGTTCTTTCCAATTGAGTCAGGTTTTTCCAGGTTCTTCCTTTGTATCACTGGAGTGCTGTTGCTCCATTGCGCCACAGGGGGTGCTGTTGCTTCATCCTCCTATGATGAAGAGCTTGCCAGCCCGTTAGGACTTCCACCTTTCGGCAATCGGTCTTCCTTATTTATTGGCATTAAAAAAAGTCCTCCCCCACAAAGCGGTCCCTAAAATTCTCCACTCACAGCTAGGCTGATTTCGACTGCTTAGGTAGAGCAGTCAAGGCTGACAGCTGGCTGCCCAAACCAGCCCAGGGTCTTGAATCTGTAACATTCGGATGATAAGATCTTAGCAGCTGTTGTTCTAACCGCTGTGCTAAACCTCTGGCCCTATATTTAAGATAATATTAATAATTATTATTAATATTATTTAAAACATTGTATATAATATCTTCAGATAATCTTCAAATAATTATTCTTACCCTGCGAGAATGAGAAGAGTGGGGTAGAAATGACATAAAATAAATAAATAAATATGAGGGTAAGATTATATAAAACATGATTGAATAGGACCTCATCTTCAAGATATCTTGTTACTTATCTGCAACTATTCCTAAATATGAAGAAAATATATCTGAAATCCAAAACAGTTCTAGTCCCAAATATTTCAGAAAAGGGATGCTCAACCTGTAAACCAGGACTGGGGGTATCGCAACACAGTAGTCTTTAAAAGCCAGACTGGATAGTAAGCCAAATACAATTTATTTCAAAACACCCCAGTCAACTCAATAAAATGGCAAAAAGAGCCAGGAACACTTTAACTTCAGTATGAATGGCAAAACAAGTGAAAAACAATGACCAAACGGTCAGAGTGTCAGTAGAACATAAAATCTGGATAATATCGCTGGAAAACCCGCATTAAATCCCAAAGTAAAGCACTACACAAAGGAAAAAGCACACGTTGTCAATCATGCCAATGTCGTCGTCAAATGGGAAGAGCAGCTGGAAGCGAAGAGACGTCTGAACAAGCCAATGGTTGAATATGGGAAACCAGCAACCCCTCAGCCAAATCACGTCAACGCCAGTGAGGGAGAAGCAGCAGAAGCAATGCAGCCAACCAGGTCAGTCGCAAAGCAGGCAATGGCAACCTAACACATAGGAAGGAATACAAAGTGTAGCCAAAAGGGAACCAAACCCCAGAAACCAGCCCCTTTTATACTCAAGTCCACGTAGGACCCAAACTCATGTACTAAAGCGAGTCCACAGAAGCACAGGAACCAGGAAAAACACAGCATACAAGACAAGACCCGGTCACCCAGCAACACCTTGTTAACTGCAAAGGACTCCAGATTCCAAGCCCCTTTTTATTCACATATCTTCATCGGAGCTGGAACTAGCCAACACCCTCTCATTAGTCCTTTCAGCTGCGACGGCAGCCTCAGGTGTAGCCTGTTGCCTCCCTCTCCAATCTCTCCATCTCATGTCAAGACTTAGCTCCCCCCAGGATGAAGCCTGATCCTGAGAACTCCAATTCCCATCTGCACAACAATCGCACACCTCCTGCCCTCTAGTCCAGTCCATAGCACTAGAACCATCCTCAGGATTCCCAGCCACACTTCCCATAGTTGGCTCCTCACTGACAGACCCATCATCCCAGAGAAACCCGCAAAAGAGTCTTCATCAGTAGATTCTCCAAGCATTTGCCGGATCCTTTTCCTTTGTTGCTCTTCGTCTGATTCTTGTTTGCGAGTAACCCGCTTTCCCTTCCTATCTCCCAATTCCATGCTTTCAGTGCTACTTAAAGGCTCGGCTACAACAGGAGGACTTTTATATGAAATATAATGTTTTGATTAGATATATGGAATGACAATGATGTGACGGAAAGTGATTTGAACGTGATGCTGAGACTGTAATTGTATGTTTTAATTGCTAATTGTTGTGTTATATGGTTATTGTTTGGTTTGTTTTGCTTGTGTTTTGATTGGAGGACAGAGACTGCCTTGTGTAAACTGCCCCAAGTTGACTTGAATTTTTTTCCAGAGGGGCGGTATAAAAATGTGATAAATAAATAAATAATAATGGTGATAGTGCCACAATTGTGAATATGTAATGACTATGATTACAGATCAGTTATGGATGTCTAACTCTATGTTTCAAATATATAGTTATGAAAGAGAGAGAGAGAGAGAGAGATTATTTTGGAAATAAACAATAATGTCTCTTCTTATGGATTGAACTATTTTTCTTTTAATTACAGAAGAAAGTGCTTTTGGAAAGTATGAACGCCTTGTGGAACTCAGACGAATGAATCTTTGATGTCAGTCCTGAAGAACAGTTGTAGGTAAAGGAAGACGCAAGGTTTCCAAAGTCCATGGATGATCTTGAATTATTTTCCAGGTGGGAAAATCACAGGTTCCAGCCTAAACAAGATACAAACAGGAGAATAGAACATTACAACCTGAATGCTGATGCTACCACATTAGGGACGGATAAAGTGTGGTCTATGGATCGCATGTTTCTCCTGATCCTTCCTGCAGCCATCTGCACTTACCAATAGTTAGTTACTCCTAACTTTCAAATGGAGCAGTGAACCATTCAGATGCAGTTTTGCCACCTCCTTATTTTAGGGGGATTCAAAATACAGCCATCTTTCAAAGTGCTGGCTTTGGCCTATAAATCCCTAAATGGTTCCGATCCAACTTAGCTGTCAGAATGGATCTTCCTTTATGAACCAGTTCAAGCATTAAGAACAGTCAGGGAGGTCCTGCTCCTGGTCCCACCGCCATCACAAACACGATTGGGGACGAGAGACAGGGCCTTCTCGGTGGTGGCCCCTCAGCGGTTGAACTTCCCCAGTGAGATTAGATTGTCCCCCCCTGTCCTGATGTTCAGAATACAACTCAAAACCTGGCTATGCAAGCAAGCAAGCGTTCAGCAAGCGATAGTACTACTGACGCAGCTAAATGACAACCACAGGATTAGTGCAATGTCTAATATGTTTAATATGTTTTATGTCCATGTTTTATATTTGATGTGTTTTTGGGTTGTTGTAGGTTTTTTGGGCTATATGGCCATGTTGTAGAAGCATTCTCTCCAGACATTTCGCCTGCATCTATGGCAGGCTTCCTCAGAGGTTGTGAGGTTTTACTTTTTAATGGTTTTAATGCATAATTATATGTTATTGTTTTTATATACAATGGGCCCTGTGGGGCACAGCTGGTAAATCACCAGCAATGATAAAAAATCTACCAACCAAAAGGTTGCAAGTTCGAAGCCCCAGGTCGGCATGAGCACTCGACTGTCAGCCCTGCTCACTGTTTACCTAAGCAGTTCAAAAACAGCTTACAGTTGTGATTAGATAAATTAGATACTGCTAATGTGGGGGAATTATTTTACGACACTATAAAAAAATATCAAAGAATGGTGGTGACCAAAAGGAAGGAGGAAGTCTCCTTCCTCCTTCCTATGTGTAAGTTATATTGATTGTTTTGTTTTATTATTTGCTGCGGTGTTGTTTTATTATGTGTCATTGGGCTTGGCCTCATGTAAGCCGCCCTGAGTCCCCTTGGGGAGATGGTGGAGGGTATAAATAAAGTATTATTATTATTATTATTATTATTATTAAGTCCTGATGGCTCTTGGTCATAGAGGATGGAGCGACAATGCTGTGACGCCCTCTTGAGGGCTGTTTTGTCTGTGTTCGGGTTACCATCTACCTGTATTGGGTCTTTGTTCTCTGCTTCACCATGTGCTTATTGATCATGTGATCTTTGGCCTTATCATGTGGTCACTTAGGGATGAGCTACATCAGGGCTGCCCAACTGGCGGCCCGGGGGCCACATACGGCCCCCCAGCCCCTTCCCTGCGGCCCCCTAAGCTTTTCACTAGAAATAAAAATAAAAAATTAATTAAATAATAGTATTTTAAAAAATTACCCACTTCCGGGTTCCGGAGCAAGTATCGCAAGACTAAAGAAGCCACGCGGGATTTCGCTCTCAACGCGATATCACGCTTGCGTTGAGAGCGAAATCCCGTGTGGCTTCCGTCGTCTCGCGATACTCCTGTTGCCGAAATCTCGGCTACTTAATCCCTGCGGCCCACGCAGACGCGATTTGGACCTTCTCGGCTGCTGCCTCGGTCGGTCGTCGCCTCTGCTCGTGGTCCGGCTACTCCTGGATCCTGCGCGTTTGGGAAGGTAGGCTAAACTTTATGTTATTACTAGCTGAGGACCCGGCGGTGCCCGGGTTATTTGAGGAAGGCATTGTGTACCAAGGTTGGTCCGTATCAGTTGTTCATTTGGCTTGCAGTGGTTTTGGGAAGTGAGTGAAGGATTATGGACCATGGACCATAATCCATGGTCCATCCTCCTCCAAATTGCACCAGGATGTAGGGGGTTCTGTGTGCCAAATTTGGTCTTGATCAGTCATTGAATGAGGGTCGCAGCAGTCTCGGGAAGTGAGTGGAGGTACTTCAAGTCCCATCATCCGTGGTCCATCCTCCTGAAAACTGCACCAAGGTGTAAAGTGGGTCATGGGGGCTCTATGTGCCAAGTTTGGTCTTGATCAGTCACTGGATGAGAGTCGCAGTGGTCTCAGGAAGTGAGTAAAGGTACTTCAAGTCCCATCATCCATAATCCGTCCTCCCCCAACTGCACCAGAATGTTGAGTTGGCCATGGGGGCACTCTTTGCCAAGTTTGGTCTTGATCAGTCATTGGATGAGGGTCACAGCGGTCTCAGGAAGTGAGTGGAGGTACTTCAAGCCCCATCATCCATGCTCTGCTCTTCTTCAAACTGCACCAGGACATATAGTGAGTCATGGGGGCTCTGTGTGCCAAGTTTGATATTTATCGGTCTTTGTTGTGGGCTACAGTGGTCTCTGGGAAGCAAAGCGCTTTGAAGTACTAAAAATCCCATAATCCATGGTTCATCTTTCCCAAACTGCACCAGGACGTAAAGGGCATCATGGGGGTTATGTGTCCCAAGTTTGGTCCAGGTCCGTCACCCGTGCTGGTCAGAGTACTGCAAGTCCTTCAAACTGCACCAGGATGTAGCGTGGGTCTTTGGGGGGGGGGGTGTCTGTGTGCCAACTGTAGTCTTGTTCTGTCATTGTTGGGGGCCTAGTCAGGAAAATAAAGTTAAGTAAGCCTTACTGTCAATTCAGGCTGAGGCGTAGTCAGGAGAATCAAGTTGAGAAAGCCTTACTGTGAATTCAAGCTGAGGCGTAGTCAGGAGAATCAAGTTGAGAAAGCCTTACTGTGAATTCAAGCTGAGGCTTAGTCTCGAAAATCAAGTTGAGGAAGCCTTACTGTCAATTCAGGCTGAGGCCTAGTTTGTAAAATCAGCTAAAAGAAGCCTTTATGTAAAGAACTCTGTCTGGCACCTTTGAGATTTGGGATGTTGGAATGCTGGCCTATCCATGGTCCATCCTCCCTCAAACTGCACCAAGACGTAAAGTGGGTCTTGGTGGTTCTGTGTGCCAAGTTTGGTTTTGTTGTCTCATTGTTGGGGGCTGCAAAGTGTTTTGGACTGAAACTCCCACCATGCCTGACTGCCTCAGGCCTTTTCCTTACCCCCCTCTAGCACTTTTGAGTCTCGGAATGTTCGTGTTGGCTGACCTATGGGAGTTGTTTATGCAAATAATCCCACAGTGGGACCCAATCAGAAAGCTGCCACATTTCCTTCCACCCTCCGGACACATACAAACATTCCGCTTTATAAAGGTATAGAGATTATGTACCGTATTTTTCGCACCATAAGACGCAGTTTTTTTCCTCCCAAAGTGGGATGAAAAATCAGCTGCGTCTTATGGAGCGAAGATGCAGGGAGGGGGGGGAGCAGAGGGGGGATATATTGTACTTTCCAGCGGCGCGGAGGAACCCGAGGTGGAGCAGGAGGAGGGGGAGGCCACGAGGGTGGTCCCCACGGAGACCCGAAGACAGAGGCGCATCTTCCTGACGTCAGGAAGATGCGCCTCGGTCTTCGGGTCTCCGTGGAGGCCGCCCTCGCGGCCCGAAGACAGAGGCGCATCTTCCTGACGTCAGGAAGATGCGCCTCTTCCGAGGAGGAAGGGGAGGAAGGCCTCGCTGGCTGTAAGTACGCACGGAAGGAGAGAGACCGGAGGGAGGGAGGGAAGGAAGGAAGGAGGAAGAGGCCGCAGGGCTCCCTTTTTTCCTATTTTCCTCCTCCAAAAACAGGGTGCGTCTTACCAGCAGGTGCGCCTTATGGTGCGAAAAATACGGTAATTGTGTATGGATGCCCCTTATGTATTCCCTCCCTGCATTTCCCCTTAGTAAAAGATTATATTTGATTGTATGTATGCCCCTTATGAATTCCCACCCTGCATTTCCCCTTAGTAAAAGATTATATTTGATTGTATGGATGCCTCTTATGAATTGTAAGTAAATTGGAGCTGGGGGAGGGGTGGGGGCGGGGCAGGGGTGGAGTCGGGGCGGGGGCAGACCCTTCGGCCCCCCAGGTCATCAGTGACCAGAATTCAGGCCCCTGGGCCGGTAGAAGTTGGACAGCCCAGAGCTGCATCATAGCTCTTACCTGGTGACTTGTCTCCACCCCCTTTTCGGAGTCTATTTAAGGGGCCGCATGGCCCTCCCACTTCCTCTTTGCCAAGCAACATCAGGACAAAGCAGAACTGAAAGCCAGGCGGCTGCAAAGGGCAACCGCTTTTACCTGCTGGTTTAACCACGTCTTCAACCAGACTCTTTAGCATATAGGAAGATCTGCCTTCAACAGAGGCTAAGATTTTGGGGCCTGCTACAGAACTTCGGATCTGCAGGCCAGAGGACAGCAGGATGCCTTGGACTTAAATAGAGGTACCACCACGGTGCTCTTTCTGGCATTGTGGTAGACTCCCTTTCTTATAAAGACTTTGCAATCAACCCAAGCCTTTTGTGCCACCAGATTCTTTTACTGGTTGTATTCAATAAATCCTACTTTAGTTCACCCTATTCTGAGTTTAGCATTCTTTTTATAGAGGTCCAAGGCTTTCTTGTATGTGGGGAAACCTTAATTCTGTTCCCCTGGGTCAAAGCTTGCTCCCGTCCTGACTTAAAGCCCTTTTTGGACCCTGGGAAGACAGAAGAAGTGCCACCCCGTGGCTGGCAATTTCCAAAGGTGCTGACAAGCTGGATGCTAAACTAGATGTAAACACAACACAATATACATTCTTTCTTTTCTGTCTGTCTTTGTCCTGTCCAAAAAACTGGCATTGAATGTTTGCCGTGTATGTGTACTGTGATCTGCCCTGAGTCCTATTTGGGGCGAGAAGGGCGGAATATAAATAAAGTGTTGTTGTTGTTGTTATTATTATTATTATTATTTCTCCTCCAGAGAGAACCAGCTTACCAAAAGCAACAGTACAGCTTCTTGCGATCGAATTTGCAACGTCCCATGTTTCGTTCCTCCCTGTAGCACCATCTACGCCTGCACACCCCATCTTCACATCCTCCTTGAGAGTGCAAAAGAAAACCTGTGAACAAATAAAAACATCTTAGACAAAAGCTGATCATTCTGAGTAGGAAGTCATTCCAACAAGGGAAAGTTGGATAATGTTGACAGTTCCTGAGCAACCAACTGATCTAACTTTCTGGATTCCAATTCCCAGTGGCCAGCAGGATTGCCACTTGTCCCGTATTATATGGGACGCCCCGTATTTTTGCTCTGAATTTTGTGTCCCATATTTTCAGCTCCTGTCCTTCCCCTCTTAGGGCGCTTGTGCCCGCTTTGTGCTGGTCAGTGACCATAATAAAGTTTTGATTGATTGACAGGACAGGTGGCAGCAGGAGGCCCTCCCTCTCTCCCTCCCTCTCACCCATAATACTGGCTGTCAGGAATTGTGGGAGCTGAGAACCGAAAACACCTGGAGGGAAGGCCCAAGAACTGGGCTGTGTGGCTTTGTGTTTATCTCTCTGAGGGGAGGGTGGCCATTTTGGGAGCGGGGCAGGGCACTTCCGGGAAAGGGGAGATTTTGCGCATGCATGGGGCGGGGCTTCCACCCATCCTGCCATCCATCGCTGCTGCCTTACTTCCTTCTTTGATCAGGCCTCTCCACCATCCCCACATGCCCCGCCCCTCCCTTGTGACGCCACCACCTGCTCTCCTTCCCACCCGCCCTCCGTCCTTGCATGTGCACAGTGGGCTCCCAGTGGGGCGACAGTTGTGGCCTGTGATGCGGAAGGCAAGCGAAGGGCAGTGAGGAGAGTGGCGGGGGGGAGGGGTGCCTGACCACGGAGGTGAAGGGCTCCTGTCCTTGTTGCTGTCATCTCCGGGGGGCGGGCACCCAGTGAAGGGCATCCTCAAGAACCCCTCCACCATCTCTGGCCTGGGCCTCGGCGTGGGCTCGGGCCTGGCCGCCCTACCCGGGACAGTACGCACCGCGAGAGCGAAGAGGGCGAGAAGTGGGTCCGGCAGATGGAGGCCCGGCCCAGCGCCGAAGGATGAGCCAAAATTGAAACTGGGCCTCTGCATGTTTTGTCATACCTAATGCATTGTACTGCTACTATAAAGCTATTATTATTATTTTTATTAGTAGTAGTAGTACTGTATGTAGTACATACAGTACAATGCATTAGGTATGACAAAGCATGCAGAAACGTACTATGTACTGTTAAGAGGGTGTAAGTCAGGTTCTTTTATGAATTTCAATCATGATCTTATTCTGTCAATAAAACTATTTAAACCTAACGTTTGATTTTCAAGTTTTTATGACGTGTCCATTATTTTTGTGAAAAATCCCGTATTTTTAGGTAAATGTCCCTTATTTCTTATATCAAAAAGTGGCAACCTTAATGGCCAGAATGCCTGGGATGTTTCAAAAATCATAATCCAAAAAAGTAACTTTTCAAGTGTCTTGCGAATAAAGCCATCTGTATTCAAAGTACGGAGATAGATAATCAACAATGCCATATTTGCATGGGAAGATGAATAATTACAGTGTTTTATTTCCACCCCAAAACAGAAAACAAATAGTCTTTCTCATTATTCTCCCAATAAAGAGCCAATGTGCTGTTGTGAGTTTTTTGGGCTGTATGGCCATGTTCTAGAAGCATTCTCTCCTGACGTTTCACCTGCATCTATGGCAGGCATCATCAGACGTTGAGAGATCTGTTGGAAACTAGGAAAATTGGGTTTATATATCTGTGGAATGTCCAGGGTGGGAGAAAGAACGCTTGTCTATTTGAGGTAGGTGTGAATGTTGCAATTGGCCATCTTGATTAGCATTTAATGGGCTAGCAGTTTCAAGGTCTGGCTTCTTGCTGCTTGGAGAATGCTTTGATGGGAGGTGATTATCTGGCCCTGATTGTTTCTTGTCTACTGTATACCATGCAGCTGTGGACAAGTCTACAGAGGGACCACCAAACGCAGCAATCCCTAGACACGAATCAAGGACCATGAAAGGCACCGCAGACTACAAGTCAGTCATAGCAAAGTACTTGATGAACCAACCTGGAAGCATCATATTATTTGAGAACACAGAAATGCTGGACCACTCTTACAACCACCATGTCAGGCTACATAGAGAAACCACTGAAATCCACATTTTTGTACCAAAACCCCAATTTTTGGTACGAAAATGTCACTCCTTCCCACCTGTCACTAAGGAGGCTGTCCAGACTTTGAACCGGTGCTTGGCTGCTGTGTCGGACTGGATGAGGGGTAGCAAATTGAAACTTAATCCAGACAAGACAGAGGTCCTCCTGGTCAGTCGAAAGGCCGAACAGGGCATAGGGTTACAGCCTGTGTTGGTTGGGGTTACACTCCCCCTGAAGACGCAGGTTTGCAGCTTGGGAGTGATCCTGGACTCATTGCTGAGCCTGGAACCCCAGGTCTCGGCGGTGGCCAGGGGAGCTTTTGCACAGTTAAGACTCGTGCGCCAGCTGCGCCCGTACCTTGGGAAGTCTGATCTGGCTACGGTTGTCCACGCTCTGGTCACATCCCGAATAGATTACTGCAACGCACTTTACGTGGGGCTGCCTTTGAAGACAGTGCGGAAATTACAACTAGTCCAAAGGGCAGCAGCCAGATTACTAACCGGAGCTAAATACAGGGAGCATACCACCCCCCTGTTGTGTCAGCTTTACTGGCTGCCTGTCCACTTCCGGGCTCAATTCAAAGTGCTGGTTTTGACCTTTAAAGCTCTATACGGTTCTGGCCCAGCTTACTTGCCCGAACGCATCTGCCACTACGCCCACCTCGTAACTTAAGATCTTCCGGGGAGGCCCTGCTCTCGCTCCTGCCAACTTCGCAAATGCGGTTGGTGGGGACGAGAGAGGGGGCCTTCTCGGTGGTGGCTCCCTGTCTATGGAACGCGTTTCCTAGTGACATACGTTCAACTCCATCCCTCCTAGCATTCAGGAAAAAAGTGAAATCCTGGCTGTGGGACCAGGCGTTTGCACACTAGCACCAATTAAATGTTATAGCATACACAGTTATTGGATGACCTCTTCCAGTGAGGTTTGTTTTTTTCTGATAGTGTTAAGCAAGCTGTTTGGGGCTTTAAAAGACAGAACCAATGCAAAGGTTTGGTGAACCAGTAGATAGTGAAGCTGTTTCAACAAATAGACTATATATTTTTTGTAACTAGACCCAGTCAGCAGTCTAATGCAGTGTTTCTCAACCTTTTTTGAGCCACGGCACACTTTTTACATTTACAGAATCCTGGGGCACACTACCAACCAAAATGACACAAAATGACACTAACACAGTGGTTCCCAACCTTTCTAATGCTGTGACCCCTAAATAAGGTTCCTCGTGTTGTGGTGACCCCCAACCATATTTCCGTTGCTACTTCATAAATAATTTTGCTACTCTTACGAATTCTAATGCAAATCTCTAATATGCAGGATGTATTTTCATTGCTACACATTGAACATAATTAAAGCCTAGTGATTAATCACAAAAACAATTATGTTTGGCGGAGTATGGGCAACGGATGATGGGATTTGCAGTACCTTCAACCAATTCAGCTCTGACTTCAACAGACCACTGAGATTCCCCACGAATGACAGACCTAGACCAAACTTGGCACACAGAACTCCCATGACCAACAGAGAATACTGGAGGAAGTTGGGAGGAATTGACAGTGATTTATGGGAGATGTAGTTTGCCTACATCAGGAAAGCACTGTGAACCCAAATGACTATTAATCTGAACCAAACTTAGCATAAATACTCAATATGCCCAAAATTGATCAATGGTTGGAGTTTAGAGAAAATGAATCTTGACATTTGGGAGTTGCAGTTGCTGGGATTTATAGTTCCTCTGCCATCCAAGAGCATTCTGAATTCCAACAAAAATGGAATTGAATAAGCTTGGCATACAGGTTGGGATGGAAAGGGGGCTGGAAAAGTGGGAAAGACTCTAGTCTGGTGTGTGTGTGGGGGGGGGATTGGGAGAAGGTAATGAGGAAATTGGGGAGGTAAAGAGGAGCAGCTGGAAAATATTGGAATGGGGAAAGGAAGACTGCAAAATGAGCACGACGGGGGTGCAAAGGGGAGCCTGGAATAGTGGAAAGATTGAAATGGCAAGGGGGTAAGTGGAATAGATTGAGGTGGGGATGGGGGCTGGAATAGTGGGAGGGGCTGGGTATAGTAAAGAAGGGGAAAACTAGAAAAAGGGAAGACGGGGTGGGAAAGGGGTGTTGGAAAAGAGGGGGGGGGAACTGAGGTGGGAAGGGAGGAAGTGGGAAGGACTGGGGAGAGGAAGTGCGGGCGAGCGACCCAAAAGAAGGAAATCAAGCAAGGCACCTTTTGCTGCCCCTGCCAACCTCTCCCAGTGGCTCCTTTTTCTCTCCTTCCTTCTTAACCCAGTCAAAAGGAGTGGGGGGGAGGGAATGCTAGGAGGAAGGAGGAGCAGCCCAAGGCAAAGCTCAGGGGTGACGGCAAGCAGAGGGAGTGAGAGAGAGAAACCCACACAGAGGGCGAAAGACAGGGAGATGGAGGTCCCAGCAGAGGAGGCGGCACTCAGGGTTGCTGCTTCTGCTTCCCCTCTGAAGCATGCTGCCGAGCCTGCCTCTTTCCCCCGCCAGCAAGCACACGCCCAGCTCCCTTCCTCCTCCAATCACGAGTGCAATGTCGGCGCCGCGTGCGAGGTGAGGGGGGGCGCAGGCAGCTGCCTTCCTCCTCCATTCAGGAGCACGCCCAACTCACCTCGCACACGGCGCTGACATTGCGCTCGTGATTGGAGGAGGAAGGGAGCTGCGAGCGCGGTTGCTGGGGGAAGAGGCAGGCTCGGCGGCGATGCTTGCCCCCTCCTTCCCTGGCCTCCTCCTCTTCTTCTCTCCCCTCCCTTCCCCTCGGCTCCCAAAGGCGCCCAGGTTCCTGTGGGCTCACTTTCGGAGGAGGAGGAGAGCGTCGCCCGGCCCCTCCCTTCCTGAGCCTCCCTGCCTCTCTAGGTCTAGGTCCTAGAGAGGGTTGGGTTCCCCAGCCGCTGTTCCTTGATCAGCTGGTGTGCCACGGGAAAACCTTGGAGGGGGAAGAAAGGCGGGGGGAAGAGGTTTTCTTGCGGCACACCAGCTGATCGCTCACGGCACACTGGTGTGCCGAGGCACAGCGGTTGACAATGACTGGTCTAATGCACTGAATTTTCTGAATCTATTCAAAAGGCGGCATAGGCAAATTTCAGCCCTCCAGGTGTTTTGAACTCCAACTCCCACAATTCCTAACAGCTGGTTGGTTGTTAGGAATTGTGGGATTTGAAGTCCAAAAGACCTAGAGGGCCAAAGTTTGCCCATGAGAAAGCTCTCCGCCTAGTGACCTCCAGGCGAATTTCTCTAGGGCCCGGTATACGAGGGTGGGTCAATAAGTCTGTGACTTTTTTAATTTCCCGCCTCTTAACTGAAAGGGCAACACTGCTCCTGTCAACAGGCATCTGTCAGTTGACTCCTGTCAAAATTTGAAGAAGCTGCGTCATTTAGTTTGTGTTTGACAGCCATTGATAGCAGACTACTACATGATTTGAGGAGAAAATGGAAAAAAAGTGAATTTCGTGTGCTCATTAAGCATTATTTTTTTGGGGAAAAAATCACTCAAACCAAGGCTAAGCTTGATAAATACTATGGGGACTCTGCACCATCAATTTCAATGGTAAAAAAGTAGTTTACTGAATTTCGTTGTGGCCGTACAAGCACGGATGATGCCAAACGTTCTGGACGCCCAGTTGAGGTCTCTACACCTGAAACAATTGAAAAAACTTCACAATATGGTGTTGGCCAATCGGAGATTGAAAGTGAGAGAGAGATTGTGGAGGCCATAGGCATCTCACATGGCTCAGTGGTTTCAATTTTAAATGATCACTTGGGTATGAGAAAGCTTTCCGCAAGATGGGACCAGGACAATGCAAGGGTGCACACAATGCAATGGTGCACACATGTGCAGTTTCCGTGGCAACAATCCATGAATTGGGATACAAATTGCTCCCTCATCTGCCCTATTCTCCGGATTTAGCCCTGAGTGACTATTTCTTGTTTCCAAACCTGAAGAAATGGCTCGGCGGAAAGAGATTTGACTCCAACGATGAAATCATCTCACAAACAAATACCTATTTTTGATGACTTCCACAAATCCTATTTTTGGAAGGGATAAAAAAAATTGGAGAGACGTTGGACAAAGTGTATAGAGCTCAAAGGAGACTACGTTGAAAAATAAAATGATTTTTTATCCAAAAACCTGTGTTTCATTCAAAAAGTCACAGACTTATTGACCCACCCTCGTATATACGAGATTCTCTTGATCAGATCGAAGTGACCACTGGGATTGATAGGGGGAGACAGTGAGGAATGGTGAGGAACCCCTTTGTTTCCTTCCTACTTATAGGTTGAAGAGAAGGTACCCTCCCCAAATAGCTTACCTGGCAGCATAAGAAAGAGAACAACAAACAAGCAGAACAAGAGCTTCATGGCTGAACCTCAGAACGTCCACCGTCTCTTTGGAGCTAGAAGAGGAGGAATGGCAATAACTCGAGGAGGAGGAGGGGGCGAAATCTTGTGGGAGAAGAACAACTTGTTCTTCTGAAGAATGTATGCTGCCCATTGGCAACATGAAGATCATTATGCACACAAGTCTCTTCAATGAATACCAAAGGAAGGATCATCTGTGCTGAAATGTTTCTCATTTCACTCTGTGGATGTTAAAACCGGACACTGAAGTAAGCTAACAGGATAAAAAGGAGTCAAAAACTGGTGTTGCCTTCCTACTATCCTATACCAAAAATTGTTCCACCACTTTCATTGTTATTGGAAAATAATAAATATATTTACAAAAACAAAACAAAACAAAAATACTTGGTGCTGCCGGACAGTTTTACATTGATCAAAGTCTGCCCAAAAAAAGATAAATAAAGGGTCTGACAACAAATCGAGTGTGAATTCTCATTGGAAGACATTGGAAGTCAAATGGCCTAAACTGAGGCTATTGTACTTTGGACATATTGTGAGTCCATGTGATTCAGTGGAAAAGATGATGATGCTTGGTGTAGTCTAGGGCCCCTTCCACATATCTGAGTAAAATTTCACATTATCTGCTTTGAACTGGAATATAAGGCCGTGTGGACTCAGATA
Source organism: Anolis apletophallus (assembly GCA_030556195.1). Lineage (NCBI taxonomy): Eukaryota > Metazoa > Chordata > Lepidosauria > Squamata > Anolidae > Anolis > Anolis apletophallus. Next base: position 14,549,892 of record JARBWK010000003.1, on the reverse strand, counting down.
ACGCAGTCTGCCTTGATATTCTGGGATATAGGGCTGTGTGGAAGAGCCAAAGACAACAGGACAAGAGAAAGACCGCATTATAGGTGGATGTTCTGTTGGGTTTGGCTTCTGTCGTAACATGTTCAAAGAAGGAAGCCACTACTATGCTGAGTTTACAAGATGTGAGTAGTAGAGTTGGTAGGTTATATTGCCTTGATATTTTGGGATATAGGACTGTGTGGAAGGGCCAAAGACAACAGGACAAGAGGAAGACCGCATTATAGGTGGATGTTCAAAGAAGGAAGCCACTACTACGCTGAATTTACAAGATGTGAGTAGTAGAGTTGGTAGGTTATTCTGCCTTGATATTTTGGGACATAGGACTGTGTGGAAGGGCCAAAGACAACAGGACAAGAGGAAGATCGCATTATAGGTGGATGTTCAAAAAAGGAAGCCACTACTACGCTGAGTTTACAAGATGTGAGTAGTAGAGTTGGTAGGTTATTTTGCCTTGATATTTTGGGATATAGGACTGTGTGGAAGGGCCAAAGACAAAAGGACAAGAGGAAGACCGCATTATAGGTGGATGTTCAAAGAAGGAAGCCACTACTACGCTGAGTTTACAAGATGTGAGTAGTAGAGTTGGTAGGTTATTCTGCCTTGATTTTTTGGGACATAGGACTGTGTGGAAGGGCCAAAGACAACAGGACAAGAGGAAGACCGCCTTATAGGTGGATGTTCAAAGAAGGAAGCCACTACTACGCTGAGTTTACAAGATGTGAGTAGTAGAGTTAGTAGGTTATTCTGCCTTGATATTTTGGGATATAGGACTGTGTGGAAGGGCCAAAGACAACAGGACAAGAGGAAGACCGCATTATAGGTGGATGTTCAAAAAAGGAAGCCACTACTACGCTGAATTTACAAGATGTGAGTAGTAGAGTTGGTAGGTTATTCTGCCTTGATATTTTGGGACTTAGGACTGTGTGGAAGGGCCAAAGACAACAGGACAAGAGGAAGATCGCATTATAGGTGGATGTTCAAAAAAGGAAGCTACTACTACGCTGAGTTTACAAGATGTGAGTAGTAGAGTTGGTAGGTTATATTGCCTTGATATTTTGGGATATAGGACTGTGTGGAAGGGCCAAAGACAACAGGACAAGAGGAAGATCGCATTATAGGTGGATGTTCAAAAAAGGAAGCCACTACTACGCTGAATTTACAAGATGTGAGTAGTAGAGTTGCTAGGTTATTCTGCCTTGATATTTTGGGACATAGGACTGTGTGGAAGGGCCAAAGACAACAGGACAAGAGGAAGATCGCATTATAGGTGGATGTTCAAAAAAGGAAGCCACTACTACGCTGAATTTACAAGATGTGAGTAGTAGAGTTGGTAGGTTATATTGCCTTGATATTTTGGGACATAGGACTGTGTGGAAGGGCCAAAGACAACAGGACAAGAGGAAGACCGCATTATAGGTGGATGTTCAAAAAAGGAAGCTACTACTACGCTGAGTTTACAAGATGTGAGTAGTAGAGTTGGATAGGTTCAGTTCACAAAAGCCTAAAAGTCATAAAAACCTACCAACTTTGGGCTTCCGAAGCAGTTTTGAACCATGCAGGAAAAGTGGAAGGGGCAAATCCGAATTTGAACCACTTACCCCCCCATATATATTCCATAATGTTTGGATGTCTCCCAAGGTTATTTTAATTTTCACAACCATTGAGCAACTTTGGTAAAGGCAAGGGAGTTAAAATCTTTCCCTTTCCAGTAGGCTCATTGTTGTTGTTCATTCCTTCAATCACTTCTGACTGTGACCTCATGGACCATCCCATGCCAGAGCTCCCTCCTTGAGCTCCTCCAGAGTCAAGCCAGTCACTTCAAGGATACCATCCATCCATCTTGCCCTTGGTCGGCCCTTCTTCTTTTTCTCTTCCATTTTCCCCAGCATCATTCCCTTCTCCAAGCTTCCCTATCTTCTCATTATGTGGCCAAAATACTTCATCTTTGCCTCTAATATCCTTCCCTCCAATGAGCAGTCAGGCTTTATTTCCTGAAGTATGGACTGGTTGGATCTTCTCGTGGTCCAAGGCACTCTCAGAACTTTCCTCCAACACCACAGTTCAAAAGCATTCCTCTTCCTTCGCTCGGGGGGCAGCTGCGGATCTTTGTTGCCAGTGCGATGTCTCTACTCTTCACTATGTTATCGAGATTGGTCATTGCTCTCCTCCCAAGAAGTAAGGATCTTCCAGTAGGCTCAGGCAAAAGCAAACTGCTGCAATTTCTCTTGGCTGGAGTGCTCTTCCTCATTCAAAACGATTCAGGTCGCTTTTATTTATCCTAATTGTTCTTAATTGTTTTTAATTGGTATATATTGTGTTATTTTAATGATATTTTATGCTCTGATTATCCTGCATCGTTGTTTTATACTGAGATCTTCCTTGGTTGTGAGCCGCCCCGAGCCTGCCGGGAGTGGCGGCATAGAAGCCGAATGAAATAAATAAATAAAACCTTTACCAAATCCACCTCTTTCTGATATTGTTTGGCCACATATTCCATGGTTGAAATCTGTGAAATGTTAGATTGTATGGAACACCTGCTGATAGGGACCAGAACGGAACAGCTAGCCCATTGAAAGCAACATAGTGACATTATTACAAATAATGTCACTATGTTGCTTTCAATGGGCTCGCTGTTCCATCTCAGAATAGGGAGTGGTATCATTCAGTGAATGTTAGGACTCAAGTGTGCTGGCTTATTCCCCATTTCTGCAGGTTTCAAACAAGATTGTTTATATAGTGAAGACTGATGCCATCTGCTGGTCCATACAAGAGTTAGCAGATCCATTGAGTGTAACTTGCCTTAACTTATTGGAGAGCCACATTTTTATATTTTTATACAGATTTTAACTGCTTAATGTGTTTTTTAAATGAGGCCTGATTGATTACCTGTTTTAGCCAAGGTTGTTTTATTTGTGTATTTTTAACTGATTATTTTAATTGCTTGTTTGATTCCTTTTATCTTGTCACTGCACGTTTGCCTTTTGTTTTTGGAAGCTGCCCCGAGGCCTCTTGGGGAGAGAGGGCAGGTTTAAAATAAAATATTATTACTATAATTACTATTATTAGTATTACTATTACTATGCATCTAAACATTCAGGTTTCTGGGCATGTGCAAATCCTACAGCAAAGGTGCCCACACTTTTTCAGCACGCGAGCTACTTATAAAACAACCAAGTCAAAAAGATCTACTTACCCATATTTTGATAGAAGAAATAAGGGACATTTATGTGATTATTCGCAAAAATAAGGGACACTTCATAAAATGCATCCAGACAAGCGTTCCTTCTCCCACCCTGACATCATTCCACAGATATAAACAGGCAGAATTAAAGCACACAGACCTTTCAGCTGCAAGGCCATTCAATGCTGATCTATGTGGCCAATGGGACATTCAAAAACGCATCCAGACAAGCGTTCCTTCTCCCACCCTGACATCATTCCAGAGATATAAACAGCCAGAATTAAAGCACACAGACCTTTCAGCTGCAAGGCCATTCAATGCTGATCTATGTGGCCAATGGGACATTCAAAAATGCATCCAGACAAGCGTTCCTTCTCCCACCCTGACATCATTGCACAGATATAAACAGGCAGAATTAAAGCACACAGACCTTTCAGCTGCAAGGCCATTCAATGCTGATCTATGTGGCCAATGGGACATTCAAAAATGCATCCAGACAAGCGTTCCTTCTCCCACCCTGACATCATTTCACAGATATAAACAGGCAGAATTAAAGCACACAGACCTTTCAGCTGCAAGGCCATTCAATGCTGATCAATGTGGCCAAGCAGATGAACTCCTCACAGTTGCAGATGGCTTTGGCAGGAAATGGCTGCCAAAGCCTCATTCTGGTTGTCCTCCCTCATGGCTCCTTCGCGCGCCACTGTGCGCTCCAAAAGCGCATTCATGGGCCGGGCTGCCCTCCTTCTCCCTCCCTCCCACTCAGGCACTGAGGATGGAGGCGGGGGAGTCATCCCAGAGGCAGCGGATGGTGCGTGCGCACAATAAGTGTGCCATGCGGATGGTGTCTGCGCACAGATGGTGCGCTGTGCGGATGGTGCACCGCGCACAGGGCAGAAGCGCCCCATCTGGCTGCGATCGACCTCCTTTGGACCCGTGATTGACTGGTCAATCGTGATCGACTTCGTGGGCAGCTCTGTCCTACAGCAACAGGAAAACCTAAAGACATGCAAGGATAACAACAATACAGTGTGAGCAGGCCCGGATCAGGCCCTTTTGCTGCCCAAGGACAAAGGGTCTGCCTCTGCCCCTCCCTGGCTCCGCCCCTGGCTCCGCCCCTCCCTGCCCCGGCTCCGCCCCTCCCCCCCCCGGCTCCACCCCTCCCCACCCCGGCTCCACCCCGCCCCTCCCCGGCTCCGCCCCTCCCTGCCCCGGCTCCGCCCCTCCCCACCCCGGCTCCGCCCCTCCCCGCCCCCGCCTCCTCGCCGGATTGAAGGAAGGAGGGCGGGGCAAGGAGGAGAAAGAGGCGCCCCCCCCGCCGTGTGTCCTGCGCACCGCCCACCCCTTTTTGGCAGGGCTGGCGCGACGCAAGTGAGGATGGGTGGCGGCGCGGCTTCTCCTTGCCTGGCGACGGCAAGCCAGGGAGGAGGCAAAGAGGAGTCCCGCCGCCGCCCCTCCTCCCTTGTGTGGCGTTATTACTTTAAAAAGAATGGGGGGGATTTTAAATTGGGGGGGGGTCCAGATCTGCTGCCCCCCCCAAAAGTGCCGCCCGAGGCCATGGCCTAGGGTGGCCTTATGGGTAATCCGGGCCTGAGTGTGAGCTTATAATATCTTTTTCATTATTGTTGTTTATTTGTTCAGTCGATTCCAACTCTTCGTGACCTCATGGACAAGCCCATGGCAGAGCTCCCTGTTGGCCATTGCCACCCCCAGCTCCTTCAAGGTCAAGCCAGTCACTTCAAGGATAACATCCATCCACCTTGCCCTTGGTCGGCCCCTCTCACTTTTTCCTTCCGTTTCCCCCAGCATCACTGTCTTCTCCAAACTTTCCTGTCTTCTCATTATGTGGCCAAAGTACTTCATCTTTAATATCCTTCCCTCCAGTGAGCAGTCGGGTTTTATTTTCCTGGAGTATGGACTGGTTTGATCTTCTTGCAGTCCAAGGCACTCTCAGGATTTGCCTCTAACACAACAGTTCAAAAGCATCTATCTTCCTTCTCTTACCCTTCCTTATGGTCCAGCTCTCGCACCCATAATTTGCTATGGGTAATACCATTGCTTTGACTATGTGGTTCAGGGGTACCCACACGTTTTCAGCATGTGAGCTACTCTTAAAGCAACCAAGTCCAAAAGATCTACCTGCCCCTGCACGCTCCCGCCACTGCACGCTCCTGCCGCTGCGAGCTCCCGCCGCCGCACGCTCCCGCCGCCGCACGCTCCCACCACCACGCGTGCTCCTGCTGCCAATTTCCACTCGCGCAGCGCTTCTGAAGAGCAGAGACATCACGCTGGCAACAAAGATCCACATCAGGGGTGCTCATTAGGTAGCTCGGGAGCTACTAGTAGATCTTCAGCCCTCGTCCAGGTGATTTTCGGGCCTCACCAGCCGGATGGGGTGCTCCTGCCATGCGCGCGCACACCCTGCATGCACGCGCGCTCCTGCTGCTGGCTCCTGCTCTCACGATCCTTCTTTCGCCTGCGGGGCATTGCCGGAAGGAGAAAGCACGAGGCGGGGCATCCGGAGGGAGCGCTCCGCCCTGCCTGTCTCGCCAGCAACGGAGGCTGCACAGCTGCTTCTGGACGAGAGAGAGGCAGGGCGCTCCCTCCAGAGGCCCCGCCTCATGCTTCCTCCGTCCTGCAATGCCCTGCAGGCGAAAGAAGCATCGTGAGAGCAGAAGCCAGCAGCAGGAGCGCACGTGCGTGCAGCGTGTGCACACGCATGGCAGGAGCGCCCCATCCGGCTGGTGAGGCCCGAAGATCACCTGGAAGAGGGCCGAAGATCTACTAGTAGCTCCCGAACTACCTAATGAGCACCCCTGATGTGGATCTTTGTTGCCAGTGTGATGTCTCTGCTCTTCGCTATCTTATTGAGATTGGTCATTGCTCTCCTCCCAAGAAGTAAACGTCTTCTGATTTCCTGGCTGCAGCCTGTGTCTGCAGTCAACTTTGCGTCTAGAAATACAAAGTCTGTCACTGCCTCCCCGTTTGTCAGTTATCAATCAATCCGGTTGAATTGATCACAGGATTTTCTTTCTCGATTTGTTCAGAGGTAACGGTTATTGTTTTCTTCTGAGCTGAAAAAGCATGACTTGGCCAAGATCACCCAGTGGGTTTCCATGGTCAAAGAGGGAGTCCTAATCCAACGATCAAACAATAATGCCACACTAGTTCCCAGTAACATATTTATTATATTGACAGTGTAGACAAGCCCTTAGTGTATATGTGTGTTTCTGAGAAAGATCCGTCTGTCCAGCCATTTAGGCCAGGGCTGTCCAACTGGCGGCCCTTGGGCCGTACACGGCCCCCAGCCTGTTGGCTCCGGCCCCCGCTATGCCCCCGGCCGCCATTTTTAATTTTTTTAAAAAAATTAAATGGCGGCCGGGGGGGGAGGCGGGGCAGGGAGGAGGAAGTGAGCCAGCTCCTCCTCCCTGCACCGCCCTCTTTTCCCTCTCTCACCGGCGCCGATGCAAACCGGTTTGCATCGGCGCCCGGCGAGAGAGGGACAAGGGGCGGGGCAGGGAGGAGGAAGTGAGCCAGCTCCTCCTCCCTGCACTGTCCTCTTCTTCCCTCTCTCTCCGGAGCCGATGCCTTGGAAGGGAGGGGGGTCCCCCGCAGCGCCTCCCTCCCTTTCAAGGCATCACGGCAGCGGCGAAAACTCCCCCGCCAGCCTGGATGGCTGGCGGGGGAAGCGAAGCACTCGCTTCCCCCGCGAGCCTTCCAGGTTTGGGGAAGGGTTTTCACCCGGCACTCGAGACGCGAGTGCCGGATGAAACCCCTTCCCCAAACCTGGAAGGCTCGGGGAAGCGAGTGCCGTTTCGCTCCCCCGCCAGCCATCCAGGCTGGCGGGGAGCTTTCACCCAGCTCCCGTGTCCCTCTGCTCAGAGAGACACAGGAGCCGGGCGAAACCCTCCCGAAGCCTGGAAGGCTGGCGGGGAAAGCGTTTTTTAAAAAAATATATTTATTGAGGTTTCTTCAATAACAATAAAGAGGTGGAACAAATTTGGGTATAGGACAGTAGGAAGGAAAGAAGAGAACACAGGAGCAGATGTGGGGGCAGGGGTGAACCGGGAGGGGAGGAAGGGGGGATACAGGAGGGGGAGAGGGGTTGTTTGGGGCTAGGTATGGGGGAGAGGTCAGGAGAAGGGAGGTAAACAAAACAGGGGGGAGGGGAAAGCCCTCCGGCTTCCGGTGTGTTTGTATTGTCCAAATTGTTCAGTTGGGGGGGGGGAGGAAGGAGGGCGTGTGCATGTTTGTCCTTGTGGTGTGGAGGGAAGGGAAGAGGAAAAGGGGAGGGAGCAAGTTGCCTCTCAGCAGGTCTTTGAGTATCTTGTGCCTGTATCAGGAAGCCTAGCTGCGTTGGTCTGAGTCCCAGATCCTTAGGTAGGCCACGAAAGGTGACCAATCAGTTCTACACAATCGCGTCCCCTCCAGGTCACTCATGTAATAGGAAAGTCTGTCCATGCTCATGATGTCCTGGACTTTCTCCACCCATTCTGCAAGACAAGGCGTGTCTTTAGACTTCCACTTTTTCGCGTACACCATCCGTGCTGCCGTGGAAAGGAACAAGAACAGCCGTTCATCATTCTCGTCTGCAAGGTCACTGTCCTCCACCATTCCTAAGAGGCAAGCCTCTGGTGTCATCTCCAGTGTGGCACATAGAATCTTTTGAATTTGAATGAAGATTGTTTTCCAATATTTTGAAGCTTCCTTGCAGGACCACCACATGTGATAAAAGGTGCCTGTCTGTGACCCACATTTCCAGCATGCTGTCTGGGCGGATTTGTACATCAGGCCCAGTTTATGGGGGGTCATGTACCATCTGAAGAACATTTTGTACCAATTTTCCTTCAGATCGATGGCGTAGGTGATTTTGATTTTCTTCCGCCAGACTCTCTCCCATTCTTGCATTCTGATTGTGCGGCCGACATTTTGCGCCCATTTTATCATGCAGGGTTTTACCTGTTCGGTCTCTGTTGACCATTCCAGGAGTCGCCTGTAAGCCTTGGAGATGAGTTTCTTCTCTTTGTTTAGGAAGCTATTCCAGAATCGCTCCCCTTCCTCGAAGCCTGTTTGCTCATCTCCCTGGAAGATCGTTTTGACCTGCAAGTGTTGAAGCCAAGTGAGAGATTTGCACTGTTGCTGTAGCAACGACCTTGGTTTGAGACATCTCCTCTTCCCCACCTTGACTGACAGGTCCTCATATGTCGGCCATGTGGTCCAGCCCAACAGGTTTCTTTGTTGCGCTTCTATGGATGACACCCACAGGGGGTTTTGGTAAAACCTCCCTTGTAGGTCTCCCAAATTCTCATCAGTGCCGCTCTTATCGGGTGTTTTTGAAGTTTTCGTTTGGTCTTGGCTTGCCATACCACAGGTGCCCGTGCCATCCCGTGAGGAGGTCAAAGCCCTCCAGGGCCAGTAATTCTTTGTTCTTCAGACTTATCCATTCTCTTATGTGGACCAGACCACAGGCCTCATAGTAGAGCTTTAGATCCGGCAGATCCAGCCCTCCCGTGACCTTCTGTCCGTGAGCACTTTGAATTTAATTCTCGCTCTTTTTTCGTTCCATAAGAACCGGAGAATGTCTTTCTTCCATGTGTCAAAGATGGCAGCGGATTTGATAATGGGCAGAGTTTGGAAGAGGTACAGTAGCCTGGGCAGGACGTTCATTTTAACCACCGCTATTCTGCCCATGAGCGAAAGGCCAGCACTTTTCCAACTTGCGAGGTCTTTCTGAATTTTCTTCCACACTGCCTCGTAGTTGTTTTTCTGCAGTTGGCTGTTCTGCGCCGTTATGTGGACACCCAGGTATTTGATGGATTGAGCGAGTTGCACGCCTGAGACCTTCTCCAACTGTTCCTGTCGGTTCTTGGGTATATTCTTTGTCAGAATCGTTGTTTTTCTTTATTGATTCGTAGCCCGCTAGCGAGCCGAATCTCTCTATCTCCTCTAGCCAGAACTGGATCGTGGCCGCCGGCCTCTCGATGAAACAGAGTACGTCATCTGCAAAAGCTTTGACTTTAGGTGTATGGCCTCCAATCGAAGGGCCCTTCAGGCGATCGTTTGACCTGATGAATCTGAGCAGCACCTCTATGGCCATGATGAATATCAACGGGAGAGGGGGCATCCCTGTCTCGTCCCCTTTTGTATATTGAATTTCCCCGTTGGCCGGCCATTGACCCAGACTCTGGCATATTGATCTCTGTAAATTGCTCCGATGGCGTTCTGGAAAGACGGACCCACCTCCAGTTTTGACATGAGCAAGCTGAAGAAATCCCAGTTTAAGTTGTCAAAAGCCTTCTCCGCGTCCAGGGCCAGGAAGGCGATTTCTTTTTGTGGGTGCATTTCATAGTAGTGGATCAAGTCCACTACTATTCTGGTGTTATCCTTAGCTTGCCGACCAGGGAGGAAACCGTTTTGGTCGGGCGCTATCCAAATGTTGAGCCAGAGTTTTAGCCTTTCGGCCAGAATGTTTGCCAAGATCTTGTAATCAATGTTCAAAAGTGATATGGGCCTGTAATTGGCCACATTTGTGCCATCCGTTCCTTCTTTTTGGATTACCATTATGTTTGCTTCTCTCCAAGAGTCCGGGGTTACCCCCTCAGTTAGTACCCTGTTGTATATTTTTCTCAGGAAGGGGAGGATTTCGCCTTGCATCGTTTTGTAGAATCGAGCCGTTAGTCCGTCTGGCCCGGGGCTTTATTTGCATCCAACTTTCTAATTGCTTTTTCAATTTCGAGTTCTGAGATTTCTTTGTTCAGTGCCTCTCTGTATTGTGAAGGTACCTTGCCCAGTGATGCACTCTCCAGATATTGCTCTATGTCCTCCTTTTCAATTGTGTCTCTCGAGTACAACTTTGAGTAGAAGGCCTGGAACGCATCTCGGATGTCTTCTTCCCCTAGGATCGTTGTGTCCCCAGCTCGGAGTTTGGTTATGAACCCCAGCTGTTTCTTCCTTTTGATCTTTCTGGCCAGCCATCTGCCCGGCTTGTTAGCGTTCTGAAAGTATCTTTGTTTCAGGAACTTAAGATCTTTGGAGAGTTGTTCTACCTCCAGGTGGTGCTTCTGTTTTTCAGCAAGGACAGTTTGTCGACCGAGGCCCTGTTCTTTGGGTGTTCTTTCAGAGTTGCTTCCTCCATTGCTATTTGGGTTTGCAGGTCCTGTACTGCTTTCGCTTCGCTTTGTTCCTGCTTGCGTTATGCTGGATGAAATGCCCCCGGAGCACTGCCTTGCAGGCATCCCATATGACCTCCGGGCTTGTTTCCGGCACATCATTAATCTTGAAGTAGTCCGCCGTCAGTGCTCGGTACTTCTGTATGTCCTCCTCTTTCTTTAGCAGGTTATCGTTGAGCCTCCAGCGTCTCGATGGAGGCCTATGGTTCAGCTCCAGTATGATCGGGCAGTGGTCTGACAAATCTCTCGGGAGTATTTTTATTTGGGATACACGCGGCACCAGCGATCTGGACATCCAGATCATATCTATCCGTGACCAACTTTGATGCCTGTGTGACTAAACGTGTAGTCCCTTTCCTTTTGATTATGAAGTCGCCAGGCATCTTCCAGGGCCAGGTCATCCAGCATATGCGTGAGAGTCTTAGGCAGAACACCAGGGGGGTCTTGCCCTGGTTTCTTGGGCTTCGCAGTTGACTGTGTTCTGTCCAATCGGGGGTTCATTATTCCGTTGTAGTCGCCCAGTATAATCAGACCGTCGTACTCCTGGTCATCTATGAGTGCCGCGAGTAACTGGGTGAATTCGGACTTGGGGCCATTAGGCGCGTAGATATTACACAGCAGGAGGCGTGTCAGCCCCACCTCCAGCATCACCCCTACTATTCTCCCCTCTGTGTCTGCAAACGCCAGTTTGGCTGGAACCTTGTCGCTGATGTATGTTGCGACCCCTCTCTTTTTCTCCTGCTAGCGAGCAAAATAAGTTGCCCATGCCTTTGTTTACCAGATGTTGCTCATGGGCCTTCTTAATATGGACTTCTTGTAAAGCCACAATGTCCCATTTGTTCTTCCTCAGTGAGTTGAATGTTTTTTTCCTTTTCATCGGCGAGTTCAGCCCGTTGATGTTGTTTGAAAAGCACTGTAATTGTATTAAGGGATCATACATTTTGCATTTCCACTGTGTGTCCCGTGTCGTCATTCTTGTTGTCCGCTGTCCGTGTCATCGTAGCCGTCTCTGGCTCCCGATACCTCCCGTTGGGTCGGGTCGCCTCCTCAGTCGGGAGTAGAAGCGTCGTCTTTTGGTTGTTTCATTCTGCCCTGGTTGGGACGTGGTCCTCAGGCCAGACTCCTTCAAAAGGTTTGCATGGAACTCCTGTGCTTTGGCCACAGTGGTCAACCAGTACCTTTTTTCCCTGTATGTAACCATGATCCCTTCCGATTTTTCCCATCTGAACCTGATTTTCCTGTTCTTCAACTCCTCTGTGAGGAAGAGGTAGTTCTTCCGTTTGCTGATTGAGGCTGCCGTGAATTCCTTCAATACGATGACCTTTTGGCCTTTGTATGATGTTGGCGCCTCCCTCTGTTTCGTTAGAATTTCATCTCTGGTTTTTCTTCTGGTGAATTGGACCACCACGTCCCTCGGCACGTTATTCCTTCTCGCGTACGAAGATGGGACCCTGTACGCTTTCTCGATATCCCGATGTATCTCCTCCTCTTCCTTGCCTATAATGGTGGACGAGAGTGTACTGATGATTCTCTGGACGTCTTCCTGTGGGTCCTCCGCTAAGTTTCTAAAGCGTAGCTTTGTCTCCAGGGTGTTCTGTTCCATCCTCTCCTGGAGTTGTTCTAACTTTGCGTTCCTCGCCTCCAGGGACTCCACCCGTTTCTGTAACTTCCCCTGTGAGGTTTTGATCTTATCTCCCTCTAGTTTTATTGAGAGAATTTCGTCCCGCACAGTTGATAGCTCTTTTTTCAGATCCGTCCTGAGTTCCTGCAATTGGGCATCATGCCTCGCCGCCGCTTCGTCTACTTTCCTTTGTGTTGCATCCTGCTTCTCGGAGAGCCTCTGGAGCTCTTTCAATATGTCCTTCATTGTAGCTTCCTCGCTGTTTGCCAGCCTCTTCTGAACCCCTTTGGCGTCCTTGAAGATCTTTGGAGTCGTCATTTTTCCCTTGCTGCTTACTCCAGCCAGGACGCCTGGTTGTGTGTTCTCGTCACGTGGCTTCCTCGCCTGCCTTGTCTTGCTGGCCGTGTGTGCTTGTATTGTTGCCTGTCTCGAGGTTGTACAGGGTGACCTGCAGAGGGGGGGCCTTGGTCTTCTCTTCCTGATATCCTTGGGTGTGTTGGTGTCCCACTGTGGGTCACTGTGATTCTCTCTGCTCAGTGGTTGCGTGGTTCCAGTGACTCCTGGGGGGGGGGAGAGGGTGGCCTGCTCGCTTTAGGCTCTTTGTCTCTCTTGTGGTGGCAAGGGGGCGGGAGGGGCGATGGGCTCCTTTGTCCTTCCTGTTGTTTCCTTCACAGTATTTACCTTTGTCTGCCCCTCCTTCTCCCCCTGTTCTTGCTCCCTTCTCCCAGTCTTCCTGTGTTTATGTGCGGCGGGGCGCTGACCTCCCAAGCAACTGCCCTTGCCTTCCTGTGCAGCTCTGAGCCTCAGTCTGTTCTTGCTGGTGAGAGGAAGCAGGATAGGGCAGTATTTTTAATATGTTGCTATCTAACTGATAGTGCTGTCTGCCCTTCAACCCTGTCAATAATCTGTTCTGGTGCAATCTGGTGCAATTTGGCTAGTCAGTGCTTCCCAATTGAGCAAGTCGTCGTCTCCTATCCTGAGCTTGCCAGAGCAAGTTTGCCTGATCCTCCAAGGAGCGACCTTTTAACAAAAGCACCTTTCCAGATAGAGGTTACCCAGATCTGGCTTTCCAATAGCACACAGCTGGTCCTAGCACCTCAGGAGAGTGCTCTCGTGCATGTAGCTCTGGCCGGGACTAGAAGAGGTGAGGTGTTCCTTTTGTTTCCCTCCTATTGAGTAAAGTCCCTTCCGTTTTGTTTTGTTTTTGTTTTTTGTTTGTTTTGTTTGTTTTTTTGGGAGGGGGGGAGGGAAGGTTGAGCTCCTGATCCTCTTCCCTTGGCTCTTTCCCTGTGTTGTCCCTCCTTCTCCTCCCCGCTCCCCTCTCCCCTCTCTCTCTCTTTCCCCTCTGCCTCTTGCCTCCTTCCGCTATCCGCTGGTTTCCTTGCTGTATTCCGTCTGTCTCCCCTGTTCTGAAGGCTCTGCTGTTCCCTTTTTGGCCTCCAGGCGGTCCTCCCTGTCCTCCGTTTCGGCTCCCGCTCTCCTCCTCCGCACTTCCTGTACCTTCTGGCCCTAGCGTCTCTCTGGTCTCTTCTTCCTTCTTTTTCCCGCCCTTTTCACCCGAGGCGGGAAAGGTTCCTCCCGAAGATGGCTGCCTTCTTCTCCAAGTTGCTGTTTGCTGCCCTTACTCGGTAAGCGCCGCCATCTTGGATTTTGGGTTTCTCCCCCCCCCTCTTTCTTCTCGCTCTCCAAGCAGCCAAGGGCTGTCCCGTTTTCCCCCGAGCGTCTCCTCCTGTCCTCCCGTTGCTATTCCGCGGGTGCGATCTTCCCCCGCGTCCCGCTGGTCCCTCTGCCCTCGAGTTTGCGCCTCTTTTTACCTTTTTTCCCTTGCCTTCCCTTGGGCTGCTTGCCCCCGTCCTGCGTTGGTCGTCTTCCCCTGTGTTCAGTGTGGGCTGGGCGGCAGTAAGTGCGGGCGTGTGCCCGCTTCCCGATCCGCGGCCTGCTCGCCGGTAAGGGGAGGCCACGGACCCTCACAGTCTCCCCCTCTTGAGGAGGGGGACTTATGGGGTCAGCGATGGGGTCCCTTCGGCTTCGCTGCCTCTTGACCGCTTGGTGCGATCAGAGGTGAGGCGCAACTCACCCTCTGGCCGTCAGACACGGTCGACGTCATGAGGAGCCCTCAAGATGTCTGGCCTGCCGCCATCTGTGCCCAGGCTCCGCCTGTCTTTGCTTCTTCCAGCATGCTGACATTTGTCTGCCTGTCTTCCCAAGAGATTTCCAGGATTTTCGGAGGCAGCACTGATGGAATCATTCCAGGAGTTGCTGCATATGACGTTGCGAAGACTCTCTACTTCATAACTTTTGCCAACACCCAAATGTTAGGAACTGAGGTATTTTTGATCAGGGACCTTAATTGTAAAGATCTCCAATTCTGCTTCAAATTAATGGAGATGTGTGTCACCAAACTGTAATGACGCACCACCTTTGTAAATCTGCCGCCACCAGTGAGTAATTCATGACCACCTGATGTTTCTAAAGCTTGCACCAAAAGAGGTCACAGAGAGAGAGAGAGAGAGAGAGAGAGATTTATGAATAAAGAACTTTAACAGTTTATTTGTTAATAATAAGCGTGGAGGTTTTAAGGTACACAGAGCTTAGTTGGTTACAGTATCTTCTCAGAGGCACAGATCTTAAGATTACTAAGTTTCTAAATACAATGTTTGACTGTATTTCTCCAAACACTGACACAACAACATTATAGATACTTTGCCCACTTATCTATCTTCTAGGTTAGCTTTTCAGCCTAACCTACAAACAGTGGTCTTTAAAGGCTTTCTAAAATCTAACTGCCTTTCTGCAGTATCAAAACACAGCCTTTATTTTGTTCTCCTCAGAAGAGATAACAGCAGCCTCTCAAAACTGCCACCAGCCAGTCTAACCACTACTAACTAACTGATGTATTTCAAATCTGGAAATTCTAAGGCTAGTGGTAGGCTCCGCCTCCTGTTGCTATGGCAACAGAACTTCTCAGAGGTCGGGCACTGTAATATTCTCCATTAACCCTTTGTGGTCTGTCTAACATTTAATCATCTAACACAGTGTTACCCAACCTTTTTTGAGCCGCGGCACATTTTTTACATTTACAAAATCCTGGGGCACACCACCAACCAAAATGACCCAAAATGACACCCTAACACAGTAATACATATAGTTAATATGTTTTAAAATGTATTTATACACTCAGTGTGAAACCTGGGCCTGTTTCGATGAACACAACATAGATATCCTGGCAGGAATGGCAGAAAGACACACACGAAGGTCTTGCTCAACAGCTGTCAGTCTCTCTGTGTTTAGAAAAAAATGTGTCCATATAGCTTCAAAGCAGTCATGGAATAATAATGAGGCTTCCACCTCCAGGTGGGCATTAGACAAGTCCCTCATGTATAACTGGCGAACAGGAGAGTTATTATAGGAGAGTTGTTATACAGTCACTAGAGAGGCTATCACGTCCAGCCAATGCCATATGTAGTAATAGTTGGTACATATAAACACAAAAATGTCCGAAGGAGGCCGCGCCCCAGCCCCTTCGTCTTTGCTGCCGCCTGGCCCTCCCCCCTCCCCCAAGCAGCAGCAGCAGCAGGAGTTCGGCAGGAGGGGGAAGAAAGGGGGGGAAGAGAGGTTTTCCCGCGGCACACCAGGTGATCGCTCACGGCACACTAGTGTGCTGCGGCACAGTGGTTGGGAAACACTGATCTAACACAATACAAATGTAATAATACAAACCACACATTTAACAAAGAAAAGAAAAACCCGCAATAAACATAACAACTTTATTATAGACGTCTGTAGACATTCCACATTTCGCAGGCGTATAGCAGGGTTGGGTGGACAATGGCTTTGTAAGCAAGCACCTTGGTCTCCCTATGGGTATCCTGTAGGCATGAGAAAAAAGTTATGAAAATTGAAAGAAATCGGAAGGGATTCGTATGTATGGGACTTTCAAGTTTATACGCATCGCAGGGCCAATCCCGGAAGTGGACTTTCTTTTCCGCACTCCCTGGGCCCAAATTTTCATTAGATTTCTAAATATTTCGGAAGGCTCCCTATTATCCCCTCCAAAATAGCTTCCCAGACATTACTCACAGTCAGATGGGGCCTTTCCATGCTCGAGGCCTACTTTAACTGAAAGGCCTTTCCTCCAGGAAGTGAAAAAGGAACCGGACCATAGAGAGATCCAGAGCGGCAGTCCTAGAGCAGCTGGAGGACTCAGGAAAAAACCGGTTTAAACTGCAGGGAAAGGAGCCTAGATAGGAGGGCAGGCGAGAAGGACATGAGGAAGGCTGAAACAATGGCAGAAGGGGTTGAAAACAGCCCGGAGAGGAGCAGGAAAAGTGCAGAATCAAGGAAAAGCCATAGAGTTCAAACCTCCTAGAGAGCTATGGGAAACTGAATGGGGGGAAAGCTGCAGTTAGAAGAGCTCTGGAGAAGGTAGGCAACTATTTTATAATTAATAATAAATATATTAATAATATTTACTCCTTCTAATTTCCTGGAAGAAGGGCCCTGGGCATTTAATTCTAATAAAAATAATAAATATATTAATAATATTTACTCCTTCTAATTTCCTGGAAGAAGGGCCCTGGGCATTTAATAATAATAATAATAATAATAATAATATATTAATGCATTATATCTCCCTGCAAGGAAACCAAGGGAAATGTTGCCCCTTGATTTGCCTGTGCTTAAAACAGTGTCAGTCCTGTTTCCCTGCTTTGCCTACTTTAGAACTACTAACGAATTTCGTTAGTAATTACGTTACATTTTAGAAATTTTTGGAATTTTTTTGGTAAGTCTTTCTATTACTAATCAAAAAAAATCCCCCCCATTAGATTTTCGATTCCCTATTTTTGGGTTCTAAACCATGTCTAGTATCCTGTATTTGCTGTAGTGTAGACAGCAGCCTTTTACTATTAGAAATATTGTGTCCTAAAAAAAAATCATCAAAGCTTTTACCATCCTTGCCCTTTGGTAATGTTACAACACACCAAAAGCTTGAAAAGCATTCCTGAATGGATTAAGATCCTTGATCTTGTGACATTTTGCCAGAGTTTCAAACAGTCAAGTCTAATAAACAGTGTTAGCAAACTAGGGTACTCTTGTATCTTCCAAGCCTGTCTTCTGCTACAAGGGCAACCCAGCAAAACATCTTCAAATATAATGACTGAGCTTTGCAGCTTCATTTGTGAAGCATCCTTGAAAGGTGTATAGCAGCACCTGCCATGCATCTCTGTATGCTTGGGTACCTGCCAACAAACACACCAGATTATCAGGTTTCTTTGGGCCCAGTCCAAGTCCTTGTGACATAGAGGTGTGTTTACCGTCACAGTCTGGCAATCACAGATTTCCCTTTGGCTGCCCTGAAACATCCCCTTTCACAGTGATTCCTGGAAGCAAGGGCTTATGATGTGTGAAAATGCAAATTTTGTGTGACCACTAGTCACACCTGAAGTAAGTATAAAGTTTATTGCTTTTGGCCAAAAGCCATTGCAAGTCCAAAATGATAAAATAGTACACACATAAAACAATACATCTGAAGTTTACATAGGGTCAATACACAAAAAAATAGTTACAAGTTACTTCTATGGCAGAGGTACATTAGGATTTGCATTTAGGCTCTCTTAAACCAGATTATCTCCTTTACAGAGGATAGCTATCTTCGCTATGTGCTTCCTCTTGATCTTTTTAGCCGCAAGGGCAAACAAGGCTAAGCACCAGGTCGTATATTTGTCTATGTCCATAAGGAGGAAAAGTACTAACTCCTGGGGATTCTGAAAGATTTTATTGTCAAGTAGAGGTAAGATAAAGCGTTTAAGTAATGTACCATATCCTCTGGGTAGGGGCAGCCGACAATACATATTCACTCATTTTTTGAGAGTGTTTTAAGCCTCCCGTCCTTTTAGCCAAATCAAACATGTTTACGAGGGTGGGTCAATAAGTCAGTGATTTTTTGAATTTCCCTCCTCTTAACTGAAAGGGCAACACTGTTCCTGTTAACAGGCATCTGTCAGTTGACTCCTGCCAAAATTTGAACAAGCTGCGTCATTTAGTTTGTGTTTGACAGCCATTGAATACCGCGTGATTTGAGCAGAAAATGGAAAAAAGTGAATTTCGTGTGCTTGTTAAGCATTATTTTTTGCGGAAAAAACCCATCACTCAAACCAAGGCTAAACTTGATAAATACTATGGGGACTCTGCACCATCAATTTCAATGGTAAAAAAGTGGTTTACTGAATTTTGTTGTGGCCGTACAAGCACGGAAGATGACAAACGTTCTGGATGCCCAGTTGAAGTCTTTACACCGAAACAATGGAAAAAGTTCACAATATGGTATTGGCCGATCGGAGATTGAAAGCGCGAGAGATTGTGGAAGCCATAGGCATCTCACATGGCTCAGTGGTTTCAATTTTAAATGATCACTTGGGTATGAGAAAGCTTTCCGCAAGATGGGTGCCGCGTTTGCTCACAATCGACCACAAACGCAATTGTGTGATAATTTCGCAGGAGGGTTTGGCATTGTTCAACCGCAATATGGACGGGTTTTTGCGCCGTTTCGTAACCGTGGACGAAACATAGATCCACCACAACACACCAGAGACCAAACAGCAGTCAAAATAGTGGGTTTCTCCGGGTGAATCGGCGCCAAAGAAGGCCAAGGTGGGTTTGTCAGCCAATAAAGTCATGGCAACCGTTTTTTGGGATGCACGCGGTATAATCCACATTGACTACCTTCAAAAGGGTAAAACAATCAATGGTGAATATTATGCCAAGTTATTGGGTCGATTTAATGAGGATTTGAAAAAAAACGACCACATTTGGCCAAGGAAAAAGTTCTGAGCTGGATTCCAACTTGAACTTGTGTGATTTTGAATTGGATGTTTATATTTGATAATTTAGCTATTGTTTTAATTGTAAATTGTTATTATAATGGTCTTTGTTGGGCATCTAACGGTTGCCGATTGTGAAGCTGCCCTGAGTCCCCCTCTAGGGGTGGGAAGGATGGGATATATACATGTTTTTGTTGTTTATTCGTCAAATAAATAGATAATGGACAGTATTAAGTGGGGCAGTGGCTTGGTCCTGAATGAGCAATGAAAATCTGAAAACACAAAAGATCCCTATTTGTCAGAGTTGGAAAAAAATTAAAAGTTTTGAAGCCTCTTTCAGGTGTTCCTTTGGAAACAGTCACAGCAAACTCCAGAATCAGAGTTCACTGCTGCATCCTTCCTTGTAGTCAAAATATGAATTAGCTCCCAGGTATCTACTAGGCCTGGTTATCTCCGGTCCTTAGCCTTTGAAAACCATTATTATTTCGTTTTAAATTTAATATCGACCCACTGTAAGCAACCCGGAAGTAAATTACCTAATTCGACGCCACCGCCGCCATTTTTTCGTAAAGCAATGCCATCTCCGTAAAGGGTTTTCCCTTCCCCGGCCCACTGCGGGATGCGTCCTCTTCCTCCTTAAAGTTAACACGCTTTGCAAGCCCAGGGGCTGAGATCTGCAGATTTCCTCCTCATGGGTTTTATGACTATATGCTTTGAACTGGATTATCTGGTGGCTCTTCCACACAGCCCTATATCCCAGAATACTCAAAACAGAAAATCCCACAATATCTCCTTTGAAATGGGTTATCTGGGGGCTCTTCCACACAAAAAATGGCTGGGTTGGCTGTCTACTCGTGAGTAAACCAAAACAAACAGGAGGAAAAGGAGAAAACGGTTCAGAAACTTCAGTTGGTCCAACGAGCGGCAGCCAGAATGCTAACTGGGGTGACATACAGGGAGTATACCACCCCCCTGCTGTGTCAGCTCCACTGGTTGCCTGTCCTTCTCCGAGCCCAATTCAAAGTGCTGGTATTGACCTATAAAGCTCTATATGGTTCAAGGTCCAAGGACTTCCGTGTGTTTGGACTCTCCTCTGGCTATTAGCGAAAAGGACTTTTCTCTTATAGTTTTCCCAAGGACACAGATGGACTTTCCCCAAAGCATATGGATTTGATGCTTTTCAAGATCGTATGGACTTTCTACTCTTTACCTAGGAACAATATTATGAGATATTGGTGATGGAATTTCCCCTATGAAACCCTCCTATGTAATCTTCCTGCATGTTTTTTTCCCTTTCCCATATGTTTTTAAAAATATGAAGAAATGCTGCATGTTTGTGAAAGACCCAGCTGTTGTTTTGAGATCAGGATGAAACCCCATTCCAAAGGTCGCGCCCTTAATCCAATCATTTGAACAAACCTGCATGGCAGAGGACTTTTTCTGGTTTGGAGAATGTTCTTTTCCTTCTCCCCATTTTTGAAAGACTCCTTTTGTTTCATAAACGCTGGACCCTCTGAGATTAGCCTCGTCCCACATTTATAGAACCTATGGCATAACTATATTTCATATTTCACAATCGGTTGTCACTACTGGCCTCGGAAACTAGTACACAGCTACAGTTATTTCATTTATTTACCATCCAGACAGCTGAAATTTCTCATGGATAGAACCTGCATATGGCGCGTTAAGGACAATTCCTTTTTTTCACCAAGAACAAAATAATTCCTTTGGCCCGAAAGGTCAAAGCCTCGGATCTTCATTAACATATGGACATGATCTAATCAAGAAAACTCCAATTGCTCTTTGTTTCGAACACATTCCTGTCCCTCGCTTCCCATTCACCAGGGCAAAAGCGGTGCTGTTTCACGATTGGTTCCTGCTACAGCTGGCTTCCAAAGTTCCAACCAATCATCATGAAGCCTACAGCATGCAGGGGCGGGAAAGTTGGAATTTGTCAGTTCTGTAAAATGTATATAAATGGCATATCTTTTAAGTGTAACTTCATGACTGCTTTGCGACAAGGAAACTGCAGTGGTCATCCTTCTCAGCTGACAAGAATAAAAGCTTCAGTGGCATCTCCTTCCGGACTTCTTTGGTGAGATCATTTGGGAAAGGGATTTTTAGTTTGTTTTTAAAACTTCACCAGAGGTTCTGCTGAAATCCTCGTTTTAGGGGTACTTCTGGGCCTCTGCCCCCTATGGGCCAGGCTATCCGAAAGTGTTCGGTAACAGATATTTATATTTATATTAATGAACTGCTTTGGCCAACAATAGTCACTGTGCCAAAGAAGGCAGGCAAGGGGCGACGAGACCCTCGGCTTGGCTTCCTTCCTTTCCTTGCCCCCCTCTCTTTCTCCGCTCTGGTTTGGAGAGGGACTAACCTCCGAGGCTGCCAAACTCCCATGGCAGGCACCTCTCCAGAAAGAAAACAAACCAGTGTCAAACCTAATGCAGAGGGAAGGAGATCCCCCTCCAAACTGGTGTTTAACCAGTGCTTTTTCTTTCCTACTGACTGTGCTTTTTCTTTCTTATGTACGGCGCATGTGCGGGTGCCATTAACAAAGTCATTACTTTGTTTTAATATATTTTAATGTATCTTAACTGTTGAAGGGGTTTTTTTGGGTTTTATATTGTTATTATGTAGGCATCGAATTGTGCCGTACTGTAAGCCGCACTGAGTCCCCCCTCGGGGGTTGAGAAGAGCGGGGTAAACTCCTGAAATAAATAAATTACGACATTCGTAATTATTAACGATTCTATTTAGAAATAGACCCTGAAAATTACGGAAGTCTATCTATTTCGAAACAGAAGCGGCTCCTCCCCCCCATGAGTTTAGAAACATTTTTTTTGGCTCAACCAGGCCTGGTATCTATAATCCACATGTATGCATAACACACGTTCGATGCAGTTTGCTTTTATTAAAGAATGAAAAATGCAGAAATAGAGAGAAAGAGAGAGAGAGAGAGAGAGAGCTTTAAAAGGTCATTGGAGCTTTGGTTAGGAGAGTCTTCAGGGTGCAGAAGCAGGATCGATTTTCAAAAGCCAACCTTATTTTACTAGGTCCTGGGAAAATTATTTTCTTTGATTTTAACCAAGCATGCTGCAAAACAAAAAAAAATGTTTTAGTCACTTTAATCATAATATTTTTTTTATAAGAGAGACAATTTTCTGCTTAAGCAACTGCATGCTCACTGATCAAAATGTAGCCATCCTAATTTTTTCCATTGCAGTTTTGGTTAGGATAGTGCAGTGTTTCCCAAACAGTGTGCCGTGGCACACTAGTGTGCCGTGAGCAATCATCAGGTGTGCCATGGGAAATTGGAACCTCCATTACCCTTTCTTCCCCCTCCTGCCGAACACTTTTTCTTCTCCACTCGGGCTCCCTTCTTCCCAGCCTCGCTCTGCTCGCTTTGCCTCGCTTTGCTCTGGGGCGAGTCTGCGCAGTAGCGCCCGCATGGGTCACGTCTTCCTTCCTCCTCCCCCTCCTGAACACGCTCACGCTGCCCCCTCGGAACAAAATGGTGGCAGAAGCGGCAGTGTGGAAGAAAAAGTAAGTGTTCAGCAGGAGGGGGAAGAAAGGGTGCAAAGGGGAAGGAGGAGGAAGAGGTCTCTGTCAAAAGCTGGCATGGGCAAACTTGGACCTTCCAGGTGTTTTGGACTCCAACTCCCACCATTCCTAGCAGCCTCAGGCTCTTTCCTTTCCCCCCCTCAGCCACTTAAGCAGGAAAGGGCCTCAGGCTGTTAGGATTGGTGGGAGTTGACGTCCAAAGCACCCAGAGGGCCGAAGTTTTCCCATGCCCGTTTTAGGGACCTTAAAGTGGTGAGCCTACTTCCAACATTGTGATTCTGGATAGAAAACAAACAACAACATAACATAACATTGTTTGAGTCCACAGTGCTCTCTGGGTGTAGGTGAACTACAACTTCCAAACTCAAGGTCAATTCCCAAGCAAACCCTTTCAGCACTTTCTGTTGGTAATGAGAGTTCAATATGCCAAGTTTGGTTCAATTCCATTGTTGCAAGAGTTCAGGATGCTCTTTCATTGTGTGTTAACTATAAATCCCAGAAACTGTAATTCCCAAATGTCAAGGTCTATTTTTCCCAAACTCCATCTGTGTTCACATTTGGGCATATTGAGTATTCATGCCAAGTTTGGTCTTGATCCAATATTGTTTGAGTCCACAGTGCTCTCTGGATATAGGTGAACTACAGCTCCAAAACCCAGGGTCAATGCCCACCAAACTCTTATAGTATTTTCTCTTGGTTATGGGAGTTCTGTGTGGGAAGTTTGTGTCTTTCTGCCATTCCTGCCAGGATATTTATGTTGTGTTCATCGAAACAGGTCCAGGTTTCACACTGAGTGTATAAATACATTTAAAAACATATTAACTATATGTATTACTGTGTTAGAGTGTCATTTTGTGTCATTTTGGTTGGTGGTGTGCCCCAGGATTTTGTAAATGTAAAAAATGTGCCGCGGCTCAAAAGAGGTTGAACAACACTGGTGTAGTGGTGCTCAACCTTCTTAATGTTGCAACCCCTTAATAGAGTTCCTCATGTTGTGGTGACCCCCAAACATATAATTATTTTCGTTGCTACTTCATAACTGTACGTTTGTTATTGTTATGCATCACCATGTACATATCTGATATGCAGGATGTGTTTTCATTCACTGCATCAAATTTGGCACAATCACCGATACATCCAAATTTGAATGCTGGTGGGGTTGGCAGGGAAATTGATTTTGTCATTTGGAAGTTCTAGTTGATGGGATTTATAGTTCACCTACAATCAAAGAGCATTCTGAACTTCACCAGTGATGGAATTGAACTAAACTTGGCACACAAAACTCCCATGACTAACAGAAAATTCTGGAAGGATTTGGTGGGCATTGACTGAGTTTTGGAGCTGTAGTTCACCTACATCCAGAGAGCACTGTGCACTCAAAACAATGATGGATCAGGACCAAACTTGGCACAAATACTCAATATGCCCAAGTGTGAACACTGGTGGAGTATGGGGGAATTTTTTAAAAACAAATTTCAATCTTTGGGCGCTTGCTTCTGCGCCTGCGCAGTGAAGGAAGAAGGGGCAGGGCCGACGAGAGCGAGGAGGAGGCGGAGGGAAGCCACGTCAGATGCCCTAGGGGCGGGAGTTCCCCCCTGCCTGTTCGTCGCTCGCACGGGGGTCGCTCCTTCCTTCACAGAGCGGCTCAGCGCCCTCCGCCATATTCCTGGATGCTGCAGCGCCCGCCCGGGAGCTTACCTTCTTTCCTCTTCCTTCTCCAAAGGAAGGGAAACCCCCGGGCAGCTGCAGCAGCACTCAGGAACATGGCGGAGGGCGCTTGCGCCCTGCTGCGCATGCCCAGCGTCCTGCACGGCGCCCGCCCCTTTTCGGTGGGGCTGGGTGATGTTAGGCGCAGTGGCGGCAGCGAGGGCGAGGAGGAAGAGACGGAGGGAAGCCGCAGTGCCTCTTCGCGAGCGCCACGTCCTCTGCCTCCTCCGCCATGTTCCTGGGTGCCGCAGCGGCACATGGCGGAGGAGGCAGTAAGGATGCGGCACCGTGGCTTCCCTCCACCTCTTCCTTCTCGCCCTCGCCACCACCGCCGCGCCTGATGTCACCCAGCCCCGCTGAAAAAGGGCAGGCGCTGCGCAGGACGTCAGGCGCGGTGGCGGCAGTGACGTCAGGCGCGGCGGTGGCGAGGGTGAGGAAGAAGGGGTGGATGCCCGAATCGGCCCCGCCCCTGCAAGCGGCCCTGCCCCCCACAAACGGCCCCACCCCCGCAAGCGCATGCCCGCATCAGCGCTGCTGCCCCCCACAGGGGTGGGCCTTCCAGAGTGTGGCCTAGGGTGCCACAATCTGTTAATCCGGGCCTGGGTGGCAGAAGGAGCATCGAGGGGTATGAAAAGACTGCCCACATGCACACCCACACTTAAATGTCAGAAAGCAGACTGAAAATGTGCAAATGCACCATTTTCCATCCCATGGAAAATACCAATTTCTACGAATACCTAAGCACAGGGAGATGAGTGGACTCGATTCTAACCTATCTTTAAAATCAATCCGTTTCTATATGATGTGGAGACAGAATCCCATGGGCAACCTGTCGAACAGGCCATGCATCATTTGATGATGTCCATGGGATTTTGTTTTTGAAGTATGTAGAATCGGAGGCCAACCTTTGTGTGAGGAGGTCCTCAAAACAGGAAACAATATGCATGTTGTAAAAGTTTATAGGCAGAATAAGGGACCAGAATGACTGAGCTTAGTGACACATATGGCAATGTAAGTGTGGATCCATAAACACCAACTCTGCATCAGCACAGCTACTCACTTTTTACAGCAATCCTTCCAGGTGCTGCACTTTCCAGCAGGGAAAAAAGGGAAACGGCAAGGTTTTGGAAAAATAAAAATGCAGAAGCCTTTTTCACGATTACATTGGTCTTCATTTGTGATCCTGGCAGATCCTGAACAGAGGAAGACAAGGGGAGGTTGAAGAACATCCGCATTCACATCAGTGATTGGTAATTGATAATTTCCAACGCAATTGAAATAAATTTAATACCAAATTATCAAATAATTAATTATAATCCTACCTTTCTACATGATCCAAAGTGGTTTACAAACAATGTATTGTTGAAGGCTTTCATGGCCAGAATCACTGGGTTGTTGTGAGTTTTCCCAGGATGTATGGCCATATTCTAGAACAGGGGTGGGCAATTATTTTTTCCAAGGGGCCACACGAGAGCCAAAAAATATTATGGAGGGCCGCACCTAAAGGCTGAACTACATTCTAATCTACATTATATATTTATTTATTTACTATATTTACTATATATTACACATAATTAATATTAACATATTAATATATCAAGAAATATTCATATATTATTAGTATTAATATAATTATTATATTATAGTATATATATATAAACATTATAATATGTTGAAATTATAATATAACATTATTATATTATATATGTTATTATATTATATTATTATAATGAAATTATTATAAAATAATAATAAAAACCACTAAAATAAAATAAAATAAAATTCAAGAAGACAAGGTGCAAACCAAGATGAAGGCTGACATGCTGAAGAGAGGAAGGATCCCAAGATGGAATGGCCCAATGGCCCCAGCCCAGAGGATGCCAAAGCGGACCCAGCCGCCGCCACAGCAGAAGGGAGCAGAGCAGCAGGCGATCAGAGGCTGCAGGCCTCCGCCCAGTCTTACCCCCAGCCATTCCCCAGCGGATTGCCCTGCTATGGAGTGCCGCTGCTGCCATCCCATCGCGGGCTCTGTGGGGCCTGTGTTGGCAGACAGGCCGGAGGAGCAGCGGCTTTGGAGTGCCTCCCATCCCTGGATGGGATCCGGGCCTGCAGGGGGAACACTCGGCGATCTGAGGCGGCTGTTTGCCCTGGCGACCCGGAAGACCATCAAGTCTTCCGGGTTGCCAGGGCGATAAGCCCCACAGAGCCCGCGATGGGCTAGCAGCAGTGGCACCCCTTCCTCTTGGCCCCACTCCCCGACGCCCTTCTCCCCGGGCTGGACAGAAGCGTAGGTTGCCCACCCCTGTTCTAGAAGCATTCTCTCCTGACATTTCACCTGCATCTATGGCAGGTATCCTCAGAGGTTGTGAGATCTGTTGGAAACTAGGAAAATTGGTTTATATATGTGTGGAATGTCCAGGCTGGAAGAAAGAACTCTTGCCTGTTTGAGGCCGGGGTGAACGTTACAATTGGCCACCTTGATTGTTTCTTGTCTGGTTTTGAGTGTTGTTCTTTATTATCCTCTGTAGAAGTCTACCGTATAGCATGCAGCTGTGGACAATTCTACATAGGGACCACCAAATGCAGCATTGCCCTAGCACGAATCAAGGAACACGAAAGGCACTGCAGACTAATTCAACTGGAGAAGTCAGCCAAGGCAGAGCACTTGATGAACCAACCTGGACACAGAGTATTATTTAAGAACACAGAAATGCAGGACTACTCTAACAACTACCATATTCTTGCTGCTGTACTCATATAGGTAAATAATCTGTCCATATTCTTATCTGGTATTAAGTCATCTTCTGTTATTCCTAATAGGAAATATTATGGTTTAAATTTCATAGCAATATGTAGAATACAGTATACAAAGTATTCTACATATTGCTATGGCATTAAAGCCATAATATTCCCTATTAGGAATAACAGAAGATGACTTAATACCAGATAAGAATATGGACAAATGGAAATGCAAAGAAATACCAACGAAAGAAAACTGGGAGAATAAAGTATGGGAAATAATGGACATGGATATGCTTACCTTCTATCTGAAAGATTCAAAGGGAAAAGCGTTAATAAGGACAGATTGGACATTATTTAAGGACTATATGAAGACTCGACAGACCCGACAGAACCCCTAATTTATAAGGAAAGGAAATAATAATAAGAAAAGAAAGAAGAAATGAAAAGAAAGAAGTAACTAAAGAGCTAATGACTAAATAGAAACTGAATCAGTAAATATAATTAACCAGCGAAGAAAGAAGATGGAAGTCAAAGAAACTCCCCTTTCTATCTTTTCCCACTACCCTAGCCCTTCATTTACCTCCCAAGTTCCCTTATCAATCCTCAACCCGAGTCGCCTATTTCTTTTCCCTTTCCCTCTATCATTACCTTCCACCCCAATTACCCATGCTTTCCCCTCCCTACATCCCTTACTCTTTATTTTTTATCATAGATGTATTAAGAGTAAAGAGTCTGGAGTAAAAAACACCTGAGACAAAGCACCAAAATCATACTGTCTATTTTCCTATATGGGTGTGAAACATGGGTCACCTATCGCCAGCACCTACGACACTTCTAACGCTTTCATCAGTGCTGTCTTCGCACAATCCTAAATATACACTGGACTGACTATGTGACGAATGTTGCTGTCCTTGAGCAAGCAGGGATCACCAGCATTGAGGCCATGCTATTGAAAACACAACTACGCTGGGCAGGGCATGTCTCTAGGATGGAGGACCACCGCCTCCCAAAGATACTACTCTACGGTGGACTCACTATGGGTCAGCGCAAGAAAGGCGCCCCCCAAAAAGAGATATAAGGACTCCCTGAAACAACATCTCAGGCTCAGCCAGATTGATCACCAAAAATGGTCCACCCTGGCCTCACATCGGGAGGCATGGAGACGCACTATCCACAATGCTGCGGCCTCTTTCGAGAAGACACACCGAACGGGTCTTGAAGAGAAACGACAACGCAGAAAGAACAGCAACTTGGAAACAACTTCACCCAAGGAGACTTTCTTGGACTTGCCTATCTCAGATTGGCCTTTTTAGTCATCAATGCGCTTGTAAAAAGTGTGGGGTGAGTCCTTCCTAAGAATCTTCGTTCGCGAAGTAATGCCGAGATTAAAAACTCTAATAAAAAATATTTATATATATAAAAAAACAACTACCATGTCTTACTACACAGAGAAGCCATTGAAATCCACAAACATGTGGACAATTTCAACAGAAAGGAAGGGACCATGAAAATGATCAAAATCTGGCTACCTGTATTAAAAAAAACCCTCTAAAATCATAACAGTAAATAAAGAACAACACTCTAAAACAAGGGAATTAAAGGTAAGAAACAACCAGGGCCAACTAATCACCCCCTAATAAAGGATTCCCCCAGGCAGACCTTGAAACTGCTAGACCAGTGTTTTTCAACCTTTTTTGAGCCGCGGCACATTTTTTACATTTACAAAATCCTGGGGCACACCACCAACCAAAATGACACAAAATGACACTCTAACACAGTAATACATATAGTTAATATGTTTTTAAATGTATTTATACGCTCACTTAGTGTGAAACCTGGGCCTGTTTCGATGAACACAAAATATATAGTTATATAGTATATTATTTTTATTATATTGCATTACATTACAACATTATCAATATTACATGTATACACAATATACGTATATTACTATAATATCAAATATTTATTTATTTATTTATTTATTTCTTGGGACTTCTACACCGCCGACTCCCAGGGGCTCGCGGCGGCTCACAAGAACCAATGGCACAGCGCCAGAGAGTTAAAAACAGAACACTTAAAAACATCATTAAAACATGCAACAACAATAATTAAAACAAGAGCAGCAGCAATATAATGGCCCAGTGGATGTATAGACGAGCCTACTCACCGAAGGCCTGCCTAAACAAGTGTGTTTTGCAGGCCCGTCTAAATGGGAGTAGGTCCCTCAGGGCTCTGGCCGGCCGGGAGGGCGTTCCAGAGCGTGGGAGCTATCACAGAGAACGCCCCGGCGGGTAGATGTTAAATGAGCCAGCTTCACCGATGGTATTACTAAGAGGTTGGCCTCCTCAGACCGGAGTGATCTCGATGGGCAATATGGAGTGAGACGGTCCCTCAGATACGCTGGCCCCAGGCCGTGAATGGCCTTGAAGGTAAGAACCAACACTTTGAAGGCGACCCTGTGCTCGATAGGGCAGCCAGTGCAGATCCTGCAAGATTGGAGTTATACGGCAACCTGCTGGAGCCCCAGACAGGAGCCGGGCGGCAGTGTTCTGCACTAGCCTGAGCTTCCGGATCGACGACATAGGCAGGCCAACGTAAAGCGCGTTACAGTAATCTAGCCTCGAGATGACCGTGGCTTGGATCACCGTGGCTAGTTCGCTCCGGGAGAGGTAGGGGGCCAGCCTCCTTGCCTGGCGGAGGGTGAAAAAAGCAGCCTTACTGGCTATGGAGACCTGGGTCTCCATTGTCAGATGGGAGTCCAAATGGACACCCAGGCTCTTCACTGACGGCGCTGGGTGCAGCGCCGCACCGTCCAGGGTCGGAAGCCGGGCACCCACCTCGCCCGGGCGGCCCAGCCACAAGATCTCCGTCTTCGCGGATTCACCCTCAACCTACTGGCTCGCAGCCATCCAGTAACGGCCTCGAGGCACTGTTGAAATTATCGGGACGGACTCCGGCCTGCCCTCCATCCTCAGAATGAGCTGGGTGTCATCCGCATACTGGTGACAGACCAGTCCATAACTCCGCACCAGCTGTGCAAGCGGCTGCATGTAGATGTTAAATAACAGAGGGGAGAGAATGCCCCCCTGAGGAACTCCGCACACTAATGGGGAGTCCTCGGAGACCACCCCGCCCCTCCTCACACGCTGAGACCGCTGGCGGAGGAAGGAGGTCAGCCATTTAAGGACAGTCCCCTCACTCCAGCCATGGCCAGGCGGTGGATCAAAAGATTGTGGTCGACTGTGTCAAACGCTGCCGTGAGGTCCAATAACACGAGCAGCGCAGACCCGCCTTGGTCGAGCTGGCAGCGGAGTTGGTCTTTGATGGAGACCAGAACCGTCTCCGTCCCGTGCCCCAAGCGGAAGCCGGACTGGAAGGGGTCTAGCCATGTTGCATCATCTAAGAAGGATTGCAGCTGCTCCATTACTGCCCTCTCAACCACCTTGCCCAGGTACGAAAGGTTCGACACTGGGCGGTAGTTGGAGGGAACCGCAGGATCCAATGACGGTTTCTTCAGTAATGGAGCTACCACCGCCTCTTTTAAGCACTCTGGAAAGACTCCTTGCTCACAACATACTATGTCATTGTCACAGTACAACAATTACATACCACATTGTATTATAACAATTATATCACAATATTAGTTGAAGTCCAAAACACCTGGAGGAAGGCCCAAGTTTGACCATATCTAGTCTAAACCTTCCTCCAAGCCCTTAATAAAGATGCTGCCTGCCTTAATGTATAGCCAGAGTCTGCATGCCCATCTGTCGGGAGGGCTTGGGTGGTGCCTTCCTGCTTGGCTGAAGGGGGTCAGGCTGGATGGCCTTTGGGGGACCCATATTTCTCCCATGAGTTCCCTTCCCTCCTTTACCCCATTAGCTGGCTGACTCCCTGCCTGCCTGCCTACCTGCCCCTCCGGCTGCTTGCCTGCCTGCCTGCCTTCAGCACTTGGGCTCCGCTGCTCTCTGACTCACACCTCGCATAGTGTCAACAGGGCTGCGCTGGACTGGACTGGAAGTGCTCCCCGCTGGAGTGGAATGGAAGGGATCGGGCCCAAACAGGTCCGCCCTACTGCGCGGCCCTCCCGGAAACAGGGACCTGCACGCTGAGGTTCTGGAGACAGAGTAGCAAACTTTATACATGACATCAGATAGATAAGAATCTAATTTCTCACGGCACACCTGATGATCTCTTATGGCACACTAGTGTGCCACGGCATACTGGTTGGGAAACACTGTGCTAGACCATTAGATGTTAATTAAGATGGCCAATTGTATCATTCACACCTACCTCCAACAGACAAGAGTTCTTTCTCCCACCCTGGACATTCCACACATATATAAACCCATTTTTCCTATTTTCCAACAGACCTCACATCCTCTGAAGATGCCCTCCATAAATGCAATCGAAACGTCAGGAGAGAATGCTTCTGGAACATGGCCATACAGCTCGGAATACTCACAACAATCAAACCGAGTCCAAACCGAGTACATCTGAACGCTGATTGTACAAAAGCTTTTTAAAAAAATAATAAATCATAGTTTGGTTAAAACAGGAGCTAGGGAACCCTATAGTCAAATGATTTATTTCCCCAAACCAACCTACCCAAATGTTAAGATCTTCAGGGAAATTGCATCTCTCAATCCCATCCTCTTCATAGAGGGTATGGGAAGGGGAAAGTTGGAAGGAAGAGGGAAAGGAAAATCAAATCTTCTTGTTTGATTTGCCCTGCTTATTTTTAAGGATTATTCTGTTCCCATTTGAGACCCCCTGCTGCCAATGAACATACCTGGGTCAAGGAGGACCATCAAGAAGAGAGTGAAGGAGAGAAGATAAAACATCTTCATGGCAGTGAGAAAATCAACACAGAATATGTTACAGTTTGAGTTTGCTTTTTTCAGGGTATGAGAGGAGCTGGTCCTTCTCTAGCTTTATACAACTCCAGAGATTGCACCATGTTACGAACTTGTTGGGAAATTTATTCTGTTTTGTAAACACATTGGCAAATCCTTTTTTCCAAGAATGTCAGTACCCAAGAGCAAGAGGAAATTGTTCTAAGCTTTCATTGTATGCCTTAATAAATTCACCTTTCTTAGAGGACATGCTGTTGAGACAAAAGTCAACATAGATTTCTCAAAAACAAGTTATGCTAGACCATTGCTCTAAACCAGTGGTTCCCAAAGTGGGCGATACCGCCCCCTGGTGGGCGGTGGGATGATCCAAGGGGGCACTGGGAGGCTCAGGAGAATTTGGGGAGCGGTGAGCCCCGGTGGCATGAGCCAGGCGACAGGCTCTGGCCTTGCAGGGACTTCAACTCCCACCATTCCTAACCCCTGCCCCAGTATTTTCTGTAGGTCATGGGAAGTGCCAAGTTTGGCTCCATTGATGGAGGTCCCTCCTTGCTTCTCTGGCAAACTTGGGCCCTCCAGGTGATTTGGACTTCAACTCCCACCATTCCTAACCACCTCAGGGCCCTTCCAAAACCCTCCAGTATTTTCTGTAGGTCATGGGAGTTTGTGTGCCAAGTTTGGCTCAATTCCATTGATGGAGGAGTTCAAAATGCTCTTTGATTGTAGGTGAACTATAAATCCCAGCAGCTACAACTCCCAAATGACAAAATCAATTCCCCCAACACCACCAGTGTTCAACTTTGGGTATATTGAGTATTTGTGCCAAATTTGGGCCAGATCCAGGGTTGTTTGGGTTCAGAGTGCTCTCCAAATGTAGGTGCACTACATCTCCCCTAAATCACTGTGAATTCCTTCCAACCTTCTTTCATATTTTCTGTTGGTCATGGGGGTTCTGTGTGCCAAGTTTGGACCAGATCTGTCATTCATGGGGTCTCGGCTGTGGAAGTCAGAGCTGAATTGGTCGAAGGTACTGCAAATCTCATCATCCGTTGTCCATACTTCCCCAAACATATCGTTTTTGTGATTAATCACTATGCTTTAAATATGTTCAATTTGTAACAATGAAAATACATCCTGCATATTAGATATTTGCATTAGAATTCATAAGAGTAGCAAAATTATTTATGAAGTAGCAATGAAAATATGGTTGGGGGTCACCACAACATGAGGAACCTTATCTAGGGGTCACGGCATTAGAAAGGTTTAGAACCACTGCATTAATATATATATCTTTCTGTTTAATTGCTATTAATTTTTTTTAAAATATAGGGGGGTGCTGAGGGTTTTTTTTCTGAAAAGGGGGCAGTGGGCCAAAAAGGTTTGGGAACCACTGTGCTAAACTAAATTTATCTCTCTTTTTTTTGATAGAGTTACAAGCTTGGTAGATGCAGAAAATGCTGTGGATGTGGCATTTGACAAGTTCCCCCATGATAGTCTTGCAAACAAATTAGTAAAACATGGGCTAGACAATGCTATTGTTAGGGAGATTTGTAATTAGTTAGGTATCCGAACCCAAAGGGTGCTCCTCTTCAATTGTTCTTCGTCATCCTGGAAAAAAAGCGACTAGTGGAGTGTCACAGGGTTCTTGTCCTGGACCCAGGACTAGTTGTCCCCTGCCACCCATTGCTGTGACCCAGTCTTTGTATATGTGTTTTGTGTGTGTATATAACGGTTTCTCTGCATATATATTTTTAATTTTAATTTTTGCTTTTAAGTCTAGTCCGTTGTGTTTTTCAGTGTTTTTATGAGTGATGGTCACTCATTGGCCTGATAGGTGTATTGTGTCCAAATTTGGTGTCAATTCGTCCAGTAGTTTTTGTTTATTTATATATATATATAGACTTGGATGAAGGTTCAGAGGACAAGTTTACATATGACGCCAAATTGGGAGGGATAGCTAATATTCCAGAAGACAGGATCAGAATTCAGAATTACCATAACAGATTAGAGAACAAGGCCAAAAATAATAAACTTTATTTCAACCAGGAGAAATGTAGGTTACTGCACAGGCAAAAACATGAAATGCACAGATACAGGATGGGGTTATGCTTGGCTCTACAACAGAGTTGCATGCGAAAAAGATCTCAAAGTCTTAGTGGACAACAACTTCTACTAGAGCAGTGTTTCCCAACCTTTTTTGAGCCACGGCACACTTTTTACATTTACAAAATCCTGGGGCACACCACCAACCAAAATGACACAAAATGACACTCGAACACAGTCATACATATAGTTAATATGTTTTTAAATGTATTTATACACTCAGTGTGAAACCTGGGCCTGTTTCGATGAACACAACATAGATATCCTGGCAGGAATGGCAGAAAGACACACACGAAAGTCTTGCTCAACAGCTGGGAGTTATAGTTCACTCGCAATCAAAGAGCACTCTGAACTCCATCAATGATAGAATGGAATCAAACTTCCCTCACAGAACTCCCATAACCAAGAGAAAATACTATACGAGTTTGGTGGGTATTGACCTTGAGTTTGGAAGTTGTAGCTCACCTACACCCAGAGAGCACTGTGGACTCAAACAATGTTATGTTATGTTGTTGTTTGTTTTCTATCCAGAATCCCAATGTTGGAAGGAGGCTCACCACTTTAAGGTCCCTAAAACAGGCATGGGATAACTTTATGACAGAATGCCCTGTCATAAAGTCACAGAGCGAGGTTGGGAAGAAGGGAGCCCGAGTGGAGAAGAAAAAGTGTTCGGCAGGAGGGGGAAGAAAGGGTATTGGAGGTTCCAATTTCCCACGGCACACCTGATGATCGCTCACGGCACACGGCACACTGGTTGGAAACACTGTACTAGAGCCAACGGTATAATGCAGCAGTTTAAAAAGCCAATGAGATTTTGGGCTGCATCCAAAGAAGTCTACTGTCTGGATCTGCGGTTCTCAAAGTATGCTCTGTGTAGCCCTCAAGGCTTCCTGAAGCATAGTCAGGGGTACCGCGCTTACCTTCCTTCCATCTTTTGATGAACTGCCTGTTTTTAGACCAGGATAAGCTCAAGAAAAAAGCCCAGTTTAATATGGCGGCTATTTTGAATGGTGCTTGGAGAGAACGGCCATTTTAGGATAGTTATTTCCCAGAGGGGGCGGAGCTTAGAAGCAGCCTGGGAGGAGGTGCAGAGAACCCTGGTGATTGGCTGGAAAACCAGTGCGCAGAGCTGAGGTAAAGGAGTGTGGCGTTTAGTGAAGCTGTATAGTTAGAAGTAGAGAGATTTTATAGTGCCTCCAAATAGCAGCCAGTAACAGGGTTCAGCAGGGATGGTGTGATCCGAAGCAACAGGATCACATGCAGAGGAAAACGGGTTCACAAGCCGGATGCAAAGAAAGTCTCTCAAAGGATCCCAGCCGCAGTAAATAAGGCAGGGATGGTTTGCCTAAGGGCAAAGAGTCCAGTGGCTAGCAAAGTCTTTCAGGATCAAAGACAGGATCTCAACGACGAGCAGGAACAAGGCACAACGCTGGATCAAGTCAGCCTGGTGTTGGCTGGCTGGCACAAGCTTGCTGGAAGGCCCGATGTGGCCTCTCTCACACAAGCATCTCCTTAGCGCGGCGTTGGTACGAGATACCCCCAATGGGAATCTCTGGGCAGATATAGGGTTCGCTGGCTTTGATGTAAGTACAGTACGTCGAGTGTCAAAGTTCCATGATTGATGGTTGTCTATATGTTATGTTACCTCAGTCTTTCTAGAATGCACAGCTCGTTAGTGGCTCCCATCTGGACAAAAGGGAGGCGATCTCTCGGCTTCTTCGGAGCACTCCACTATCAGGGAGGCTGGATGGCATAACCTTGAGCTGCTTATGTTATGCATTCATCCCTGGCTTCTCACAGGAAAGGCCGGGAGGCCCAGGGCAAGGTTTGAGAGTGAAACAAGCTGGTTTGGATAGCACCTTACTGCCACTTTGGCTAAAATCTTGCTCAAGCAAAAATGATGCCTGAGGCCAGGGCCGTAGCCAGGATTTTGATTCGGGGGGGACTGAGTTTGGTTTGGGGGCTGAGACTGGGTGGAAGAGGGTCTACCCTAGCAAACCTTTTGTATTGTTATCCCAATAACCCCATTAATGTGGGATATAATGAGCATGGTGATCAGATCATGATATGAATAAACATAACAGTTTAAATAATGTACCAGTAAGGCCTTTTCGCAGACCACCCTGAGAATTTCGGGGGGGGGGGGGCTGAAGCCCCCTTAGCCCCCCTGGCTACATGCCTGCCTGAGGCCCTTGAGGTGTGACAAAATTAGAACCTCTTGAGTCTTAAATAAGCCATGCCCCTTAATTCCCTGTGGGCCAATCCCATCGCGGTGGCCTTGAACTTGTGCCCGGAACCAAGATGGTCGAGGTGGTGGGTGACTTCCTGGATGTGACCATATTCGTGGAAAATGACAAAATCAAAGTAAAAAACTTCATCAAACCCACAAAAAAGAATGCATTCTTACACTATAGCTCTTTCCACACCCAGGCCCTAAAAAATAATTTACCCTACTCTCAGCTCCCTAGACTAAAAAGAAATTCATCCAACGTGGCTGATTTTGAGGCTTCAGCGTCCTTACTAAAAAGAGAATTAACTCAAAGAGGATATCCCCAGAAGATTTTGGAACAAGCACATAGGAAAGCCGCGGCAACACCACGACAAGATCTACTGGTACAAAAAAAGCCTAAAGCACTGAACCGCCCTGTCTGGCCCCTCACTTATACACGCCAATCCAAAGAAATTACCAAAATTGTAAAGAATTTCTGGCCTTTAGTAGATTCAATCCCGGGATTAGAGAGACCCCCCATCGTTGCCTTCAAAAAGACTAGGAGCATAAAACAAATGTTGATTCATGCGGATCACCGCCCCAAGATCACTCCGGAGTTAACCGTTCCCAACCATACAAATAGATGCGGAAGATGTTCGATCTGCAAACACATAGATACACAAGACTTGATCACCAGCCCTCATAATGGGGTTACCATAAAGTTACGCACATGGGCAACCTGTGCCAGTAAGAATTTGATATATTGTTTAAAATGTGGCTGCAATAGACTTTATGTTGGGGAAACGGGAAGGAACTCCGGACAAGAATTCGAACACCGCTCACGCTTCCGCACTAAAAATGAAAATTCAATACTATACTGTCATTTTAAGGAACAACATCATTTTGAGGACTTTAAGGTAGTAGTTTTAGAAAGAATCAAACCAACTCCCTTCATGGACATTAAGACCAAACTCTTACAACGTGAGGCTTTTTGGATCGTCAAACTGGGAACTGAAGCAACCCTGAAACCCAGCATGAGGCAATCAGGCCTTAATGATCGGTTAACAATAGGTGAAGTCTTGTTGTAAATCAACTTTGTTAAACATGCAGGATACTATAGCTTATAATGAGTGCTTTTGAGTTTCATTCCCTATCCGGCAAGATTGTTGATGGTATTAACCGAGAGAATTATTGATTATATACGTGGTATGTATGACAGCCTATTCTTCTGTTAGTTCTCCTTGAACGTTTGAGTGTATTATGTTATAAGATAGGAATACTATGTATAGCTATATGATGGTTTATGTTATTTCACTTCTTATAGACATTTTCTGGATCACTTTGGAAACTTTATTTCTTGGAGCATTGGTCTGAAGGTCCCGACGAAGCCAAGATGGCGGAAACGGCTAGACCGTCGACCAATCTGGGTTGACCACCTGATGAACTATATGCCATTAATATAGTATTGAAAATATTGATTATTTGGACAACCCGGAGACCTTGACTCCTTGGGAGGATTATAATTTTGAGACCTGTGAATGCAATTTTCATGATTTGGTTTCCACTGCAACAGTACTTTGTATGATGATTGAAAGAAAATATATCAAGAAATAGAATTATTTGATTTTGAAAAGCGACTGCTGTGTTGGCGTTCTTTTGCTTGTTCTTTTTGGTCGAGGTGGTGGGACCAGAAGCGCCTTCCCTGAGGGGACGCCAGTGGAGCGGAAGTGCCTCGTCTCAGGCGATGCGGTGGCGGGTGTGCCTGGCGGTGCTGGGTTTGGCGGCAGGCCTGGTGCTGGTCCGACCGGCCGGGGTGGTGGAGCCCTTGAGCCTGAGTCTGGCCCTGGCCCTGGCCCTGGCCTCCGCCTTCACAGGCTTCCTCTTCTACCTGCGGCTCTACTGCCTCTTCGCCCACTGCTGCCACGACGCGGGGAACAATGGGGCCCGCCTCTGGGCAGGTACGTGAGCGGCCTACTGGGCCTCAGAGACTGTGACTTGACGTGGAAGGAGCCTCATGGGCTATATTATTATTAATATGAACTATGAATTAACATAATATTATTTTCCTTAGTATATGCTATTATATTGTTATATTATTAGTATTTGTCATAGTCATGGTGTATATCGTTATGGACTATGAGAGTAATGATAACAGTCAGGATTAACTCCTGTGCTTTACTGATAATATATTGTATGTACCTATCATATTTATATTATTATAATGTAATACAAGATAACACTTTAAAAAATAATACAATATTGAAATGATATATTTTATATTACTTGTAATAGTACTAATAATATTACAGTATAATGGTATAGTACAATATAGTAAGTTAGAGCAGTCTTTCTCAACCAGTGTGCCGTGGCACACTAGTGTGCCGTGACGGACCTCCTGCTGTGCCGCGAGAAAAGCTCTCTGCCCCCCTTCCTCCCCCCTCCTGCCGAACTCCTGCTGCTTGGGGGAGGAGGAAGGGCCGGGCAGTGGTGAAGAAAGAAAGAAGGGACCAGGGCGCGCCTCCTTCGGCCGTTTCCCCAGCCAGCCTCAATCCGCCATGACTCCCACCATGACTCTCGCCCCTCGCTCGCTGAAGCCGCGTGGAGGAGGAGCCCCGCCCACTGAAGCCCATCCACCGCTCATGCTCCTCCTCTGTAGGAGAGCTGAAGCTGGGGGGAGGGGGTGGGGCATGGCGCGGCCTGTGGGAGAGCTGAAGCTGGGGGGAGGGGGCGGGGCATGGCGTGGCCTGGCTCTGTCCCTTCCCCCGGCTTCGGCACTCCCAGCAGCTACTCCAGCCTTGAGGGGACAGTGCCAAGCCAACATTGTGCTGGCTCTGGCACCGCTGACTTGGCACTGCCCCCTCAAGACTGGAGCAGCTGCTGGGAGAGGTGAAGCCGGGGGTAGGGGCGGGGCATGGTGCAGCCTGGCTCCGCCCCCTCCCCGGCTTCGACACTCCCAGCAGGCCACCAACCCCGAGCCGTTCTTTACTGTGTTAGAGTGTCATTTTGTGTCATTTTGGTTGGTGGTGTGCCCCCAGATTTTTTTAATGTTAAAAGTGTGCCACAGCTCAAAAAAGGTTGGGAAACACTGAGTTAGAGTGTCACCTTGTGCCATTTTGGTAGGTGGTGCGCCCCAGGGTTTTGTAAATGTAAAAAATGTGCCGCGGCTCAAAAAAGGCTACAGGAGGTAGCCCAGAGCTGGCTGCAGGGCCCTTTCTAGAAGGAGCAGGTCCTTGACCATCAAGCACTCAATGGAGAGGCAGCACTTGAACCCTGCCACACCTGCCATCGCCATTGAGGGCTGAACATGCTGAGGCTGACAATGGCAGCCACAAAGGGCTCCTTTGCCCCTCCTGTCCCATCTTTCTTCCCAACCCCTTCCCTTCCTAAACTAAGCAATCAGGGTTAATTCACCTGTCACCTACTTTGCCTTTGCTCTTTTCTATTCTATAAATTCTACCTCATGTATGCATCTTTAGCTATGATCTTCATTGAATATGCTAAGACGTTCACCAGAATATTCTCCATTCTTGGTTGCTGGTAGATACTTACCTTTTCTTATACTTGTACCCATAGGTGTAAACTCCCTCCATCCTTTCCTGCTTAACTCGTGGGGTCTTATGTATTTTTTTCTTGTAGACAAATATATTACACTGGACGCTCCAATCTTCATATTCCACATCACAATCAGCCTTGACGAAGCCCTATTGGGGAAATGGGATTGTGGGCCCTAGATCAGTGTTTCCCAACCAGTGTGCCGTGAGCGATCATCAGGTGTGCCGTGGGAAATTGGAACCTCCAACACCTTTTCTTCCCCCTCCTGTCGAACACTTTTTCTTCTCCACTCGGGCTCCCTTCTTCCCAGCCTCGCTCTGCTCACTTTGCTCTGGGGCGGGTCTGCACAGTAGCGCCCGCACGGGTCACGTCTTACTCCCTCCCCCTCCCCTCCTGAACACGCTTACGCTGGCCCCTCGGATCAAAATGGTGGCAGATGCGGCAGTGCAGAAGAAAAAGTAAGTGTTGGGCAGGAGGGGAAGAAAGGGTGCGAAGAGGAAGGGGGAGGAAGTGGTCTCTGTCGAAAGCTGGCATGGGCAAACTTGGACCTTCCAGGTGTTTTGGACTCCAACTCCCACCATTCCTAGCAGCCTCAGGCCCTTTTCCTCCCCCCCCCCCTCAGCCACTTAAGCAGGAAAGGGCCTCAGGCTGTTAGGAATAGTGAGAGCTGAAGTCCAAAGCACCCAGGGGGCCGAAGTTTTCCCATGCCTGTTTTACGGACCTTAAAATGGTGAGCCTCCTTCCAACATTGTGATTCTGGATAGAAAACAAACAACAACCTAACATTGTTTGAGTCCACAGTGCTCTCTGGGTGTAGGTGAACTACAACTTCCAAACTCAAGGTCAATTCCCAAGCAA
The DNA here is from genome assembly GCA_030556195.1 of Anolis apletophallus. Lineage (NCBI taxonomy): Eukaryota > Metazoa > Chordata > Lepidosauria > Squamata > Anolidae > Anolis > Anolis apletophallus. The sequence goes on along the minus strand of JARBWK010000003.1, from coordinate 14,509,470 downwards.
ACCCTTTCAGTACTTTCTGTTGGTAATGAGAGTTCAATATGCCAAGTTTGGTTCAATTCCATTGTTGCAAGAGTTCAGGATGCTCTTTGTTTGTGTGTTAACTATAAATCCCACTAACTCCCAAATGTCAAGGTCTATTTTCCCCAAACTCCATCTGTGTTCACATTTGGGCATATTGAGTAGTCATGCCAAGTTTGGTCCTGATCCAACATTGTTTCAGTCCACAGTGCTCTCTGGATATAGGTGAACAACTCCAAAACCCAAGGTCAATGCCCACCAAACTCTTACAGTATTTTCTCTTGGTTATGGGAGTTCTGTGTGGGAAGTTTGTGTCTTTCTGCCATTCCTGTCAGGATATCTATGTTGTGTTCATCGAAACAGGCCCAGGTTTCACACTGAGTGTAAAAAATCCATTTAAAAACATATTAACTATATGTATTACTGTGTTAGAGTGTCATTTTGTGTCATTTTGGTTGGTGGTGTGCCCCAGGATTTTGTAAATGTAAAAAATGTGCCGCGGCTCAAAAAAGGTTGAAAAACACTGCCCTAGAGTTATCCACTTGTTGGTTGGCTTTATACAGATGTTTGGAATACCCGTGTACACATTAACTACAGTGTCCACCCTGGACTGTTACTATTGATACATATCTATGCATGCCATCTACTTTTGCATGTTCCTTGATATAAGAAGAAGGTTCTATATTGCATACCATACATTCAATCCGGAATAGTTCTCCATTTAATCTGATATAACATCACCACTCCAGACTGCTACTTCTATTCTCATCCACGGACGCAGAGACGCTCATCCACAGTCTGCACTCGACTATTCGAGTCTACCGCGGTGATTATCCCCATTCCAGCCTTCGGCTCTTCGCAGGAGCTAGCTGTATTACCAAGTTTTACTTCTCTAATTGGACACAGAGGTTTATCACCATTATTTTTCTTTATTTTGCTTATAAACTCCAATTTGAATTTATGTTTGATCTACATAATACAGTTTGAACACCATATTGGTTCATCACAATACGCAGGCACAGGGCCATCCATCAAGCCCTTGGGGATTGATTATTCATGTCTTTAGCGCCAATACTTTCTGCCTGGCTGAACTATTGAGACTTTTGATTATTGAGTCTTTTATGCGCACGAATAAATGATGGTTATATGTTCATAGAGTGGTGTCTACTATATTTAGGTAATATTGGCGAATCTCTATTTGAAATCTCATTGATTATTATTATATGCATGGTGTATTTACCAGGGTATTGCTTTCCGTGTATTGATATTCCCTGTACACACGGTGTATAAACCAGACCTTTCTGTATGTTTGCCTGAATATAGTTATGATAAATGATATATGTACTGCTCTTAGATGTACATCCATAAATATGTGGTGATATAATTTTGATATTATGCTCCACCATTCTGTATGATTTAGATACGGACTATTTCATGTTTAATAGATTTAATAATTAATAATCCCTTTGACAAACATTACAGTCCGTTCCTAAGACCATTCATTGGTTCCTTATCAACTTTGATAGTCTACAGCACATTTATTCCTGCTGTACTCTAGTGTCTGTTGTTCTGTTTGTAGAGTTAGCAAGCTTCCTTGTGTTTTTTTAAACAAACAGATGGTAACTGTTGTCAAGGAGTAGTAGCGTTGTCACACAGTCCAAACATCATGCCAGGTGGCAAACAGGATGAGTAGAGTCATCAGTCAGTCCTTACGTCAAACCAGGAGGAATGTAGATGAAGCAGCACAGTCAAATCAATCTGGAGTCCAAAACGAAGAAGCAGGGAAATCTAGCACAGAGGGATTTAAGGTGGTGCAGCCAAAAGCAGGATGAAAAGATGCGGAAGCCCACAAAATACAATACCAAGATCCAAAACTCCACGTCCACAATCAGTCCAGCGATCAGTCCAGCAGCAACCCAGCACAGAAGGCAACGGCCTGGATAGCAAGAACAACACCTTGCCAGCTGCAATGAATGGTTATTTATTTATTTATTTATTATTCATTCTTATACACCACTCCTTCCAGCAGGCTCGGGGCGGTTTACATAAAACATATAAAACATCCACAATTCAATTTAAGACAACAATACTAAAAGCATAGAATACAACAACTACACATAAAACAGGCATCTACAAAGCATTTGCAAACCCTCTTTATTCAGTCCTCCTCAGGGCTTGATTGCACCAACGCCCCTTCCCCATTTCCTTCAGCTGCCAGCATCTCCTCCCGTGCCGCCCTTTGTTTTTCTCTCCAGGTGATCCATCTCCTGCGATGACTCAACTCTCCCCAACAATCCCCATGAGACCCACTCCTAGCACTCCAACTCCCATCTCCCGTGAACCCTGCAAACGAATCACTGCTAGTGGGTTCCAAGCAGACATCCTGTATTTGTTGCACCTTAGTCCAATCCATCTCATTGGAGTCTCCAGCAGTACTCCGTGGACTCTCATCCATACCTCCTGATGACTGCTCTTCGTCCCCACTCCCATCATCCTCCGAAAACCCCAGATATGTTTCATCCCCAGAAGAATAGCTAAGTATTTGCCCCAGTCTCTTCCTTTCTTGCTCCTCATCCAGCTCTTGCTCATGAGTAGACCATTTGGCATTTCTAGCTACGGACTCCTCTCTCTCAGCCTTAGGCTCAACTACAACATATAGAGAATACATTTCCTAGCTTCTACAATTCAATGACATAATAGTTGCTTCCATTTCTATTTATCTCTTTTACTATTTAATTAAATCTGTCTTGAATCCAATTGTGAGTGTGGAAGTAGCAATAGTAATCGTTGTTCTTTCCATTGCTGTTATCACGGCAATATCAGACCCATGGAATCTTTTGGAATGGTAATTCATACTAATGGAAATTCCACTGAGTACATAGTCTGCTCTAATGGGCCATTAGCTTTTGTGTGATCTTTATTTTGCACAGGGTGTTCTCAAAGGAAATGTTATTGAACACACAAGGATCAAATTGGGAAACAGCAAGAGCTTCTCAAATGGCAATGAATGGAAAATGACAGCAAGTTAACGAGTCAATAATTGTTTCAGAATGAGAAATATTTACTCCAAAAAGTGAACTCATGAGATCTAGGAAGTAGTTATAGATCCAAATCCTATTGGTATTTCCAACTGGAGAGACCCTACTCTCACTGCCACCGCCTTCGCAGGCACGTTTGGTGGGGACGAGGGAGAGGGCCTTCTCTGTAGTGGCCCCCTGACTCTGGAATGTGCTCCCCAAGGATATTAGACAAGCCCCCACTTTGGCAGTTTTTAGGAGGAGCCTGAAGACATGGCTGTTCCAATGTGCCTTCCCTGAATAAAGTAATTAATGCCCTGCTCTGTTCAAGCTCTGCAAATGTCCTCAGAAACACTTTAATTCCCTGTTGGTGTCTGCCCACATTGTCCTTGAAACCTTCCTGTTTCAAAACTACCTCTGTCTGCTTCCAGTGTTTATTTATTTTAAATTGTAATATTCACATTTGGCCCACCCAAAATGGTTTTAAACTATCTGTTACTGCTTATGTTGAGTTATATTGATTGTATTGTTTTTATAATTGCTGTTGTGTTGTTATTATGTGTTATTGGGCTCGGGCTCATGTAAGCCGCCCCTAGTCCCCTTGGGGAGATGGTGCGGGGTATAAATATGTGTGTGTATGTACTGTACTGTGATAAACGGCAGGGATTGTCTGCTTGTATGTGTACCTGTAATCTGCCCTGAGTCCCCTTTGGGGTGAGAAGGGCAGAATATAAATAAAGTGTTATTATTATAATTATAAATGAAGTTAATAAATAATAAATTAATAATAACTACCAGTACTAGTAATAATAATGGGCTTGGCTGACTTACCGGCCGAGCTGGTTGCGGGGCAGCGTTGCCCTTGTGCCATCTAGCCATTGTTAGGGGCTTCTCCTCCCCAGAAGCCCCTGGGGGTGGCGGGAGGGTTTCCCGCCATAAAAACGCTGGCCGGCCAATGAGGGGACTGGCTCTGCCCTGCCCCCTCCTTGCTTCCGGCCGGCCTTTACTTCTGCCCGGGCAGCTTACTTAAAGCTGCCCGGGGATTAGGCTGCACGTGCAGCCAGTCCTTTTTCCTCCCACCCTCCCTACTGTTAGCATTGTGTGTTGGTGTATCTGCATCTCATTGTTGCTGTTTTGGTTATGCGTTTTTCATGTTCTTTGTCACAACTTTGTGTTTGTCGTGTGGCATGGCCCCTGGATCAGGCTGGCTTATTGCCCCCCTTGGTTGTAAGGGGGGATAACGCCCAGGCCCCCTGGGGTGCTGAGTTTCCGTGGACAGGCATTGGGCCGCTCGCACCCCAGGCTTGTGTTGTCGAACAGCTGCCAATCCCCCAGGCCGGCTGTCTGACAACCGGACAAGTCCCGCAGACCGACTGCGGGACAGAGGCCGCGAGGGTTCGGTTAACCTGGCGAGCCAGGAGCGACTAGGTCCTCGTAGCCTACCCGCCTCCCGTAGACCCAATTATGCTCACCAATCTGCAAGGTAGATGCCACGAAATTGTTTATTCTGCTCAGCTGAGAGGATGCGAACCGCAATACCCTGATTCCGCAAAGAACGCATGCTTGTACATTCAAAACATTGGTTTTAAAGGTTACAGAACTGTCAAAACAATTGAAATTCCCGCCTGCCCCCTTCTGGGCCGGCTCCGTCAGTGATTGGTCGGAACGTTGAAATCAGCTGATGGGCGGGGCGTTGACCGGCTCTGGGAGCCTATCGGCGCTACTCCCATTTGCCATCCCAGCCAATCAGGGTCTGTGGCCATATGGATTTCCAGGAAGGGAAGCTCAGACGGAAATGACTGTCAATATTGGCATATGAGTAAAACAAAAGAGTCCTAGCTAGGTAAGCGACCTTAAATGACACCTGGGGTGATAGGATTAGTGGACTTGAGGATGAATGGGAAAGGAGGAAGAGACTTGACGACAGAAACTCACTCAAGCCTTTGTGTGACCGAGGGTCTATTTTGGGACACAATCTGGGTTCCGAGTCCAGCTGTGGCTCCCGCTGTGTGAGCAAATATTTCATGTCCAGGTCCCAGAGGATGAATTAATTGGACTAAACTCCGATGATTAATACTTCCTTCAGGCTGATGGAATGTGGGCCCAAGACAAGAGCCTGGGTAATCCAAAACAAGATTTCCATCAGAAAAGCTCATGCAATGAGAACAATGATGATCCATAAAAGGTTTAGGATGGGAATCCGGTTACTTCCTCTCAGCTGACACAATAGCAAAATACAGGCAATCTTTCTTTACATGGGAAAGAGGGGGAAGGGAAGGGCTACAAGGAGTCAAAGGGAAAACTTATGAAGCCACACTGTATGTACAGGGATACAGGGGTACAGAAATGAGTCTATGATCCGTGTCCTTGGGCGAACTACATATCCCAGCCTGCAAAGGCTTGGGCTGCAGGTTCAAAACCCCTCAAAGCCCATAGATGTATTTTTGGCTCTCTGGCTGCTTCCAGCCAGGAAGGGATCTTGAGTTCGCTTCAGGGTCCTTGATGAAACTATCTTTCCCAGAGCAGGGAGGGTCCATGATGAATAGCGAGGCTTCTTGGCTCAATCAGCCAGGGAGAAGCGTCAGGAGCAGTCCAGGAGAAGAAAAACGATCAGAAAAAGGCAAATAGAGGCACAGTACTTGGGAGAACTAGATCTTCTTTTTGGCATCAATCTCTGCCCATCACCTACCCCCCTGAAGAGATCTCTTTGGGCCGAACTGCTACACAAGCTGTTGTTTTAGATCTGGGATATGTTTCCAGGCCGGAAAAAGGATAGGGAGAGAGGAAGGAAAAGAGGAAAACGGTGGGAGAAATGGCAGAGTGTTTATTTATTGTTTTGTAACGTGTGGCCAAAATGTCTTCCATACTATGTGCTGTATGAAGTGTTGTAAATGTGGAGATGGGAGGTAATGGTGGCCGAGTTTACTGGGAGGGACGAAGTTGGTGCCGTGTGATGTATGGAACTGAGTGAGGCAGAAGGGAAGGGGGGAAAAGGAGTCTGGTACTGGTGCAACTTAGGCCATGGGCCAAAAGGAATACTGGGGACTCTCTGCAGTTGGTTCTTTTTGGGTTTGGGGCTTCCTGGCTCGACTACACTTGCATACACCTTTGGAAATTAGTGGGGGCTGTTCAACCCTAATCCAGGACCCATGCATGGCCGCCAACTGTTTATGTTCCTGTTTTCAATAAATGAGTTGTGGCCATTTCCATCTAACCGCTTGTGTCTGCATATTGTTATTGGCGTGAGGTGTGTCAACTTTGCACACGCAATAGTAGTAGTGCACACATCTCATTAATCAGTCTTGTTTGAGCAATTGCAGGTCTGAGGAAGCTGTCCCGGTTAGTGCTGACAGCGAGGATGAGTGTATGGAGCTGTATACCAACAACTTTCAGCAGTCTGCAAAGCACAGTGTAGTAGCTACAGAAGGAGAACCCTTAGCAGTAGCCACCACATCCCATCAGGAGGAGCAAGCAGAAGCCACCACTCCAGGGCTGAAGGGTTAACTGCTCCTTCTCATGTGCAGCTTTACAGAGAGAAAGTTCAATTATGCAAGTCTGCATAATTAGCTGAGAAACAGACTATCCACGAGCAACACCTGTGGTCTTAGAATAAAACAGTATTTTTCAACCTTTTTGAGCCGCGGCACATTTTTTACATTTACAAAATCCTGGGGCACACCACCAACCAAAATGACACAAAATGACACTCTAACACAGTAATACATATAGTTAATATGTTTTTAAATGTTTTTATACACTCAGTGTGAAACCTGGGCCTGTTTCGATGAACACAACATAGATATCCTGGCAGAAATGGCAGAAAGACACACACGAAGGTCTTGCTCAACAGCTGTCAGTCTCTCTCTGTGTATAGTTTTTATCACAGTCAAGCTAGAGAAGCTCATCTCACACAGATATGAGGTTGAAAATGGGAGCAATGTCAAAATAGACCAACAGAAAATACTGGAAGGGTTTGGTGGGCATTAACCTTGAGTTTTGGAGTTGTAGTTCACCAACATACAGAGAGCACTGTGGACTCAAACAATGTTGGATCAGGACCAAACTTGGCATGAATACTCAATATGCCCAAATGTGAACACAGATGGAGTTTGGGGAAAATAGACCTTGACATTTGGGAGTTACAGTTAGTGGGATTTATAGTTAACACACAAACAAAGAGCATCCTGAACTCTTGCAACAATGGAATTGAACAAAACTTGGCAAATTGAACTCTCATTACCAACAGAAAGTACTGAAAGAGTTTGCTTGGGAATTGACCTTGAGTTTGGAAGTTGTAGTTCACCTACACCCAGAGAGCACTGTGGACTCAAACAATGTTATGTTGTTGTTTGTTTTCTATCCAGAATCACAATGTTGGAAAGAGGCATACCACTTTAAGGTCCCTAAAACAGGCATGGGAAAACTTCGGCCCTCTGGGTGCTTTGGACTTCAACTCCCACCATTCCTAACAGCCTGAGGCCCTTTCCTGCTTAAGTGGCTGAGGGGGAAAAGGAAAAGGGCCTGAGGCTGCTAGGAATGGTGAGAGTTGGAGTCCAAAACACTTGGAAGGTCCAAGTTTGCCCATGCCAGCTTTCAACAGAAACCTCTTCCTCCCCCTTCCCCTTTGCGCCCTTTCTTCCCCCTCCTGCCGAACACTTACTTTTTCTTCTCCACTCGGGCTCCCTTCTTCAGGAGGGGAGGTGGGAGGGAGGAAGATGTGACCCATGCGGGCGCTACTGCGCAGATTCACCCCACATCTTCCTCCCTCTCCCCTCCCCTCCTGAACACGCTCACGCTGCCCACTCGGATCAAAATGGCAGCAGCGTGAGCAAAGCGAGGCAAAGCGAGCAGAGCGAGGCTGGGAAGAAGGGAGCCTGAGTGGAGAAGAAAAAGTGTTCGGCAGGAGGGGGAAGAAAGAGTATTGGAGGTTCCAATTTCCCACGGCACACCTGATGATCGCCCACGGCACACTGGTTGGGAAACACTAGCATAACAGACTCATGAGTTTGCAGTCTTGTTGCTGGAGGCAACCTCTTGCTGGATGGTGTTATCAACTCGTGTGATTAGCTTTGTGAACCTTGGACTGGAACTGAACTTAAGTACTTTGGATTCTTCTTGCAGTTACTTAAAATGTTATTTACTCAGCTTAGAATATGGACACTGTCTTACTGACACTGGGATTGTGGATTTAAGCTTTTATTCAAGAACTCGCTGTGTATGATCTCTGGACATATATAGAGTATCTGTGTTTGAGTGTGAATGAGGCAAATCACAACAAACGCATGCAGAAGGATTCAAAGCCTCTTGGTTTTAAGCTGCAATTTAAAAAGCAGACTTTCGCTCACTAAAGCTTTACCTGTCCACTGAGCCAGCGTTGAGAGATGTCAACTAACTGCCAAAAGTGGTGTTGGAGCCCGGCTCACTTCACTACTCTAAAGGCCAGATCAAGACATGAACCAAATTTGAAGGCAACAAACAGACGTTTCATTATTTCTGGCCAGATAGGATGTCAGTACAGAGTGTGCACACAAAAGAACCAACATAAGGCATACAGAGAATTTTATCCACTTTCATAGCCATTCAACTTACTCACGGCCTCCCCTGATTGGCTAGAAAGCTGTCCCGGTTGGGTTCAGGCTCCTGTTGGTTGGAGATTCCTTCTGATGGTACTAGCTGTAGGAGTCCCCCAGTGACAGGAACACCTGCAGTTGTTTAGTTTAAAGTACAAGTACATTTAAAGGTCTATCCCCATGAGGGGTGCGAGTCATTGATTTCAGCTGATGGCGCCGATTTCATCATGGAAGCCAGGAAGTTTCCCAATACATGTAGGTGGGTTTATCAATGAGAAAGAGGTTTATCAATGGGAAGGAGTTTTAGTTCACAACCCCAGAAATGCCTTTGGAAACTCACATATAAGGATCAGGAATGGTGAAGAGACTGAGTCAAGATAATGCTTCCTTACATCATGTAGCATAGGCCTGTACAACACCAGCAAGAAAGCAGCATATCCCATTGTGACATTTAAGTGATGTCTTCCTTCTTGACGTCTTGCCAAATCTAGACTGGTTTCAATCCAGCGAAAAACATTTCCTTCCTCATGACTTTACCTAGAACGAAATGCTTCACTACACAAGGCCGAACAGGGCATAGGATTACAGCCTGTGCTGGACGGAGTTACACTCCCCCTGAAGGCGCCGGTTTTTAGCTTGGGAGTGATCCTGGACTCATCGCTGAGCCTGGAACTCCAGGTCTCAGCGGTGGCCAGGGGAGCTTTTGCACAGTTAAAGCTTGTGTACCAGCTGTGCCCGTACCTTGGGAAGTCTGACTTTGCCACTGTGGTCCATGTTCTGTTTACATCCCGTATAGACTACTGCAACGCTCTCTACGTGGGGTTGCCTCTGAAGACGGCCCGGAAACTGCAGCTAGTCCAACGCTGGGCGGCCAGACTACTAATGGGAGCGGGGTACAGGGAGCACACAACTCCTTTGTTGCACCAGCTCCACTGGTTGCCAATTAGCTTCCGAGCACAATTCAAAGTGCTGGTTTTAACCTACAAAACCCTATATGGTTCCAGCCCAGTTTACCTGTCCGAATGTATTGTCCCCTATGAACCATCAATAATGTTAAGCAGGCCCGGATTAAGGAAGTTTGCCGCCCTAGGTCACCCTCCTCCTCCGCGCCCCGCCCCCTACCTTCAGTCAAGGAAGGAGGGCGGGGTGAGGAGGAGAAAGAGGCGGAGGGACCCCTGCCGCGAATGTGTGTGCGGCGGGAGGGCGCCTCTTGATTGAAGGAAGGAGGGCGGGGAGAGGAGGAGAAAGAGGCGGAGGAACCCCTGCCGTGCATGCGTATGCGGCGGGAGGGCGCCTCTTTCTCCTCCTCACCCCGCCCCCTCCCTTGATTGAAGGAAGTAGGGCGGGCAGAGGAGGAGAAAGAGGCAGAGGAACCCCTGCCGCGCATGCGTGTGCAGCGGGAGGGCGCCTCTCTTTCGTCCTCACCCCGCCCTCCTCCCTTGATTGAAGGAAGGAGGGCGGGGAGAGGAGGAGAAAGAGGCAGAGGAACCCCTGCCGCGCATGCGCGTGTGGAGGGAGGGTGCCTCTTTTTTGTCCTCACCCCGCCCTCCTCCCTTGATTGAAGGAAGGAAGGCAGGGAGAGAAGGGGAAAGAGGCGCCTCCTGCCGCGTGCGCGGCAGGGGTCTCTCCGCCTCTTTCTCCTCCTTCAGTCAAGGAAGGAGGGCGGGGCGCGGTGCAGAGGAGAAAGAGGCGCTCTCTCGCCGTGCACGCATGTGCACTTTTTTTGGAATTAAAAAAAAACTTTTTTGGGGGGGGGTCCGGATCTGCTGCCCCCCAAAGCTGCCACCCTAGGCCATGGCCTAGGGTGGCTTTATGGGTAATCCGGGCCAGATGTTAAGATCTTCTGGAGAGACCCTGCTCTCGGTCCCACCACTCTCGCAGTCGCGTTTGGTGGGGACGAGAGACAGTGCCTTTTCTGCGATGGCCTTCCGGCTATGGAACACTCTCCTGAATGAAATTAGATCTGCCCCTTCTCTCCTGACCTTTAGAAAGCTAATAAAATTTTGGTTGTGGAACGAGGCATTTGCAGAGTGATCGCTGAGACTGGCTATTGACTAAAGTTATTGACCACAATGTGCGGACTGAGTTGGGCATGATTTTATCTTGGTGAATGGTTTATATGCATTTATCTGATATGTACTTTTAATGGATTGTTACTGTATGATGTTTTATAATGTTTTTAATGTTGCATTGAATTTTTGCTGTTAGCCGGTCTGAGTCCCTCTACGGAGGTGGAGAAGATCAGGATCTAAGAGTTTTAAACAATTTCCCGAATTTATATCCCGTGACTTCTCAGCCCCCGAAGGGGGACTCAGGACGGCACAATACATACATAAATAAACCATAATTGTTGATATCCAAAGGGACATCTTATTCCTTAAGGTACTTGGTTTTTACTGTTTCAGAGTACTTTTTCCAGAAGCTGAGCATGCGGCACCATCACACATGCAGATGCGCATGTAGTATGCCCATGTCCTCAATGATTTCCTCAATGATTTTATATCTTAATTGCCATCACTTTCTTTACAAGCCTGGGTCTCCTATTCCTTCACTTCCTTCTAGGATGTTTTACCCTTCAGTGAACCATAAACAAGAACTATATATAAGGTCCCTCTCCATCGCTAGAGGATATCAGAAATTCATGAAAATCTCAGCAACCATGAAGTGCTTCTACTTCACCTTTGGGATCCTCATCTTCTCTTCTTTCCTTCTGGAGGCCACAGAAGGAGGTAAGGTTCAGAGATAGAGACCTACACCCTAGAGAAGGCCACTTAATTAGATTTTCCTATGCATTAGCTGATGACAGCCGTTTGCTGTAGTGGTTTGAATGTTGGACTATGACTCTGGAGACCAGGTTTCACATCTGCACTTAAACATGGAAACCTATTGGGTGATCTCATATATATATATATATATATATATATATATATTAAACACGGAAATTAAAAGTCATCTCAGTCTCACACTCTCTCTGCCTTAGAGGCAGGGCCGGACAGGCCTAGGTAATTTTAAATGGTAAGCGAACAGTATTTTGGCGCCCCCCAACCAATCACTGATATATATATATATATATATATATATATATATATATATATATATATATATGGATTGGGTGCATAGACAAATCTGGGCCCTCCAGGTATTTTGGACTTCTTACTGGCTGTCTGGAATTGTGGGAGTTGAAGTCCAAAACACATGGAGGGCAGAAATTGGCCCATGCCATATATATACATGGGCCAACTTCAGCCCTCCATGTGTTTTGGACTTCAACTCCCACAATTCCAAACAGCCAGTAAGATATATTTATATTCCTTCCTTCCCACCATTTTCCCTGCTCTATTCCTATTCTCTTTGAGTGTGTGTGTGTGTCTATATCTATTCCCCTTCCTTCCTTCTCAGCCCTATACCCCAGAATATCAAGGCAGAAAATGCCACATTATCGGAGTGTGGACTCTGATATTCAAAGAAGATATTGTGGGATATAGGGCTGTGTGGAAGGGCCCTCGCCCTTTTCCTTCCCCTCTTCCTATTCTTTGTGTGGGTCTGTACATTCCCCATCCTTCCTTCCTCCTCACCCTTTTCCTTGCCCCCTTCCTATTCTCTTTCCCCTTCTTACCTTCCCCTTCCTCCCTTCTCACCCTTTTCCCTCCCCTCTTCCTATTCTCTTTTTGTGTGTATGTATATATGTGTGTGTGTATCAGGTCTAGGCTAATTTCGGGAGCAAGGGCCCGGGGGTTGGGCTAGGTGCCCTTTGGCTGGCAGGCTCATCTGGCTGCTCAGTCCTGCTCCCAGCCCCCAGGTAAAGGTGCCCACGTGGCCTCCTCCTTCACCCCATGTGCACCGGTGGCAGCAGTGGCAACAGAGGGAAGAGACGTGTGGGGGGCAAGGGAGATGGGAAAGGCGGGCGCCTCTGCCCCCTTCTCTCTCACCCTGTGCAAGGCATCCTCGGCGGGGGCGGGGGGGAAGACACGAGCAGGGTGAGGGATGAGATGCGCGTAGGGTCCAGGGCGAGGCAGGGAGAAGGGAAAGGCGCCAGCCTCTGCCTCCTCCTCTCTCACCCTGCGCAAGCCTTCCTCCCACCCTGCCAGCACCCCTGGGGGCGTGGCGCCTGGCCCTGGATGCGCCCTTTGGCCATGTGGCGCCCTGAGGAGGCCGCTTAATTTGCCTCCACTAAGATCTGCCCCTGCTTAGAGGAAGACAAAACTCTCTCCCAAACTCTGCCATAACTAGAACTTTGAATGGTGTACAGAAATTGATCATGAGCCAGGGAAGATATATCAACAAGAGAGTTACACGCTTCCTATAATCGACCCCAGTCTGATAAACTATCTCAGGAGGAACCCAGCCAGATGCCAAGGGAAAGCAACATACCAGACCTGTTATTTTCAATTTGGTCCACGACCTATGATATTTGAAAGAGATAAGAAATTAGCAGCTTTCTGAGCATCCTTCTTAAATGTTATTTGGATCTAATATATTTACTTCTATTCCCAGGAAACGACCCTTTTTGCGTTGGCCTCTGTAAGAAGGCGTGTGAACCAGATGAGAGAACGGGTCCGAGTGTTATATGCCAAGATGCTACTGACACCTACTGCTGTAGACCACAGTGAGATAAAATGCTGTCAGAGCAAATAGATGTGAGCTGTCAAAATAAATGGAATCCTCCTGGTCTGTTGTCATGGTTATTGTTGTTGCGTTCCTCCAAGTTGTCTACAAGTTATTGTGCCCACTGCATAAGTCTTTATTTTAGTGTGTGCCAAAAGCATTACATAAAATAGTTGATGAGGGGACAGTCTTGTTTACTGCTGCTCCAGAGACAAGCACATGGAAGAATGGATTCCTGCTGGGAAAGGAATTTCACCTGAATATTAGGAAGAACCTCCTGATGGTAAGAGCTGTTCAGCGGTGGAATACTTTGTTGTTTTAGAGCAGGGGTCGGGAACCTTTTTGACTCAGAGAGCCATGAAAGCAAAATATTTGGAAATTTATTTCAGTGAGAGCCATATAGTACATATAATATATTTTAAGACTGAATTCAACTAAATGTGAGTATATACGCACATACTATGAGAAAAGGATTCCCCCGGCAGAATGACGGGACACTTCAGACCTGGTTCTGCAAAAGGCATGCTCAGGACTCTGGGAAGGAAGAGAAGATGGAAGGAAGGGGGAAAGAAATAAAAAAGAGGAAATAAAGGAGGGAGGGGGAGAGGAAGAAAGAAAAGAAGAATGAACTATGGAAAAGGAAGAAAAGAAGAGCAGGAGAGAGACGAGGAGGGGAAAAGAAAGGAAATGGGAAGGGAGGAAAGGAAAGGGTGGGGAAAAGAAAGGAAAGGGAGTAAGAAAAAAGTAAAATAATGAAGGGAAAAGAAGAAAAGAAAGAAGAGAGAGGGGGAAGTAAAAAGGAAGGAGGGAGAAGGAAAGGAAGACTTGGGGAAATAATAGAAGAGGAAGGAATAATAATAATAATAATAATAATACACTTTATTTATATTCTGTTCTTCTCACCCCGAAGGGGACTCAGAGCGGATTACATCACACATACAGCAGACAATCCCTGCCGGTTGACATACATTTACAATACAACACATACAATTTTTGAAGGAATTCTTCTGGCTGTGTCACAGGGTGCGTCATTACGTCACAAGGGGGTGCTGTTGCTTCATCCTCATGACGGAGGGCCTCTGTTCCTCTGTTCTGCATTCCACAGCCGATCTTTGTTTATTCAGGTGTTGTAAAGTCCTTGCTGAAAAGAATCCTCCCCCACTTTTGGCACAGTTCCCAGTTCATCTATTTACAGCTGGGCTGTTTTCGAACTGTTGGGTGAACAGTGGACAGGGCTCACAGCTGGGTGTCCAAGCCAGCTCGGGAATCACTTGCAACCTTCAGATTGCCAGCACAGCTGTTCTTACCTGTGTGCTATCTCTCCGGCCCTAGCAAGGAAGAAAGAGGGAGGGAGAATGGAGGAAAGAAGGAAGGGGAGAGAGGCAGGGAAAAGGAAGGAGAGAAGGAAAGGGTGAAGGGGGGAAAAGGAAGGAAGGAAGAGGATGGAAGGAAGAGGGAGAATGGAGAAAGCGTCACTCCTCCCTGTGGCATGCTGGGAAACCAAGGCCCGGGCTGCTCTGGAGAGCCAGATGCAATCATGAAAAGAGCCACATCTGGCTCCCGAGCCATAGGTTCCCTACCGCTGTCTTAGAGTGTAGTGGAGTTTCTGTCTCCAGAGGGTATTAAACAAAGGATGGATGGGCATTTGTCAGGCATGCTTTGATTGTGTGCTTGTACTGGATGGCCCGTGCAGTCTTTTTGCTGTGCCCTTATAATGGGGGTGAACTAGACATCCTTTGGGGTTATCTCCCAAATGATACAATTCTGTAAAAAGGAACAAACTTATTTATACCACTGCTAGGTATTTATTGATTTGGAGATATGATGGGGGAGTTTTCATTGTATAGAAATAGTGCAGTTTTCCAAATTATAGATCACAATTCCTAGCATTCCCTATCCTTGGTTATACTGGCTAGTATTTTCAGTCCAAGAACATCTGAAAGGCTGCATGATTTCCATTCCTGCTTTATATACAAAGCTTTGGGATTAATTTTTTTGCCATCCTGAGTTCAGAGGTTCTCAGGATTGAGAAACAATCTTGAAGCACGTTTGTGACTCATTGAGAGAAAAATGCTTCCAGCATTAATTCTATAAATTCGGTTTCCTCATGAGATACTGATATTCCAGCTGTGATATCAGTTTGTCTGCATCATGCGATAAAATCGCAAGGGTTTGATATTGGAATAATAACACAGACCTACCTAACATGGCTAGTACATTTATGATTATGATGGATGGCCCTATCTCAGGGGTACATTGCTTGTGCTTCCCCGGAATGGCAGGGAGTTGGACTAGATGGCCCATGTGGTCTCTTCCCATTCTATGATTAAATAATAGTCCATGCTTTTGTGTCAAAATCATTTATTTATTCATTGGTATATTTTGAACAAACAAAGAAAAGACCTGTCGAAGGCTTTCATGGCCAGAATCACTGGGTTGTTGTAGGTTTTTCATGCTGTACAGCCATGTTCTAGAAGTATTATGTCCTGATGTTTCACCTGCATCTATTGCAGGCATCCTCAGAGGTTGTCAGGAGAGAATGCTTCTAGAACATGGCCATACAGCCTGAAAAACCTACAACCCAAAGAAAAGACCTGTTTCATGAAAAGTATACCTTCCAGATGTCATACATTACAAAATACAATGTAGTGTAGTAAGGGGTTCCCCATGTTCTTCTATGTGTTCCTTATTCTCCTAAAGCTGCCCACTGCATCTCAAAATTTTTATTTATTTATTTATTTCCTATATTTATACCCCGCGCTTCTCACCCCCAAGGGGGGATTCAGGGCGCCCTTATTAAAGGTTTAATGTGTTGTTATGGGTGCAATCCTACATCTAGGAGCTTGCACTGGGGAGCTTGCACATATGTAAGATGTCAGTAGTAATTGTCAGAAATATTGGAAGTTAACAGTGTATTTTTAATTACAGAAATGATGTGCAGGCACTAAAAGAGTTAAAATGATGCAGTGACTAAACAAAACCGGGACTGTGGCGTAGCTGGCTGGGTGTCAGCTGCATTAAGATCACTACTGACTGAAAGGTCATGAGTTCGAAGCCAGCCTGGGTTGGAGTGAGCTTCCGGCCAATTTCCGGCCAAGCTTGTTGTTTACCTTTGCAACCCGAAAGACAGTTGCATCTGTCTAGTAGGAAATTTAGGTACCACCTATGTGTGGGGAGGTTAACTTAACAAATTTACGAGGACATAAAAAATCTCCAGCAAAAAAGCATGCGGGGAATGTGGAAAGTACTTTATCAGTGTTGCAGATGGACAGTGAAGCGACAGCTCCCCTGGTGGCCAGAAAAATGTTAAATAGCCCCTGACTGTCTATATGTATTGCGTGTCTATGGCATTGAATACTTGCCATGTATATGTACATTGTAATCTGCCCTGAGTCCCCTGTGGGGTGAGAAGGGCGGAATATAAATACTGTAAATAAATAATAAAACAGTAAGGTAACATAACCAGGTATGCCTATGAGTTACTTGCTCCTCCTGTGTGAAGACCTCCTTGTGTGTGAAGAATGCCTTGGTGTAAGGACTGCTTGTGTTTGACTACTCCAAGGAGAGAGCTGTTTCAGTTTGAAGTTTATTGTATGTTCCTAATCTACATGAGAGAGAAGCCCGGCGTGAAGGCAAGAAGCTGAAGCAAAGATATAACAAGGAAGTATAAAGAATTTTGTTTATGTTAAGGAAACATTGTTTGTTTTGTAACCATGTTTGTGCTGTTGCCTGTGGGGAGTGGCAGTATATAAGTTTGAACAATAAATAAATAAATAAATATTATTTTTCTACAAGAAAGGTCTCTGAAGGAAGGTAACAACACTCTCTGTGTTTTTATTTCATCTTGTACTGGCTACCGGTTCTGGGTCATGATGCTGCTGCTAAATAAGCTACTCTGTTGTATACTTTTATGATGAGGGTCTTTTGTTATTAAGCTCATTTGCCAAACAATGGTTATGGGCCCAGGCTAGGCCCAGTAGAGAACAATACAGACCAGTATAGCCCAGTGCCGACCATCAGAGACTATTGTGAGGATGAAGAAATATGGCAATGGCATTTCAAGGCAAATGGGCTTAATAGCAGGGCACTAGGCATGCTAAAATTGAAACGGAAATCTAATTGATTCGTTAGAAATTCGTAATTAATGGGACTTTTGTTGTTTTACGGCTCGCTGTCGTGAACCCGGAAGTAGACTTCCTTTACGGCACTTCGCGGCGCCATTTTTGTATCTGGGCCGTAAAGATTTCGTCTGGCTTCGTTGCCCTTTTTTACGCGTGTTTTGTCATTGGCTGAGGAGAAAGGCCCCCGCGCGCCTCTCTGCCTCTCTCTAGCCTCGATCCAGGCTAGAGAGAAGCAGAGGGTGCTTGTGAGCGCTTTCAGCTAAAATATAAGCCGACCCAGGCTTGGGTCGGCTTATATTTTACCTGAAAGCGCTCCGCGCACCCCTCTGCTTCTCTCTAGCCTGGATCCAGGCTAGAGAGAGGCGGAGGCGCAAAGGTCTTTTTTTCCAGCTAAAATATGCCGACCCAGGCTTGGGTCGGCTTATATTTTAGCTGGAAAGGCGCTCCGCGCCTCTCTGCCTCTCTCTAGCCTCGATCCATGGATCGAGGCTAGAGAGAGGCGAGGGGGGTGAGCGAGGGCACCGGCGAGCGCGGGGGGGGGGGAAGAGGGGCGAAGAAGAGAAAAGAAGGGATGGGGAACCAAAGAGCAAAGGAAGGAATGAAAGAAGAGGGTAGAGAAGGAAGAAAGGAGGGAAAGGGGAAATAATAAGGGCGGGGGAGAATCGTACTTCACTTTCTGGTGTCCTGAGAGCTAGTAGCTAGTAGCTACTACCTCTTATATTTATGTTATACATTACAGCTCCACTTAATTGCACTGCAGAGGTGAAGGGAATGTTCCCCCTTGATTTTTAACTGTTTCCCTGCTTTTCCTACTTTAGAACCACTTTAGAATTTCGTTAGTACTTAAGTTACATTTTAGCACTTTTTGGAATTTTTTTTGTATGTCTTTGATATACTAATCAAAAAAAAATCCCCCCCCCATTTGATTTTAGAATCCCGATTTTAGGATTCTAAACCAACCCTACAGGGCACGTCTCTAGGATGGAGGACCACTGCCTCCCAAAGATACTACACTATGGTGAACTCACCACCGGTCAGCGCAAGAGAGGCGCCCCCAAAAAGAGATATAAGGACTCCTAGAACAACATCTCAGGCTTGGCCAGATTGATCACCAACAATGGTCCATCCTGGCCTCACATCGGGAGGCATGGGGAGGCACTATCCGCAATGCTGCGGCCTCTTTCGAGAAGACACGCCGAATGGGTCTCGAAGAGAAACGACAACGCAGAAAGAACCGCAACTTGGAAACAACATCACCCAAGGAGACTTTCTGCTGTGCTTTCTGTAACTGAACTTGCCTATCACAGACTGGCCTTTTTAGTCATCAACGAGCCTGAAAAAGCGTGGGATGAGTCCTTCCTAAGAATCTTCGTTCGCAAAGTAATGCCGAGAGAGCTGTTATCAAGTACACCCCATCCCCGATTTCATACATGGGTAGATGTTTCGAGTAGCTGGTCCAGGTGTGTTTGCACATGACTTTGAAAGTTCACCTCTTGAATTTCTATCAATACTACCCCGAAACCCAAAGATACACTTGAAAATATATGATTCAATTGCATGGAGATTTTAATGAGTAGAGACATAAGTAATGTGGGAGAGATCAATCAGCTATGTTGAAGATTTGAAATTGAGCAAGTCAGGAGTATGGCATACAGATGAAGCAAAGAGTTTGGGATCCTGTATGGCCGTGGCATGGAAGCAGCCCAGGTGTCCACTGTAAATAGTCAACACAATGATGTTACCTGTAAAAGAGAAAAAACAACTTTCAGATCCAGCATTTCAACAAAATTAAACAAATAACCCATATGAACACAAAGTGTACACCATACTGGCAAATGTGTCTCAAGGATGCCGATCACGTGGTTCTCCAGAGATGACTAAACTGTGGAGCCCACCGTTCCTCACCATTGCCTTTGCGCTTAGAATTCTTGTTGCCATTATCAACGTCTTTTTGCCTTTTTCGTCCACTAGCCTTCCTAAAGTCCAGAACTGTGGCTGAATATCTAGAAGTCAGCAGCTAACCTCCATGGAAAATGGGTTAATTCTCTTTCTAAATTGTGCCTGTAGAAAATGGGAGCCAAATTCAGGGTGAGATGGGAAATATGCTCCTGAAAGGCTGGGGTGTGACTCAATCTTGCGCTTGTATCCTCTCTCTGTAATCTCCATCATGGTATCTTCCTTCTGTGGTGTAACCACAGAAGAAGGTGAACAAAAGGAGGGGATTGCTCCTCCAATACCCCCACCCCCAATATCTTGCATGGGTCAACATCCAGTGCACCACTGCTTTCTACCTCAAACTAATACATCATTCCTTACTAACTTTAAAACATAATTGTTTATTTATAAAGTATGGAAGACATTGAAGTGTACAGAAATACATGTAAAGTAGGGGCATTTTAGGGCCCCCTGGTGGCGCAGTAGGTTAAACTGCTGAGTTGCTGAACTTGCTGACCGAAAGGTCGGTGGTTCGAATCCGGGGAGCGGAGTGAGCTCCTGCTGTTAGCCCCAGCTTTTGCCAACCTAGCAGTTTGAAAACATGCAAATGTGAGTAGATCAATAGGTACCGCTTCTGCAGGAAGGTAACGGCGCTGCATGGAGTCATGCTGGCCAAATGACCTAGGAGGTGTCTACGGACAACACAGACGCTTCGACTGAGAAATGGAGATGGGCACCACACCCCAGAGTTGGACATGACTACACTTAATGTCCCTTCACCTAGGGACATTTTGACATCTTATGTTATCTTTTTCTTCCATAGTTATCTAATATTTAAAAAGTTTCTATGATAAGAAAAAACCCCCCACATTCCTTATCTAATCCAAAACAGAAGAATAGAAAACCAGGTGTAGAGTGAATTAAAGCAAATAAGATAGAAAAATTAAGAAATAGAAAAGAGAAAGCCCTCTGATCTAATTTAGGGTTATATTAATGAGTTTATTTATTTATCATATCAGGAGCAAACCCGACAGTTGTATTGTATTTAAAAACAAAACAAAACAAAAAACCAAAAGAAGCCCACAAATTGGGATTGTAGTAAATGTCTTTTGACCAGTAGCTGGCCACTTGGAGTGCCTCTGATGTTGCCATAAGAAGGTCCTCCATTGCGCATGTGACAGGGCTCAGGTTGCATTCTAACAGGTGGTCTGTGGTTTGCTCTCCTCCACACTCGCATGTTGTGGACTCCACTTTGTAACCCCATTTCTTAAGGTTGGCTCTGCATCTCGTGGTGCCAGAGCGCAGTCTATTCAGTGCCTTCCAAGTCTCCCAGTTTTCTGTGTGCCCAGGAGGAAGTCTCTCATTTGGTATCAGGTTCTGTGTTTTAGCCTGCCACTTTTGGACTCTCGCTTGCTGAGGTGTTCCAGCGAGTGTCTAATATATTAACGAGTTAATAGGAAGGGATTAGTTAGCAATGTTGGTGGTCATGAATCAATTTTCCTGTTACTAATGTTTACTATTATTCAATTCTTTTTGAAATTTGAATATTCCAAACTCTAACCTGCAATCCTATGAAAAGCAGAAAGAGTTCTTATATCAGGGAATCAGAGGAAAAGAAATAGAAATGGACCCTAACAAGAAAAGTGTATGTTTTCATGAGGTCCTTACTCTTTTATGCAGCAACTGCCCCCATTTTTATCACACTTCCCAATTTCTTTCATGCCTTTCCCGCAAGTTGCAAACTTGCATTTGCCTCCTTCTTTCTCGCATTCAGCAGCAGTCTTTGGTTTAGCCAGTACTATAACAAAAGAAAGAATAAGAATTAGAAATCCATCCTTCCATCGTCCAAGAGCCACTGTCCGTCTCTTCCTCACTCTTTCTCAAAGCAAGGGACAATTGTACAAGAGCAGCCCGCCTGGGGCCATTCAGAATCACGAGAGAGCAAGAAATATTCAGGAGGTTAGGGCAAGCTTTACAACACTGCAAGCATTCAGGGGAAGGGAATATAGGGAGATAAAAATCAAAATACAGCAAAGGTAGAAGTTGTATTTTACATAGTGGGATGGATGGAAGGTCTTGAAAGAGGACAAATTGGGCTGCAAACTGCAAATCTGAATAAATACATTTGACATTTCTACCCTTTATGAGGTTGTCAATTGTTTTAATTTTACTCTAATACTATACTACAGTGTTTTTCAATCTTTTTTGAGCCGCAGCACATTTTTTATGTTTACAAAATCCTGGGGCACACCACCAACCAAAATGCCACAAAATGACACTCTAACACAGTAATACATATAGTTAATATGTTTTAAAATGTATTTATACACTCAGTGTGAAACCTGGGCCTGTTTCGATGAACACAACATAGATATCCTGGCAGGAATGGCAGAAAGACACACACGAAGGTCTTGCTCAACAGCTGTTCATTTGTGGGATTAACATAACTCAAAAACCACTGGACAAATTGCTGCCAAATTTGGCCACAAAACATACTAACCCAAGGAAGGATCATCAATCAAAAAATTGATTTTGTCATTTGGGAGTTGTAGTTGCTGGGAGTTATAGTTCACCCGCAATCAAAGAGCACTCTGAACTCCACCAATGATGGAACTAAACCAAATGTGGCACACAGGACTCCATGACCAATAGAAAACACTAGAAGGGTTTGGTGGGCATTGACCTTGAGTTTGGGAGTTGTAGTTCACCAATATCCAGAGAGCACTGTGGACTCAAAAATGTTGGATCAGGCACCAAACTTGGCAGAAATACTGAATATGCCCAAATGTGAACACTGGTGGAGTTTGGGGGAAGTAGAGCTTGACAGTTGGGAATTGTAGTTGCTGGAAGAGAAGGGAGGGGTGAGAGAGAGCGAGTCAGAAGAGAAGGGAGTGGGAGCGCATGAGGCAGAAGGGAAGGGTGAGAGAGAGGGAGGTGGAAGGGAAGGGAGGAGGAGGAGAGTGAAGCTGTTGGCCGCCCTGATTGCTTGCCTGCCCTTACACGGGGCGGTCAGAATCGGCCGGTGGGCTGTGAAATGCCCAGGTCTGGCATTGGAGGTTCCAATTTCCCACGGCACACCTGATGATATCTCAAGGAACACTAGTGTGCCGTGACACACTGGTTGGGAAACACTGCTATACTAGAAGAACGTAATGCCTAATACTTTAAATGAAACTTGGAAACTCTGAAATAAAAACGGGGCCTCTGGGTTCCCTCCAGCATGCAGATTAGCAGGCAAATGCAACTATCTAAGGTATATCTAAGGTATATCTAAGGAGCCCTTGGTGGTGCAGCAGATTAAAGTGCTGAGCTGCTGAACTTGCTGACCAAAAGGTCACAGGTTCAAATCTGGGGAGTGGCATGAGCCCCCGGTGTTTGCCCCAGCTTCTGCCAACCTAGCAGTTCGAAAGCATGCAAATGTGAGTAGATCAATAGGTTCTGCTCCGGCCAGAGGGTAACAGCGCTCCATGAAGTCATGCTGGCCACATGACCTTGGAGGTGTCTATGGACATGGCTATTTATTTATCATGTCAGGAGCAAACCAAACAGTTGTATTATATTTAAAAAAGCAAACAAGCAAAAGAAAACACAAAGTTTGCAAACTTGGCATTAGTTTAAATGTCCTTTGACCAGTAGCTGACCACTTGGAGTGCCTCTGGAGTGGCTGGAGTGGCTCTTCAGCTTAGAAATGGAGATGAGCACCAATATAATAATAATAATAATTTATTTATACCCCACCACCATCTCCCCAAGAGGACTTGGGGCGACTTACATGAGGGCAAGCCCAATGACACATAATAAAACAACACAATAGCAAATAATAAAACAATACAATCAATATAACTTACATATAAGCACTAACAGACAATTTAAAACCATTCTGGCCGGGCCAACCCCCAGAGTTGGACACGGCTGGACTTAATGTCAGGGGAAAACCGTTACCTACCTGCTAAAACATATTAGCATGGAAATGGAAAGAACAAAATGAAAAATAAAATAAAATAAATGAACCAAGATGTATGGAATACTTGTGGCTGTATGACATAATTTTGAAAGGATGTAGATAGGGGAATAAATTGGAGAAGAGTTGAAAAGATTCATTCATTTATTTAGATACTACATTGATCATGCGAAAATGGTCCCAGTGTTGGCCGCAATAACTAGTCCAGTGAGTGGCAGCCAGGTTGCTCATTGGAGCGGCGCTTAGGGAGCACACAACCCCCCTGTTGTGTCAGCTTCACTGGCTGCCAGTTTGCTACCAAGTACATTCAAAGTGCTGGCTTTAGCCTTTAAAGCCCTAAAGAGTTCTGGCCCAGGCTACCAGTCTGAACGTATCACACCCTACGAACCAGCTTGGAGACTAAGACCATCTGGGGAGGCCCTGCTCTTGGTCCTGCCGGCCTCACAAGTGCAGCTGGCGGGGACAAGAGACAGGGCCTTCTCGGTGGTGGCCCCTCACCTGTGGAATGCACTTCCCGGTAAAATTGGGTACGCTCCATCCCTCCTCTCCTTTCGAAAGAAGATCAAAACATAGTTTTGGGACCAGGCATTTGGACAGCAGGATTGACAATAATGTTTTTAGATTGGACAGGCTCTGGACTGGGCCACTGGTCGTTGAATCAAACCCGGAAATGGTTATATGGTTAATAATAATGTTTTAAATGGATTTTAATTTAATGTTTCATTTACTGTGTAATGTTTTTATTTTAATGTTTTGTATGTTGCCAGCATTGAATTGCTGCTGTTGTAAGCTGCCCTGAGCCCCGTCCCGCCTTGGGGGAGAGAAGGACGGCGCATAAATGTTTGAAATAATACATAAATAAATAGTAAATAAATAAGAGTTATTTGATAGAGAAATAGACTGCCTGTCAAGGAGATGCTTCCTCCCTTAATTGGTGGTTATCTGAACAGAGGGTTGGTTTAGTTTTGGATTGCTGAACTAAAAGGACTTGGATGATGTAAGTTTTTGGACCTCTTCCACCTCTCTGGTTCCATGGAGTCAGGCAGACTTTGAATAAAGAATCATAGAATTTGCAAAGACCACAAGGGCCACCCGGTGTCCGCGGCTAATACAACATGGCAATATCAATTAGCCCGTATCTCCTCAAAAACATGTTTAGTTTGCTTTGAAAGGACTCCTTACCTGTAGAAGCCATTGCCATCACGAACAGGATAGCGAAAAGGATGGCAAGGATCTTCATGGCTGAAGCAGGGACCTGGTTCTCAGAGAAATAGCCGAGTGGAGTCTCTCAGAAGGTTGCAGGATGGAGAGATGAGCCTCAACCCCTCACATTTATAGGGCAAGGCGGACTGAGTGACAGGCTGTGGACACTTTGAAGTCTCTGGTGTGGTTTTGTTGCAGCTTGTGGTCGGTAATAATGGCTATGGTTGCAAGATGCTCGATAAAGGGTCTATTGGGGAAGTATAGTCTGGACACAGAAAGAGAGACTGTTATGCAAACTGGCCATAAAATTATATTTTGTAAAAATTGTGAACATGATTGCAGTTGGTGCACACTCAAATGTCAGGTATAGAGAAGATATTTGATGTCAGCTATGATACTATGATTCTAATTTAATTGCTATGTCTTTCTGGGTTTGTAACTTGTGTTTTTGGGGAACAGTGCTGTCTGGCTGGGAAATGTAAATCCAGCCCCTCAAACCGGATGAGGGTTAAGAAACTGAAGCTTAATCCAGACAAGACAGAGGTCCGTCTGGTCAGTTGCGAGGTCGATCAGGATATAGGATGGAAACCTGTGCTTGATGTGGTTACACTCCCCCTGAAGACACAGGTCCACAGTCTGGAGGTCCTCCCGGACTCAGCACTGAGGCTTGATGCTCAAGTATTGGCGGTAGCCGGGAGGGCCTTTGCACTGTTAAAACTTGTGTGCCAGCTGCAACCGTACCTTGAGAAGCCTGACTTGACCATCTAGATTGGATTACTGCAACACACTCTACTTGGGGCTGCCTTTGAAGACGGCACAGAAACTGCAATTGGTCCAAAGGCTGGCAGCCAGGTCGCTAACTGGAGCTAATTATAGGGAGTGGACAATTCCCCTACTAAAGCAGTTCTACTGGCTACCAATAGGTTTCCAGTCGCAATTTAAAGTGCAAGTTATCACCCATAAAGCTGTGAATGGTCCAGGTCCAGCCTACCTTTGCGATTGCATCTTCCCCTATGAACCAGCACGAGCTCTAAGATCTGCTGGGGAGGCCCTCCTTTCGTTCCCACCACTGTCACAAACATGGTTGGTTACAATGAGAGGGCCTTCTTGGTGGTGCCCCCCCCCCAGTTCTGGAATTCCCTCCCCAGGAGGATTAGACTAGCCCCAACTTGGTCCGCCTTCTGCAGGGATTTGAAAACCTATATGTTCCAGTGTGCATTTGAATGATGATTAGTCCTTATTCACGAATGCGATAATTTACTGATAAGGTTGTATTCAGCACTTTACCCCCAGCCCGGCACTATAGTTTGCCTTCTGCACAAGCCTATGCCCTGGCCTCTCTCAAACTGATTATTCCCACCACCATATTTCTGGTTAGTGGTTGTTGAAGTTGGTTTGATATACTTTTATGATGTTTTTATTTCTTTTCAATTGTTTTAATTATATTGTTTATGTCATATTATAGGTTATTACGTTTTAACTGTGTTGTGTCGTTAACTGTGTTTTGGCTGGCAAATTTTGCTGAAAGTTGAGCTTGATCCCCATGTAAGCCACCCCGAGTACCTTCAGGGAGATGCTGGCAGGGTATAAAAATAAAGTTGTTATTATAATTATTAAAGTTATTATCCATTGCACCATGCTATATACATTAATCTTATTTATTGAATAAAGATCATCAAAAATTTCACTTAATTTTTATTTTAAAAAATTGACATGTCTTTTCAAAAATTAGAGAAAATTGAGGTTAGTGTGTTCATTGTCAGCACTCTGAAACCAGGGGTAGGGAAGCTATGGCTCGGGAGCCAGGTGTGGCTCTTGTCATGATTGCATCTGGCTCTTCTTTCCCCTCTCTCCCCTTCCTTCTTTCCTCCATTCTCTCTCTTCCTTCCTTCCTTCCTTCCTTCCTTCCTTCCTTCCTTCCTTCCTTCCTTCCTTCCTTCCTTCCTTCCTTCCTTCCTTCCCTATTCTTTTTCCCAAGTCTTCCTTTCCGTCTCCTCCCTTTCTTTTCACTTCCCTCTCCCCTTCTTTCTTTTCTTCTTTTCCTTCATTATTTTACTTTTTCCTCACTCCCATTCCTTTCTTTTCCACACCATTTCCTTTCCTCCCTTCCCATTTCCTTCTTTCTTTTCCCCTCCTTGTCTCTCTCCTGTTTTTTCTTCCTTTTCCATCGTTCGTTCTTCTTTTCTTTCTTCCTATCCCCCTCCCTTCTTTATTTCTTTCTTTCTTTCTTTCTTTCTTTCTTTCTTTCTCTTCCCCTTCCTTCCGCCTTCTCTTCCTTCCCAGAGTCCTGAGCATGCCTTTTGCAGAGCCAGGTCTGAAGTGTCCCGTCATTCTTCCGGGGGAATCCTTTTCTCATAGTATGTACGTATATACTCACATTTAGTTGAATTCAGACTTAAAATATATTATATATATTATATGGCTCTCACTGAAATACATTTCCAAATATTTGGCTTTCATGGCTCTCTGTGTCAAAAAGGTTCCCGACCCCTGCATTACACCATGTGGTATGTGTGTGTGTGTATGTACGTGTGCGTGCATATATATATATATATATATATATATATATATATATATATATGTATGAATAAAATGCATCACAAGTCTCACTTAATTTTTATTAAAAAAATGACATGTATTTTCAAAAATTGAGGTTAGTGTGTTCATTGTGAGCACTCTGAAACTTGCTGAAGCTTGGGCTGACCGGTTTATCAAATGAGTTTGAAATGTGGCACACTCAAAAACTCACAGAAGTTTGAGGCAGAAAACATGGAGGCCAGTTTTCAGCTTCATAGCTAATCATCAAGGGTCATTCGTATAAGCAGAATAATTCTGAAGAATCCTTTCTAAAAATGATTTTTCTTGGGAAAAAGGGTGGCTAGATGTTTCCTTCAGTGATCACAAATGTTTCATCTGTCATACAACTGTCATCGAACTCTTTTGAGTACACCTTTGGATGTAAATCCTTTAGATAACTTTTTGACATCCTCTTTTCTTGTGAGAAATGGCAAGAAACAACCACGGGCTCCTCTAGATTGCAAAAAAAATATGGCCAAAAGCAAAGTGAAGCAAGATTGAGGTCCACCTCTTGACTGAGGAAGAAGATCTGCCATCGGTGTCTCCGGTGGGAATGACTCAGGTCTCTCTCCAGTTCCCAGAACCTTCCTGTCCAAAAAAATGTGTATTACCTACTTGTCTTTTGGAAGCAATTCACTCATGAAACCTCTGAGCCATCTTTGAATTAAGCAACAAAGCATCACATTTATCTTCTTTGTAAGTTATTATTAGTCTAGGACCCTAGTAGCTCTCATTTCAAGGAGGTAATGACTATAAGAAATTTAAAACTCTTTTCCAAGGGGATAATTGCTCCCCCCAATAGTCCCCCACATCTTAGATAGTTATTTAAAATCCAGATCTTAAACCTAGAATAGATGTTCTACCTCACCAATATGGAAGCTGCCAGCCACTGTATTTGACTTGAAACAATACGGTCAATCCTGCCTACTTTTACTAATAAGATAAAGCAGTGGTTCTCAACCTGTGGGTCCCCAGATGTTTTGGCCTTCAACCATGGTGGTCCACGCCTTGGTTACCCCTAGATTGGATTACTGCAATGCACTCTATGTGGGGCTACCCTTGAAGATGGCCCGGAAATTACAACTTGTCCAGCGATCAGCAGCCAGTTACAGGGAGCGGTCAATCCCCATGTTTAAAGAACTGCACTGGCTGCCATTTATTTTCTAGTCCCAATTCAAAGTATAGGTGATCACCTATAAAGCCCTAAATGGTTTGGGACCCGCCTACTTTCATGACTGGATCTCCCTCCATGAACCAGCTTGAACCCTGGTTCATGGAGGGAGATCCGGAAGGAAGAGAAAGGAAGGAAGGAAGGAAGGAAGGGGGGGAGGAGGGCACGGGGCCAAGACGGACCTTGATGTCGACGTCGGCGAGTCAGTCCCCTCGGAAGGTGTCGAAGGGGCAGCGACTCTTGAGCTTCCCGACGATGAGGGCGATGAGCTGGGTGTCTTCCAGGGGCAGCAAGGCCGGGTCCGCGGCGCCAGGGCCAGGCCTGCCTCCGCCGCCTCCCCGAGGCCCGTGGTGGAGGACAAAAAGGAAGACGAAGACAAGGCGCCGTCACTGGGCTCCGCCATCCCCGGCAAAGAGGGCACAGGGCCCCGAGAGCAGCGGGGGATGAGGAAGAAGCGGCGATGGTGGTGCAGAAGTGGCAGTCGCAGCACATTTGTGTCACTCCTCCCCGCTGCATGATGGGAGGCTGAGGCCTGGGCTGCTCTGGAGAGCCAGATGCAATCATGAAAAGAGCCACAGGGAAAAGAGGGAAAAGACCCAGAATAAGGGACAAATGGTTAAATGCCAAAGAGGAAGAGGGAGGCTGGGGGATTCCAAGTTTAGAAGTTTACCATGATGCATTTCAAATACAAAGATTGTTGGAAATACAATACACGGGGAAAAAATGGGTAAATATGGAAAAGATAATAAATAATATTAAAGGAAAAGAAATAATATTTACGGATTGGAAGAGGAGAGAGGAAACAGAATTTAAGGAACCCTTTAAAGGAACAGTAAAAGTGTGGAAAAAAAGAAAGAAGAAGTTAAACCCAGGCAACGAAAGCAAGGTGGCAACTATATGGCAAATGAATTATAACAATGATGTAAGCATAGGTAGAACACTGAGATTAATCGAAAGTAGAGGGAAAAGGTTAGTGGAGGATCTGTACACAGAGGATGGAAACCCTGTAGAACAAAAAAGAAATTCAGAACTGGATTGGGTCAGGGAACTGGATCCAAAGCTGGGCCATAAGACAGGAAATTTTCAGACGAAGGGAAAAAATAAGAGAACGGGATAGTCCATTTGAGAAGGTGATTAGGAAATGTTTGAGAGGGGAGAAGAAAGTGGCAGGAGATCTGTACGAACAAATCATAACAGTAAAAGAAGAAATAATAGAGGGAATTTTCCAGACATGGAGATTGGACATGGAAATTGAGAGGGAAGACATCCAGAGGGAAATAAGTAATATAGCAAGAGAAAAGTATAATGCATTAAGGGAAACCAGAAGGAAAATGTTACAAAAATGGTACAGAACTCCTGCACAACTTTCACGCTTTGTACCAGGGATGAAAGATAAGTGTTGGCACGGCTGTGAACAAAGAGGGGTGTTCAATCATATGATATGGGAATGTGATAGAGTGCAAGATTACTGGAAAATGATTGAAGGAGAAATCAATAGAATGTTAGATTTTACATATTGTAATAGTTAATAGAAATGTATTACATGCACGGATAATAGGGGTGAAGAATATGCAAAAAAAGAAAAATTGATTGATAAATTAATAGCGTGTGCACAGATAGTTTTAGTGAGGGGTTGGAAGGATAAAACAAAATGGACATTGACCAACTGGTATAACTATATAATTAATATGTTAAATGTGGAAATAACAAATTGTAAATGGAATAATATAGATAAAACTGAAAAGATAATAATAACAAAGAGGATGTGGGAACCAGTTAGAAATTATTTAGAAAATGTGTTAAGAGGTGGAGTAGAAAAATTAAGACTGAGACTGATATTTCAAATGTAACCTCTGTAGTTTGATGTATAAACTGTATGTACAAGGAGGGGAGGGTGGGAGAGGGGAAAAAACCAATTAAAAAAAAAAATGAAAAGAGCCACATCTGGCTCCCGAGCCATAGGTTCCCTACCCCTGATGTAAAGGATGCTATTCTGCTTATCTCACCCTGAGATTTTAATATTTTTATGTTGCCTGTGGCCTGCCCTGTCTTTGTGATTTTAGATATCTCACTGTATATTGCTTTTTATTTATATGTATGTATTTTATTGTTTATTTCTGATGTTTTTGATTTTATTTTATTGTAATTTGTTGTTTGGGCTTGGCCTCATGTGAGCCACCCCGAGTTTCCATTGGGGAGATGGGGGCAGGGTATAAATAAAGTTTAATATTTAATAATAATAACTCCCCAAAATCCTAAAAGCTGGTAAACTAGCTGGGATTTCTGGGAGTTGTAGGCCAGGTTGAGAACCATTGAGATAGAGGCTCTTGATGGTGCCCATGCCAGTGGGAAATGGAACCTTCTGTGGGCTTTAGACTTTGAAGAAGTGGTTCCTGGTCCAGAATCTTGCTTCCATAGTAAAACATAAACTCTGCATAAATCTCATAAAGTTTGACCCAAACTCAGAATACATTTAATATTCCACTGACTGTAATTCATGAGTCAGCAGCGGGTAAGAGTTGAGACTCTTTCCTCAAAAAGAGTCTTGGGTTTACAGAAGGGCAACAAGGATGGTAAGGCGTAATGTACTATAGATATCAACATGCACAGGGGACTGTTGAAGGATTGGGTCATGTTCAGTCTGGTTAAGCAAAAAATGAGATGTGACATGATTGAAATATAAACATATAAAGGTCAGTCACAGTTACAAAAGGGTATATTTTGATTCAACAACAGAGACTACTTTTTGATATTAAGAGTGGCTCAAGGAAAGGAACCAATTGCCCAGTGTGGTGGTGGGATCTCCTTCCCCAGATGGAATCTGGGTAGCTACCTGTTAGATAATATGCTATATCTGGAGTTTCTGTACTGAGATGAGAGTTGGATTTCATGGCCTATGGCAGGGGTCGGGAACCTTTTTGACTCAGAGAGCCATGAAAGCAAAATATTTGGAAATTTATTTCAGTGAGAACCATATAATATACAGCATAAAATATATTTTAAGACTGAATTTAACTAAATGTGTTAAATGTGTTATACATTCATACTATAAGAAAAGGATTTCCCCAGCAGTATGATGGGACACTTCAGACCTGGCTCTGCAAAAGGCATGCTCGGGACTCTGGGAAGGAAGAGAAGACGGAAGGAAAGGGGAAAGAAAGAAAGACAGAGGAAATAAAGGAGGGAGGGGGAAAGGAAGAAAGAAAAGAAGAACAAACTATGGAGAAGGAAGAAAAGAAAAGCAGGAGAGAGACAAGGAGGGGAAAAGAAATGGGAAGGAAATGGGAAGGGAGGAAAGGAAAGGGTGGGGAAAAGAAAGGAAAGGGAGTGAGGAAAAAGTAAAATAATGAAGGGAAAAGAAGAAAAGAAAGAAAGGGACAGAGAGGGAAGTGAAAAGAGTGGTGGCCAGAGTTTGCCTCTGTTCGTCTATATTTATTTATTTATTCGGGTTTCTATGCCGCCGACTCCCGATGGCTCGCGGCGGCTTACAAGAGCCGAAGGCACAATAAAATACTGAAGGTTAAGAACAATTAAAAACAAGCAACACAGTAAAAACAACAACACAGTTGAGGTAGTGGCACAACCAAGACGCACGGGCCTACCCATCGAAGGCCTGCCTAAACAAATAGGTTTTACAAGCCCGCCTGAATGGGAACAGGTCCTTCCTTACCCGGGTGTCGGCCGGGAGGGCGTTCCACAGCGTGGGAGCTATGACAGAAAACACCCTCCGGCGGGTGGATGTCAGCCATGCCAGCTTCGCCGAAGGTACCTCCAAGAAGTTAGCATCCTCGGACCGCAGTGATCTCAGAGGGCAATATGGAGTGAGACGGTCCCTCAGATACGCTGGCCCCGGGCCGTGCAAGGCCTTAAAGGTGAGAACCAACACTTTGAAGGCGATCCGGTGCTCAATTGGCAGCCAGTGCAGGTCCTGCAAAACAGGTGTTATATGGCAACCTGCTGGAGAGCCAGACAGGAGCCGGGCGGCAGTGTTCTGCACCAGCTTGAGCTTCCGGATCGCCGACAAAGGAAGGCCAACATAGAGCGCGTTGCAGTAATCTAGTCTTGAGATGACCGTGGCTTGGATTACCGTGGTGAGGTCGTTCCGGGAGAGATAGGGGGCCAGCCTCCTTGCCTGTCGGAGATGGAAAAAGGCCACCTTGCTGACCGCAGAGACCTGGGCCTCCATGGTCAGCTGAGAGTCCAGATGGACTCCCAGGCTCTTCACGGAAGACGATGGGCATAACGCCGCGCCGTCCAGGGTCGGAAGCTGGACATCTACCCCACCCAGGCGGCCCAGCCACAAGATCTCCGTCTTATGTGTGTATGTGGAAAATGACAGGGATTGGCTGCTAAGTATGTGTACCTGTAATCTGTTTTGAGCGGAATATAAATAAAGTAAATAAATAAATAAAAAAAGGAAAGAGAAGGAAAGGAAGACTTGGGAAAAAGAATAGAAGAGGAAGGAAGGAAGGAAGAGGGATGGAGGAAAAAAGGTACAGTAGGAAGAGAGGGAGGAAAAAGAATGAAAGTAAAAGACAGGAAAAAGAAAGGAAGAGGAAGGAAGGAAGGAAGGAAGGAAGGAAGGAAGGAAGGAAGGAAAGGGGAGGAGGGCGCAGGACTAAGACGGACCTTGGTGTCGACGTTGGCGAGGCAGTCGACAAGGCGCCACTGCCAGGCTCCGCCATCCCCGGCGAAGAGGGCGCAGGGCCCAGAGAGCAGTGGGGGATGAGGAGAGGCGGCAATGGCAGCGTGGAAGCGGCAGTCGCGACACATTTGCGTCCCTCCTCTCCCCACTGCATGCTGGGAAACCGAGGCCCAGGCTGCTCTGGAGAGCCAGATGCAATCATGAAAAGAGCCTCATCTGGCTCCCGAGCCATAGGTTCCCTCCCCGTGGCCTATGGGATGCCTTCCAAGTGTGTGATTAGATGATTCCTGAAATGCAAGAAGAGCTCTGTTAATTCAATTAAACAGTATCAAGTTTGACTGGGCATTGGCTGAGTCAGTGCAGGACCTTTCACATAGTTGTATGCACTGTCCCACTGCAGACCTCGCTTGGGCAATTTCATGGTCAGTCTACATAGCAATCTTTCTTTCTGTGGCCAGACTATACTTCCTTAATAGACCCTTTCTCAACCATACGAGGGCTTATTTCTATAACAATAATTACTGACCACAAACAGCAACAATACCACACAAGCCACATCACACAACCTGTCCACAACCTGTCACTCATTCTTTGTCCAATAAATATGAGGAGTTTCGGCTCATCTCTCCATCCTACCACCTTCTGAGAGACTCCACTCGGCTATTTCTCTGAGAACCAGGTCAATACTTCAACTATGAAGATCTTTTCCATTCTCTCAGCTGTTCTTTTCTTGGTGCTGATGGTTACTACAGGTAAGATGTCTTTTCATAGCAATCTATGTGGGAATTTTGAGGAAATGTGAAGTAACTGCTGTTGTCGACTCTGGAATTCCTTGCCCGGAGAGATTAGGAAAGCCCCCACTCTGGAGACCTTTGAAAAACACCTGAAAACCTGGCTCTTCCGCTGTGCCTTCGTAGAGTAGTTATTTAATTTTTACCATTGCTCTCCTCAATGCCCCCGTTCTTGGAGTCCATCCCCCCTCCCCCCATAAAGGATGTTTCCCCGTAAAGGATGCTATTCCACTTATCTCACCCTGAGTTTTTAACACTTTATATGTGTACCTGCAGCCTGCCCTGTCCTTGTGATTTTAGATATCTAGTTGTATATTGGTTTTTTTTTATTTATATGCTGTCTGCTGCCAAGCCACCCTATCCTCCAGAAGCCCTTCTAGAATCTTCTTTCTGGGATCCTTATACAGAGGGCAATGTAGAAAGTAATGTGTTAGATCCTCAATCGCTCCTGAACCACATATACATAATCTTTGGGAATAAGGTGTTCCTCTATATCAGGGGTGCTCAGAACGGTGATCGCGATCACCAGGGTGATCTTCGGGCCTCATCCTGGTGATCTTCAGGCCCCTGACCAGATTTTTTGCTGTTGGTCCTCTTCACGCGCCCCTGCATGCTGCAAAGAAGTCCTCAGTCGTTGCTCCTCCCCGCTCCCTGCTCGCGCCCTGCCTCCAAAAGCTCCAGAGTCCAAGAGGCAGAATGGGCCCCCTCTTTTGGATTCCTCCTTCTCCCTCCGTCCTTCTCCAGCCACTCGTAGGAGTGGAGACCAAAGGGGGCGGGCCTGGATGATGCGATGCATGGCTGCCCCCACGCACATGCGCAGAAGTGCCCATTCTGCCTCTCTGACTTCTCGTGAGCTCTTGGGGCAGACAACCCAACAGGTAGCTAAAGTGCTTCTGATGACATTTTGCAAGGAATTGAACACAGCAGGGCATTATTTACTTTATTCGGGGAAGGCACATAGGAACAGCCATGTCTTAGGCTCCTCCTAAAAGCTGCCAATGTGGGGGCTTGTCTGATATCCTTGGGGAGCGAGTTCCAGAGTCGGGGGGCCACCACAGAGAAGGCCCTCTCCCTCATCCCCACCAATCGTGCCAATCGGGGGGCGGGGGGCGGGAGTGAGAGCAGGGCCTCTCCAGATGATCGGAGAGATTGCCTAGGTTCATAGACAGAAATGCGGTCACGCAGGTAGGTGGGTCCCAAACCATTCAGGGCTTTGTAGGTAAGAACCTGCACCTTGAATTGGGACCGGAAGATGAATGGCAGCCAATGGAGCTCCTTAAACAGGGGAGTTGACCAGTCCCTGTAAGACGCTCCAGTTAGTATCCTGGCTGCTGCCTGTTGGACTAATTGAAACTTCCGGGCTGTCTTCAAGGGCAGCCCCTTGAAGCTAGTTCATCTGACCTTTCTGGGAGCAGAGTCAGCAGTTGAGCTCCAATGACCAAAGTGAAGCAGGAATCCACCGTTGCTCAAGTTAAGCCTTGTCTCTTAGTACGGTAGAATGTGGAGTATGTGTTTGTGTCTTACCTATAAAACAGTATTAATTTTAAGTGAAACAATAGGCACTGGATTCTTTAAATTTAGTATTACAGGACAAGAACAAACAAATATGAACCACATAAGGTGTTATGATGTCATTGCCAGACTTGTCCTGTTTCAAGACATTCTACATTATCCCACAGCTCACTCATAAATCATTGATGTGCTTTGAGTGTTACCTTTTTATTTTCCTTTCCACTGATGGTTTGCAGTCTGGTAACGCTTGACCAAATCTCCTGGATATTTCTCTCTTAATTCTAAGTGGCCACAGCTGGCCTCCAGTCCTATTGTCACTTGTTTTGAGGCATAATAAATAAAAAAATGGTAACTCTTGGACAATGGGAAATTGTCCGGGAATGTGGCGCAGCTGCATAAGATCTCTACTGACCAGATGGATATGAGTTTGAGGCCTGCCCGGGTCGAGGTGTGCTCTCGACCTATTGTGTAGCCCAGGCATGTAGCCAGGGGGGGGGGGCTAAGGGGGCATCAGCCCCCCCCCCCTGAAATTCTCAGGGTAGTCCGCGAAAAGGCCTTACTGGTACATTATTTAAACTGTTATGTTTATTCATATCATGATCTGATCACCATGCTCATTATATCCCACATTAATGGGGTTATTGGGATAACAATACAAAAGATTTGCTAGGGTAGACCCTCTTCCACCCAGTCTCAGCCCCCGAACCAAACTCAGCCCCCTCCGAAACAAAATCCTGGCTACGGCCCTGGTGTAGCCTGTTGTCGACCTTTGCAACCCAAAAGACAGTTGCATCTGTCAAGTAGGAAATTAAAGGTACCACTTAGTGGGGAGGCTAAATTTAACTGATTTATGAGGCCACTAAACAGATCTCCAGGAAACACGCTGAGGAATGAAGGAGTGCGACAGTTCCCCCTGGTGGCCAGATGTTAAATTGCCTCTGTCTGTCTTGTGTGTTTGTGTGTCTAAATGTAATGTGTACGTTGTAATCCGCCTTGAGTCCCCTGCGGGGTAAGAAGGGGGGGGGGGAATATAAATGAAGTAAATAAATAAATAAATAAATACATAATCTCTAATTCCTTTTCTTTCATTTGTTATAGCACTGGGTGATCCAAAGACTAAAGATGAATGTACAAAAGAGGGAGGTGTCTGCAAGAAATTGCTTTGTGGAACATCAATGAAAGATATCGGGGTGTGCGGTGGCAAGGACGTCTGCTGCAAAAAGAAGTAAGAACTCTCAGATAATACTGACTTTAAAAAATATATATTTTAATTGAATTTTATAATCATAATCATAATAATAGTACTTCCTTTTCTTCAATATCTACCTTCCAAACCATTCTATATTTTCCCTCCATCTCTTCCATCTATTTGTAATGTCCTTTTGTTTGTTTGTGCTTGTTACTTGCTTAGTCATAATTACCAGACTGTCCAACAACACTTTATCGTACATATAATCATTCCAATTATTTAACGTCCATTTCGATTTGTCTTTCCATCCTCTAGTGATCACCAACTGTTACTTTAAATAATTCCTGGCAATTGATTTTTATACTCGGATGTTCTAACACTTCCCATAGTAGCAAATCATTATTACCGTATATACTCTAATATAACCCGACCCAAATATAAGACAAACCACTTAATTTTACCACAAAAAACGGGGAAAACAGAGTGACTCGAGTATAAGCCGAAGGTGGGAAATCCAGT
This sequence comes from Anolis apletophallus, assembly GCA_030556195.1. Classification (NCBI taxonomy): domain Eukaryota; kingdom Metazoa; phylum Chordata; class Lepidosauria; order Squamata; family Anolidae; genus Anolis; species Anolis apletophallus. Next base: position 14,472,636 of record JARBWK010000003.1, on the reverse strand, counting down.
AGCTACTGGCATATTTCAAAATGAAAATAGATACCAATAACATTACATTAATTGAGGCATCAGTAGGTTAAATGAAAACATAAAGGGAAATCTACATACCAAAACATACATATACAATGCAGTAAACAAACAAAACAATATACAAACAAATTACTTGAAGAAAGTTGCTATTTTCAACAATCACGCTGGCTTTATTGAATGATAATTCTCTATTTTCTATTCTATGCCATATTTAAACTAGTATGTGACAGCACAGGCAATAGTGAGGAATGATTGTAGTGTTTTTGCTGTGTGTATGCATTTTAAATGTTTTGTAACCTGCCTCGAGCCATAAGGAGGGGCAGGTAAGAAATAGTAATAATAATCCAGCATATATACAGTATCTCATTTGCTCTGACATACTGAGTTTTTGTGTCAGTAAAATAATAATAATAGGCACCACAGTCCAGTCACCTCTAAAGGACCTCATGATCTGCATCATTGATACATATTTGTCTGTGTGGTGTATACTGTATGTACACGCAGGTTACTTAGTTAAATACTGGATCCCAATGTGTTTTTTCTCTATTTTACAGGTAATTTCAGCAGACCTCTGGACCACATCCATACCATGAGCAGAGCATATGTTCATCCCAATGATCTTTTCCTGACTTGCCGTACGCTCAAATTTTGATCATAGCTGATTGACCTTTCACACATTACTTAAGCTTGTGCTCATTAAAAATCAAATAACGTATTTCTGAAGTTTATCTTTGTGTTTTGGGGGAGTTATTGGTGGAAAATTGAGAGATAAGCATTCTAAGTACTGAGCCACAAAAATGATGATGTCTTACTCATGTGCAAGCTCCCCAATGGGTTCCCGTTTAAAAGAGCTGGGCATTTATGTCTGATATTTATTTATTTATTTAAAATTTTTGTACCCCGACCTTCTCACCTCTATAGAGGGACTCAGACCAGCTTACAGCAAAAAATCAATGTTATACAAATTAAAACCTGTTACAGCAACATTATTAAAAACTTAAACACCAAAATACATACATACAAATACATTGCCATTTAAAACAAATTCAACTCAATCTGAAAACGTGGTCACTCAATTCATACTATAATCAATCATAGCCTATTCTGGGAAAGCTCCATTCCACATCCAAGTCTTCACTCGCCCCCTGAAGGACAGCAGGGAGGGGGCAGATCTAACATCACTTGGGAGAGAGTTCCACAGCCTAGGGGCCACCACAGAGAAAGCCCTGTCCCCTGTCCCCACCGGCCACGCTTGCGAAGAAGGTGGGACCGAGAGCAGGGCCTCTCCGGAGGATCTTAATGTCCTTGATGGTTCATAGGGGAGAATACGTTCGGACAGGTAAACAGGGCCGGAACCGTATAGGGTTTTGTAGGTTAAAACCATCACTTTGAATTGTACTCGGAAGCTAATTGGCAACCACTGGAGCTGGCGCCCTGTACTCCTGTTAGTACTCTGGCTGCCGAGCGTTGGACTAATTGCAGCTTCTGAGCAGTCTTCAGAGGCAACCCCATGTAGAGAGCGTTACAGTAGTCTATTCGAGATGTAACCAGAGCATGGACTACTGTGGCCAAGTCAGACTTCCCAAGGTACGGGTGCAGCTGGTGCACAAGCTTTAACTGTGCAAAAGCTCTCCTGGCCACCACTAAGACCTGGGGCTCCAGGCTCAGCGATGAGTCCAGGATCACTCCCAAACTGCGAACCTGCGCCTTCAGGGGGAGAGTAACCCCATCAAGCACAGGTTGTAACCCTATGCCCCGTTCGGCCTTATGATTGACCAGGAATACCTCTGTCTTGTCTGGATTAAGTTTCAACTGACCAGGAGAACCTCTGTCTTGTCCGGATTCAATTTCAATTTGTTCGCCCTCATTCAGTCCGTTACAGCGGCCAAGCACCGGTTCAGGAAGGAAAGCTAGAGATTCAGATCAGAAATAAATTCATTGTGAAGAGCTGGTAATTAGAGAGTTATTTCTCTCCCTCTCACAATATTAAAATATTGGGAACATTCACTGAACCTGAATGGTAGCAGATCCGGGGCAGAAAAAAAGGAAGTTTTAATTAAAAAAGGAAGTTTTAATTAATTAAATAGTGGAACTCACTGCCACAAGGTTTAGCAGCAGGCGGATAAAGAGGTATTACACGTGGGTGGAAAAGCTCAATTACAGATAGACAATACCAACTTTAATTATTATTATTATTAATAATAATAATAAAAATATTTATTTATACCTCGCCACCATCCCCCCAAAGGGGACTTGGAGTGGCTTACATGAGGCCAAGCCTGGCTGGTACTTTGCACATAATGTCATGCCTTTACCGTTGCACCTTAGCATTTCAGTCATTACTGAAAGACAGCCTTTCATTGACAGAAAAACCTGTTATTGGCTCTGAAAATCACGGGTGTTCCAGTACTGCCCTTGATGTGATGGATCCCATCACTTGCAAGTCCAATATCCTGTCAGTCACATGGTTTGAGTAGGCAGGATTCTCCCCCTCTCCCCTTGCATGAGTTGGGTAGGAAGGCGAGTTTGACAAGACAGTGCAAACAATTGATTGTAGAACTGTACATTGCCGAAGCTGCACAGTAATGTAATAGTAGAGAAGCATGACAGTAGGGCTGGGCTAAGGTAATTTTAATGGTAAGCAAACAGTATTTTGGCGCCCCCCCCAAGCCAATTTTGGCACCCCTCCCCAAATCATTTGCTGCGGTGCAAGAGGAGCCGAAAGTCGAGAGCCACACGCATGACTCAGCTTACACGAGGGAGGCCGCCCCGAAGAGGAGAAGGATTTGGCACCTGGAGGCGAGTTGCATCTTCGGCCTGCTCGCGCCACACCAAATGCGCTTTTGGTGCAGTGCTAGCAGGCCAGAGACGCAGTGCGAGTCACCTTACATGAGGCCGAAGAGGCAACACGACCCTCCTCCTCAGTCGCCAGCCTCGTGAATGGTTCCGCGCATGCAGGCGGCTCTGGCCTGCTCGCGCTGCACCAAATGCGCATGCACGGAACCTGGCAGCCGGATGCGCCCCTGAACATGTGGCACCCTAAATGGGCGAGTAGTTCACTTAATGTAAGATCCAGCCGTGCATGACCGCGATTGTTTCCATAGTTGTGCATTTCTGTTTCTTTCAGCAACACTGTAGGACTACAGGATGATATATTATGGCCTAAGTCACTTCTTCTCTCTAGGAGCCCCTAGTGGTGCAATAGGTTGAACCCTTGTGCCGGAAGGACTTCTGACCAAAAGGTTGGCAGTTTGAATCTGGGAAGAAGGGTGAGCTCCCATCTGTCAGTTCCAGCTTTTCATGCAGGGACATGAGAGAAGCCCCCCCAAAGGATGGTAATACATCCAGGCGTCCCTTGGGCAACGTCCTTCCAGATGGCCAATTCTCTCACACCAGAAGCGACTTGCAATTTCTCAAGTCGTTCTTGAAATGAAAACAAAACAAAACTTCTTTCCCCTAAACTCTCTAAACTTACTCTTTAGGAAATGTAACACGCACGTCTCCAACATACATAGTTAATACCGGATGAAGGATGTGTTTGTGGATGCGAGGGGGGAGGAATGGGCACGAAGAAGCATCCATTTTGCTTCTGTAGCTGAATGCACAGCAATGATGTAAGTTCATCCCTGCACCCTTCATTACTGCTAGCCATGATTGCTAGATGTTACCTCTGGTTGTGACATCATCATTTTACTGACACAAAAACACAGTATGACACAGCAAATGAGAGATATATCCTGGATTTCGTATCACAAAATCACAAGCTGAACACTTCCCAAGTGTTTAGGACTGTGTCTAGGAACCCCCGATGGGTACCACCTTGTCGTGGTGGGGGGCTTAACTGCTCCAAGGATGCTGAGAGCTGTGTTGGCAGTAGTGTTACTACCAGCAGGTCCAACCAAGTCAGAGAGGTCTCAGCTGAGGAGTGGAACTAGGAGCACCTAACCATGAGCACTATGGAGAAACAAACCAAAACAAAGTCTCTACTGGCCCAGGATAAAAAGGAACGCGGTGGATGCTGCTGATTCTGGACATCCATTGACAAGTGGGCTACAGAATCAAAGTACAAACGTACAGTCACAGAAGCAACAGAAATATACAATGCAAGAAAACCAGACTATTATTATTATTCTAAATTTATACCCTGCCCTTCTCACCCCTAGGGGACTCAGGGTGGCTTACAGACCATGGCAAATTCAAAGGCAAATATATATACAACAATAAATAAAACATATCAATTCAAACATTTAAAATATAAGTACAATAAAACAGTACAGTTAAAATAGAAGTACAATAAAAAAATGTGAGTGGAAGTCATAGGGAGGAAGGAACAAGCTTGTTTTCTGCTGCCCTGGAGACTAAGACGTGGAACAATGGCTTCAAATTACAAGAAAGGAGATTCCATCTGAACATTAGGAAGAACTTCCTGACTGTGAGAGCTGTTCAGCAGTGGAACTCTCTGCCCCAGAGTGTGGTGGAGGCTCCTTCTTTGGAGGCTTTTAAACAGAGGCTGGATGACCATTAGGGGTGGTTGATCCATAAAAAATTTGATTCTAAACTCGTGTGTGTGTGTGGGGGGGGGGGGATTTCTGGGTCGTTATAGAAATTATTACAAAATAATTGAAATGTAATTAATAACGGATTTTTGTTATTATTCATTATGTCAGCTGGGAGGGAAGAATGGAGGGCAAGCCCTGAACTCTTCCCTCCCCCCCCAGCTCAGAAGCATTGGGATTTAATTTAACAAGGGATGGCTCTGAGGTGCGGGCAAAGGAAGTGTGTGTGGATGCAAGGCACATACACACACACCTTCCTCCCCCCCCCCAGTGCTATCCTGCATTATATTTAACACGGGATGGCTCTGAGGTGCGGGAAAAGTGGGGAGGTGAGTCCCAGTTTATTCCCAAGAAGAGAAGGAGGTGGGGACTAGCGTCCGTGCCTCCTCCTCTCCTTGGGAATAAACCGGGACTCTTGTCCCGCTTTATTCCCAAGTATAGAGAATGAGGCGGGGGCTCACGTCCGCACCTCCTCCTCTCCTTGGTAATAAACCGGGACCCTCGCCTCCCCACGTCCTTCTCTGCATGGGAATAAAGCGAGACACGGCCAGCATAGAGTTGTGACAAGATGAACACCAAACAACAGCAAGATAAGCTAACAAATGCAAAGCAATGAGGGTGGGTGGAAAAGCTGATGCAGGCCCAGTGCCTGCTGTTAGGCCTCGGGCAGCCTTCAGTAAACTGCCCGGGCGGAAGAGAGGGCTGACCCCAACTAAGAGCCAGGCCAGGGCGGGGCCAGCCCCACCATTGGCCAGCTGGCTCTGGTGGCGGGAAAATCTCCTACCACCCAGGGGGCTTCTGGGGAGAAGAAGCCCCCTCCGGATCCATAATGACGGCACCGCAACCTGCTCGGCCCGGTAAGTCGGGCCAAGCCATGTTTTATAAATTATTTCTAAAATTGTTTAAAAATTGCTTAAAATTTGGAGGATCTTCTGAACATGTTGAAACTTGGTATGCTAACAGAGGAGCATATGTTGTAGCAGTTTATCAAGTTCCATCAGGATTGGTCTTAAAATGAGGGAGAGAGAAGCCCCTGGATTTTCTCCATTGCCCGTGCTATTTTTGCACAATCGCGTCCGATTCAGAAGTTTTGAAAAGTTCTGACTTTTTTCCAGAAAATTTCAGAAGTGACTTTAGAATGAAACCACCAGCGCCCCCGACATCCGAAATGAGTTTTGAACCATTGTTTTTGATCAACTAAGCCTAATAGGAACACACATTAAATAAAATTGTAAACTGCTCTGAATTCTCCCCCAGAATCCAGAGCAAATTGCAACTTTCAGCCCATGTAATCATTTGGATTGGCTCTGATACAGTATCATAAGAGTTTGAAGGGACCCCAAGCAACATCATGTTCAAATTCCTACTATGCAGGAATACACAATCAAAGCAGTCCCAAAAAGCGGCCATCAAGCTTCTATTTTAAAACCATCACACTTCCATTCAGCAGTGTATTCTACTGGAGAAGATATCTTACCATTTAGGTGGAATCTCTTTTCCTGTAGTTTTGAATCCATTGCTCTGTGTTGTAGTCTCTAGAGAAGTGTTTTTCAACCTTTTTTTGAGCCGCGGCACATTTTTTACATTTACACCACTAACCAAAATGACACAAAATGACACTCTAAGACAGTAATACATATAGTTAATACGTTTTTAAATGTATTTATACACTCAGTGTGAAACCTGGGCCTGTTTCGATGAACACAATATAGATATCCTGGCAGGAATGGCAGAAAGACACAAATTTCCCACACAGAACTCCCATAACCAAGAGAAAATACAATAAGAGTTTGGTGGGCATTGACCTTGAGTTTTGGAGTTGTAGTTCACCTATATCCAGAGAGCACTGTGGACTGAAACAATGTTGGATCAGGACCAAATTTGGCATGAATACTCAATATGCCCAAATGTGAACATGGATGGAGTTTGGGGAAAATAGACCTTGCTATTTGGGAGTCACAGTTTCTGGGATATATAGTTAACACACAATCAAAGAGAATCCTGAACTCTTGCAACAATGGAATTGAACCAAACTTGGCATATTGAACTCTCATTACCAACAGAAAGTACTGAAAGGGTTTGCTTGGGAATTGACCTTGAGTGTGGAAGTTGTAGTTCACCTACACCCAGAGAGCACTATGGACTCAAACAATGTTATGTTATGTTGTTTGTTTTCACAATCTTGGAAGGAGGCTCACCACTTTAAGGTCCCTAAAACAGGCATGGGAAAACTTCGGCCATCTGGGTGCTTTGGACTCGAACTCCCACCATTCCTAACAGCCTGAGGCCCTTTCCTGCTTAAGTGGCTGAGGGGGGGGAGGAAAAGGGCCTGAGGCTGCTAGGAATGGTGGGAGTTGGAGTCCAAAACACCTGGAAGGTCCAAGTTTGCCCATGCCAGCTTTCGACAGAGACCTCTTCCTCCCCCTTCCCCTTCACGCCCTTTCTTCCCCCTCCTGCCAAACACGTACTTTTTCTTCTACACTGCCGCTTCTGCCATTTTGATCTGAGGGGGCAACGTGAGCGTGTTCAGGAGGGGAGGGGGGATGACGTGACCCGTGCAGGCGCTACTGCGCAGACTCACTGCTGAGCAAAGCGAGACAAAGCGAGCAGAGCGAGGCTGGGAAGAAGGGAGCCCGAGTGGAGAAGAAAAAGTGTTCGGCAGGAGGGGGAAGAAAGGGTATTGGAGGTTCCAATCTCCCACGGCACACCTGATGATCGCTCACGGCACACTAGTGTGCCACGGCACACTGGTTGGGAAACACTGCTCTAGAGGAGCAGAGTAGATTCACTATTCTAACATTGACTGTGATAATTGACTTCTGAAAAGTAATAATAAATAATATACTAAACTTTATTTCTACCCCGCCACCATCTCCCCAACAGGGACTCGGGGCGGCTTACATAAGGCCAAGCCCATCGACATAACAACATAATAAAATAATTTTTAAAACCACATAATCAATTACATATAACATAAACTATAAGATACTACAATCAATATAACATTTTCCAGGCTGTCTATGAGCATTCTCTACTGACGTTTCACCCACATCCTCAGAGGTTGTGAGGTTGTGAGGTTTGTTGGAAACAAGGCAAGTGGGATTTATATTACTGTGGAATACCCAGGGTAGGAGAAAGAACTCTGTTGGAGGCAAGTGTGAATGCTGCAATTGATTAGCATTGAAAGGCCTTACAGCTTCAAGGCTGCTTCCCATCTGAGGGAATCCTTTGTTGGGAGGTAATTAGCTGGCCCTGATTGTTTCTTGTCTGGAATTCCCCTGTTTTTGAGTGTTGTTCTTTCTGTACTGTTCTTATTTTAGAGTTTTTTTAATTACCGGGAGCCAGATTTTGTTCATTTTCATTGTTTCCTCCTTTCTGTTGAAATTGTTCACAAGCTTGTGGATTTCAATGGTAGTCTGACATGGTAGTTGTTACAGTGGTCCATCATTTCTGTGTTCTCAAATAATATGTTGTGTCCATTTGGTTCATCAGGTGCTCTGCTATGCCTGACTTCTCTGGTTGATTTAGCCTTCAGTGCCTTTCATGTTCCTTGATTCATGTTTGGGCAATGCTGTGTTTGGTGGCCCCTATGTAGACTTGTCCACAGCTGCATGGTATACGGTAGACTCCTGCAGAAGTGAGAGGATCCCTCTTGTCCTTTGCTGAACGTAACATTTGCTGAATTTTCTTAGTGGGTCAGTAGATAGTTTGCAGGTTGTGTTTTTCATCAGCTTCCCTATGCTGTCAGTAATTTCCTTAATGTATGGTAAGAACATTTTTCCTCTGGGTGGACCTTTGTCTTTACTCTTGTGGCTTGTTCTTGGCCTTGAAGCTCTTCTGATGTTTGTGGTAGAGTCTCCATTGGCCTGTAGAGCCCAGTTGAGGTGGTTCAGTTTACCTTGGAGGAGGTGGGCTTGGCAGATTCTTTTTGCATGGTCTGCCAGGGCTTTAATTGTGCTTCTTTTTTTTTTTTACTTGGGTGATGGTTGGGAGTTTTTATGTAGGTATCTATTAGGGCTGTTCTACAATTTCGGATATGCCCAAATTTCGGAAGTTTTTTGGATACTTCCAACTTTTTTTAGCAATTTTGAGAGCAACCCTCCCAACAGGAATTCTGAAATCCAAATTTCTGAATTTCTGAATTTCTGAATTTCAGAATTCCAAATTCCGAATTTCAGATGTCATTTCCAAATTTTCTTGCTGATTACTCATTGGCTGATGGCTAACAGATTTCTCTCTCTTCTCCTGATTTTTTTGCCCATTTTTGAAAGCGGACGCTATTTCCAAAGACTTCCGAATTTCGGAAATACTTCCGAATCAATTTTGAAATTTATCGGAAATTTTTCGGAAGTCCATATAATCCGAAATTACAGCTACAATTAGATCCAAAATGAGTTTTGAAATGTTTTTTTTCTTGGATCAACCAGCTCTAGTATCTATCTATCTGTGTGCGGGTTTACTGTAAAATGTGTAGCCCAATTGTTTGTAGCACAGCCAGGCTCGTTTGTGCCTGGAAGGCTGGGAAGTGGTCCCGGGGTTCCTTTAGCATTAGGGCCTGCAGCAGCTGAGATTGATTCAGAGGATGAGCTAGATGATTGGGGCGAAGCACAGGGCTCTCCAGATGGGCCTCGTTCAGTTGCAGAGAGCCTGGCATGGGATAATATGTTGTTTGGGAAAGCGATGAATCAGATCACCAGGTGGACATGGGAACCAGCGAAGATAGTTATGAACACCCGGGAGGGAGGAATTCGCAAGAGGATCGGAATGTAAACATGGCCGAACCCGAATGGGAAAGCGCTCGGGAGGAGAGCTCCCAAGATGATAGCGACACATCTGCTGAGAGGCAAGGTCGAACCTTTGATAGGAGACGGGACATAGAATCTACGAGGAGGGCTTGGTCTAGAGTGCTAGACCGGCCGAGGTCCGTGAGTGGAGATTGGAGACGCCGAAGCCTAGAGCGGCGAGGACCTCGGCCGAAGGATTAAGTAGAGGACCCGTGGGAATCCTTCCCCAGTTCTCCGGCCACGTCTCTCCTGACTTGGCGAAACGGAGTTAGACCACAAGCCAGCCGTGGTCACCAAGCCTTGCCTTGCCATTGCCTTGTTTCCTGATCCGCATTGAATCGCGGAGCCTTGTCCTTGTTTCCTGATCCGCATTGCTTGGCGGAGCCTTGCCCAGCTTCAAGCCGTTTACCAAGTTACTTTGGACAATTTGCTTTTACCTTTTGGACTATTACCTATTCTTGACTATATCCTCTTTGAACCTAATTTTTGTACTCAATAAAGTAGTTAGCCTTCAGTACGTCTCTGTGTGTGTGTTTAAGGGGCCCGCCAGGTCCGTGATCGTGACATTGTTTTTTCATGACTGTACTTCTGGCATGGGCTGATGTACTGAAAAACATATAGTTGTATGTGCGGTTCCATGGCAGACCTTGCTTGAGTAATTTCATAGTCCACCCTGCATAACAATCTTGTTTTCTGTGTGCAGACTATACTTCCCCAATAGACCCTTTCTCAGTCATCTAGGAACTTATTTTCACAATTATTACTGACCACAAACAGTAGCAAAACCACACCAGGCACTTCAAAGTGTCCACAGCCTGTTACTCAGTCTGCCTTGTCCTATAAATATGAGGAGTTTAGGCTCATCTTGCCATCCTGCAACTTTCTGTGAAATTCCACTTGGCCATTTCTCTGATTTGAGAACCAGGCCCATTCTACAGCCATGAAGATCATTGCCTTCCTTCTAGCTACCCTGTTCTTGGTAACAATGGTTGCTGCAGGTAAGGTGTCCTTTGAAAGCAGTTGACATGGGGACTTTGAGGGAGCCTTTGGACAATTAAAACGTGTGTGCCAGCTGCGCCCGTACCTTGGGAAGTCTGATCTGGCTACGGTGGTCCATGCTCTTGTTATTGTAGCGCACTCTACGTGGGGCTGCCTTTGAAGACTGTTCGGAAACTCCAACTAGTCCAACGATTGGCAGCCACATTACTCACCAGAGCGACATACAGGGAGCACACCACCCTCCTGTTATGTCAGCTACACTGGCTGCCAGTCCATTTCTGAGCACAATTCAAAGTGCTGGTCTTGACCTATAAAGCCCTATAAGATTCCGACCCAGTTTAATTTTCCAAACTTATCTCTCTCTATGATACACCTTAGAGTTTACGATCATCAGGGGAGGCCCTGCTCTCGATCCCACCACCCACGCAAGCACGATTGGTGGGGACGAGAGACAGGGCCTTCTCGGTGGTAGCTCCTTGTCTACGGAACACACTCGTAGCAACAACAACAGAGGACTCTGTGTAAACAGCAGTATAAACACACTGAATATTCAGTGTGTTTATACTATGGTACACACTCCCCAGTGAAATCAGGATGACACCCTCTCTCCTTTCCTTTAGGTCAAATCTTTGGGACCAAGCATTCAGGCACTAACTGAACAATAACTGCAATGACTCATGGAAATGGATAATAGAGCTTGGATTTGAACTTTGGAATCTGAGTTGGGTTTGAGATTGGGCTTGACTATGTTTTAATATTTTAAAGTTCTGATATTTAATGTATATTTATAATTAATTGTCTATTTAATGTTAATTTGCTTTGTATTGTGACTATTTATTTTGCTGACATCTGGATGGGGTTACACTCCCCCTGAAGATGCAAGTTCGCAGCTTGGGAGTGATCCGGGACTCATTGCTGAGCCTAGAACCCCAGGTTTCGGCGGTGGCCAGGGGAGCTTTTGCACAGTTAAGACTCGTGCGCCAGCTGTGCCTGTACCTTGGGAAGTCTGATCTGGCTATGGTCGTCCACGCTCCGGTCACATCCCGAATAGATTACTGCAACACACTCTACGTGGGGCTGCCTTTGAAGACAGTTCGGAAATTACAACTAGTCCAACGGGCAGCTGCCAGATTACTAACTGGAGCTACATACAGGGAGCATACCACCCCCCTGTTGTGTCAGCTCCACTGGCTGCCTGTCTATTTCTGAGCTCAATTCAAAGTGCTGGTTTTGACCTTTAAAACTCTATATGGTTCTGGTCCAGCTTACTTGTCCGAACGCATCAGCCTCTACGTCCCACCTCGTAATTTAAGATCATCCAGGGAGGCCCTGCTCTTGCTCCCGCCAACTTCTCAAACACGGTTGGTGGGGAGGAGAGAGAGGGCCTTCTCGGTGGCGGCTTCCCGTCTGTGGAACGCGCTTCCAAGCGACATACGATCAACCCCAACCCTCCTGGCATTCAGGAAAAAAGTGAAATCTTGGCTGTGGGACCAGGCGTTTGCACATTAACACAATGCAGCACTTTGGACTGGATTTGTAATGGCAACTTGATGGATATGGCTCAATGCTTCTGTTATGGACGAAATACTGTTTTTAACTTAAGAGAATGTGTATGATGTGTTAATGTTAATTGTATTTTAATGTATTTTAATGCTGTATGTTTTTGATTTTATATTGTATTTTATTATGTTGGCATCGAATTGTGCCTTTGTTAGGCCACTCTGAGTCCCCCTCTCGGGGGTTGAGAAGAGCGGGGTAGAAATGTTGGAAAATAAATAAATAAATAAATAATAGCTGCCAGTTGTAAGCCGCCCTGAGTCGGATTGAGAAGGATGGGATAATAAATAAAATAAATAAATAGGTACTAATTGCTGGTGTGTTGGCAGCAAACAAATCTGCCAGATTCCATAGGGAAGTGGAAAAGATTCTAAGGGTTATTTAATCCAATCCCCTTTTAGTCAAGGGATTCACAACTGAAGTGTGTCTGACAGCCTGCCGCCAGCACTCTTCAGAAAACCACAACACTACATTTTCATTTTAATGATACCAGGTTGCAACAGAAGTAATAAGCATTGGCATAACGTGTTGTAATGTCAAATGTATTCATTCTGCTTTTCAGTCAGCCAACCAGACTTGTCTTCTTTCAAGACTTTCCACCCCATTGGTGTATTTTGATTATTCTCATTTTCCCCTTCCCTGTTTGAAATGTTGTAAAGATTGACCCAACCTCCTGAATATTTTGGCCTCTCTCTTTGTTCCAAGTGAATCTAGGTCTCTCCTGATTCAGGCTTCTATTACTTTATTAGCACTTGCTTTGGAAAAGGAGTGAGGAAGAGAAGATTGATGGGTCTTGGGCAGTGGGGAAATTAATTTCTTATTTTTTCTTTTGTTATAGCACTGGATGGGCCAAAGAGTGGTGCTGAATGTGTGAAAGCTGGTGGCGAATGTGACCTTAGGACATGCCTATCACCACTTAAACCCATTGGGAAATGTGAAAAAAGAGATAGTGTTTGCTGCAAGAAATAGTAAGAACACTGTCAGATAATATTCCCAGACTTCTCCTTTATTACTTTTTTTCTGATCCATTGATACAACATTTCTTTCTGGTCCTGCAGCCTGCTTTTGTGTGCATCCAAACTTGCTTCTTGCCTTGGAAAAAGAGTGCATGTGTGTGGCAGGGTGTGTAGGCAGGTCTGAGGCGCATCTGCAGCCAAGCGCCTCTTTGTCTATTGCAGTGGTTCCCAAACTTTTTTGGCCTACCGCCCCCTTTCCAGAAAAAAATTTACTCACCGCCCCCTAGAAATTATTTTTAAATTTTTTAATAGCAATTAAACAGAAAGATATATGTATTAATGTTTCTACCTTTTTCGTAAAATTAAATATTTTAATGTGTTTTAATTTTAATTTAAATGTTATTTTAATTGCATGTTGTTTTTATGGCATTGAAAAAAGAAGGGTCCGGCACTGGACAAGCGAGGCCCACCTTGAAAAGCACCTCCCGCTCGCCCCAGGCCCAGCAAGGCGCGCTTGTGAGAACATCCCAATTGGAAGAAAGAGGCAATACACAAGACTGCGCCATGGGCGCAGTTGACAAGAAGAAGGAGGTGTGCGCTGCAGTTTCCATGGCAATGCCTGCCTAGGGATCGCGAGCTGCGACTGTGTCCCTTCGAGTTGGAATCCCCGGGCAGGCGTTGCCGTCGAAACCGCAGCACGCGCCTCCTTCCTTTCGTCAACCCTGCCCACGGAACAGTCCTGTGTATCGCCTCTTTCTTCCAATGGGGACGTCCTTGCCAGCGTGCGACCCTGCAAGTGGCAAGCAAGCCCGGCTCATGCCACCGCCCCCTTACAGGGGTTCAGCACCCCCCCCAAATTCTCCTGAGCCTTGGATCGCCCCACCGCCCACCAGGGGGTGGTACCACCCACTTTGGGAACCACTGCTCTAGAGTAAGAAACACTCGACTGCAGGCGCTAGCAGGTGCAGGTGCTTTCCGGGCCTGCCTGCACGCCCTGCCACACGCACACTCTCTTTCCAAGAAGAGTGCATGTGTGGCAGGGCATGCAGGCAGGCCTAGAAAGTGAGCACGCCTGCCAGTATCCAAAGCCAAGTGTCTCTTACTCTTGAGTAGAAACTAGAAACAGCAGGTGCCAAGTAAGAAGAACAGATGCATTCACATAATGAACCTACAGTATTTACAGCCGATTGCCTCTTACTCTAGAGTAGGAACTAGAAACAGCAGGTGCCAGGTAAGAAGAACACATGCATTCACATAATGAACCGGGTTGTGGTTGTTGTTGTTGTTGTTGTTGTTGTTGTTGTTGTCCTTCAAGTCATTTCTGACTTAAGGCGACCATAAGGTGGACCTATTATTATTATTATTATTATTATTTGGTCTTGTATGCCGCCACTCCCCGAGGGCTCGGAGTGGCTCACAGTCCACATAAAAGAACATAAAACAGAGATAAAACATCAATTTAAAGTTAGTCAGAGTTTCAAATTTCAACAATCAAATGCCAACTAAAATAGATAGGTTTTACACGCCCTGCGGAAAGATGGCAAATCTTGCAAGGCACGAACTTCAGTTGGCAAGGAATTCCAAATGGATGGCGCCACAACAGAAAATGATCTGCGCCGAGTAGATGTTAAATGGATGGCTTTAAAACTAGGCACTTCGAGTAGGTTCATGTCTTCAGAACGAAGTGATCTCTGGGGTTGGTAGGGGGTGAGATGGTCCATCAGATACATTGGCCCCAGACCATGCAAGGCCTTGAAAGTTAACATCATCACCTTGAAAGTGATCCGGTGCTCGACCGGAAGCCAATGAAGCTGCTGAAGGATAGGAATTATGTGACATCTCACTGGCACCCCAGCGAGAAGTCGCGCAGCGGCATTCTGGACGAGCTTAAGTTTCTGGATCACAGACAAGGGCAGGCCAATGTAAAGGGCATTACAGTAGTCTAGTCTCGAGATAACCAGGATTTGGTAAAACATGGGTTGGATTTCTTTCCTCTCAAGCTGAAGAGTGTGACTTGCCCCCAAAATTTGAGTCTTCAGAGCCGACGTCCAATGCTCAAATCATGACATCACGCTGACTTTCAGTAATGAATCCACTAAGCTTGTTTTTTCTATTCATTGTTATATTTAAACCTTTGTATGTGTTCTTAAGGTAGGAGAACATTTGACTTCCTAGATGTTCTCAGAGTTTAATGACCATCACCAATAGCCAACACAGGCAATAGTGAGGGATGATGGCCACCACTGTCCAGTCACCTCTGGAGGACCACATCATCTGTATCCTCAATTTGTGTGGGTCATGTACACTTGTGTACATACTGGTTATTTATGTAATTCTGTTGAAATACTGGATCTAAATTTGGTTGTTCTCTTTGTTCTAGGTAATGCCACAATATTGGCTATTCACAAAGGAGCTCTGGGCTGCTTCCACGAGAAGAACATATATTGATCCCAATCTTTTTACTTGATCTGCATGCCTTCTTCTTTCAATATTTTATCATGATTGTCCTTATTAAAAAAAAACCTCCATGTATTTGAATCATACATTCATCTTTGTTCTCTTTGTGTTTTGAAGAAGTAATTGTTGGAAATTTGAGGGAAAAGTTTTCTAAGTCCTCGGCCAAACACATCTGAGCCACAAAACTGCTGGTGTCTTACAAATGTGCCACTTCCCTATGGAAGCCCTTGTGAAAGAGCTGGGCATTTCTGTCTGATTTGGCAGAGCTTTATTCATTGTTCACCTCATAAGCATATTGTACACCTATGAATCTATATAAATAAAAACGTAATGTTCATTTGTGGGATTAACATAACTCCAAAACCGCTGGACGAATTGACACCAAATTTGGACACAGTATACCTATCAGGCCAACAAGTGACCATCACTCATAAAGACACTATGAAAAACAGTAAAAGGGACTTTAAAACCCAAAAATAATAAAACAAGTTACAGCACATGCACAAAAATGACTCCCCTGGCCCCGCCACCTCCTGCGCGAGGGGAAAAAACAAACAAACAGGGAGCGTGGAAGGTACCAGATAAGATCTCCCTCTCTCACTATATTAAAATATTGGGATAATAATATTTATTACCTGCCTCTCTTTAAGGTACAGCACAATTAAAACACATTACCATGAAATACGTACCATAAAATTCATACATTAAAACACATCATCATAAAACACATATAATAAAATATAGGCAGTCCCCAAATTATGAACAAGATCGGTACTCTCAGTTTGTTCTTGAGCTGAATTTGTATGTGAGTCAGAACAGGTGCATTTTAAAGTGTATCTACAGCTATCTATCTATCTATCTATCATCTATCTATCTATAGAATAAGAAAGGGCTAACGTCCCTGTAACATTTGTTTTGCTGTCTATGCCCCTGTTCACTTTCTGTTCATGTGATACTGGATTTTGAAAACTTTGGCTGGTTATGGAAACAAGTATTGATGATAAAGCTTCAGTGGAGGACCCCTTTCCCCATGATAACTCTTTCAGGAGTGAATTTCCATTCTGAGGGCCCTTCCAGACAGGCCCTATATCCTAGGATCTGCTCCTAGGTTTTCTGTATATCCCAGGTTATCTGGCACTGGGGACTCATATAATCAATTTTAATGCAGAAAACTTGGAAGTGAAAGTAGTTCAGAAATGGAACCAATTGCCCACCATGGTTTAGTTTGCCTTCTCTAGGCATCTTCAAAATAAAGTAGACACAGCTACAGATTGGAGATATTCTATCTGGAGTTCTTGTATTGATGCCAATGGTGCCAAATTCATTTTCATCAAGGGCCATATCAATCTTATGTTTGCCTTCAAAGGACTGTTGAATCCATGAATGGATAATAGGGTTGGATAGGTTTGCTCGGATGTGGCATAATTCAGAAAAAAATCAGATGTTTTTGTCTACCAAAGGGACTTCCGACACATTTCTGTGAGGTTGTAGTCCCCTATAGTTTCGACTTGCCTTGTGCGATTGATTTCAGAGATATGGAAGTGAGTCGGAACTATGATGAAGCATTTTAATGCAACTAAGCCTGCTGGGAGGCTGAGTTGCATTAATAATGATGGAGGGAGAAGGCCCTGGAATTTCCCCAGTGCTGGTGCTGTTTTCTGCATATTGCGCAATTGCGTCTGCAATTAATGAAGCAATTTGGAAGTTTTTGAAAGTTCCAATTTTTTCCGGAAAAATTTGGAAGTGGCTTTAGAATTGAACCACCAGTGCCCTCTACAGCCGAAATGAGTTTTGAACCATTTTTTAAATCAACCAAGCCTAATAGATAAGCTGTGGATTCAAAGGGCCAATTGTGATTGTTTTACATCAGTGTTTCCCAACCTTTTTTGAGCCGTGGCACACTTTTTACATTTGCAAAATCCTGCGGCACACCACCAACCAAAATGACACAAAATGACACTCTAACACAGTAATACATATAGTTAATATGTTTTTAAAATGTATTTATACACTCAGTGTGAAACCTGGGCCTATTTCAGTGAACACAACATAGATATCCTGGCAGGAATGGCAGAAAAACACAAACTTCCCACACAGAATGGGGTTATGCTTGGCTCTACAACAGAGTTGCATGTGAAAAAGATCTCAAAATCTTAGTGGACAACAACTTCTACTAGAGCAGTGTTTCCCAACCTTTTTTGAGCTGCGGCACACATTTTACATTTACAAAATTCGGGGGCACACCACCAACCAAAATGACACAAAATGACACTCTAACACAGTAATACATATAGTTAATATGTTTTTAAATGTATTTATACACTCAGTGTGAAACCTGGGCCTGTTTCGATGAACACAACATAGATATCCTGGCAGGAATGGCAGAAAGACACACACGAAAGTCTTGCTCAATAGCTGGTAGTTATAGTTCACCCGCAATCAAAGAGCATTCTGAACTCCACCAATGATGGAATGGAATCAAACTTCCCACACAGAACTCCCATAACCAAGAGAAAATGCTATAAGAGTTTGGTGGGCATTGACCTTGAGTTTTGGAGTTGTAGTTCACCTATAACCAGAGAGCACTGTGGACTCAAACAATGTTGGATCCGGACCACACTTGAAATGAATACTCAATATGCCCAAATATGAATGCAGATGGAGTTCAGGGGAAATAGACCTTGACATTTGGGAGTTGTAGTTGCTGGGATTTATAGTTCCCCTACATTCAAAGAGCATTCTGAACCCCACCAATGATAGAACTGGGCCAAAATTCTCACACAGAACCCCCAGGAGGCAAGAGGAGGTCTCTACTTGGGGAAAGGGAGGCGGGCCTTCCCAATGCATGGAGAGGGAGAGACCAAGCAGACAACAGGTGGGGAGTGTTTGTAATTTTGTGCCTTTATCAAGGTAGGTTTTAAAGGTTTTTATACTTCAACACACTAGACTCTCCCCCTCCTGGAGGTTCCAATTTCCCACGGCACACCTGATGATCGCTCATGGCACACTAGTGTGCCCCGGCACACTGGTTGGGAAACACTGCTTTACATAACGATCGGTGCTCTTTAGTTTTTACCTAATTTGAGTCCCTGGATATTAATGAACAGCAGCTCCCATCACTTTTGATTATCCTCCATGTGAACTGGGAATAATGGGAATTGCAACCCAACAGCACTTGTGGCTCTGAGGTGGAGGAAAGGTTGAAGGACATTTTAATGTCAGACATTATATCCACAAGCCTTGTATCTCAATAAAGCTCCCACTATCCTTACCAAAACCGCAAACAGCAATCTTCCAGATAGATGTCACTCTGGAGGGCCACATAAAATGACATGGGAGGTCAGATTTGACTGTGAGTCTTGTGTTTAACACATGTGACCTACAGGGTTCTTTTGTGGGTGATTCTATGATTCCTGGAAAGCAAGAGGACTCTGGAGGACTCTGGAGAATAGGGAATGGATTCTCTGCCATGAAATTTCACAGGGTGACTTTCAGCAAGTCACTTACTCTTAGCCTTGTAGTCTTTTAGAGTGGCCATACATTATAAGTGAGCTGAAGGCACACAACAACAACCAAAGCAAGCAACATGGTATCCATTACAATTCTGTGGTAATTGAACCCTGAAACAGATATCTGTTATTTCAATCATACAATGCCAAGTTAGACTGATGGGATGACCAGGGCCGAACTAAGGTAATTCAAAATGGTAAGCGAACATTATTTTGGCACCCCCTTGCTCTCCGGCCTCGTGGAGGGTGCACAGCTAGTTCTGCGCATGCGCTCCCGGCGCACATGCGCACCCTCCACGAGTCCGGAAATTGAGGAGGGTTTCATGGCCGGGGGGCAGAGGCTCCACCTCCGGCTGTCAAACCATCCTCCTCAGTTTCCGGCCTTGTGAAGGGTGCACATGCAAGCCGGGGGCACATGCGCAGAACCAGCTGACTCCACGCATGTGCACCCATGGCTCCAGCTGGACAGAGAAGAGAATTGTGCCCTACACAAGGCCGAAAAGGAGGAACCTTTTGCAGCTGGAGGCGGGAGGCTCTGCCCTGGCTGCAAAAGGTTCCTCCTTTTCGGCCTTGTGTAGGGCGCGATTCTGGTCTCTGTCCAGCTGGAGTCACATGCACCAATGGTGCATACGTGGAAGTTCCGCGCATGCGCCATTGGTGTGCATGACTCCAGCTGAACGGAGACGAGACTTGCGCCCTACACAAGGCTGAACAGGAGGAACCTTTTGCAGCCGACGCCAGGAGGCTCCGCCCCGGCTGCAAAAGCTTCTTCCTTTTTGGCCTTGTGTAGGCCGCGATTCTCATCTCTGGCCAGCTGGAGTCATACAGCAGCAAAGGCGCATGTGCGGAACCTGGCGGCTAGATGCACCCTTGACCATGTGACACCCTAAGCGGCCGCTTAATTTGCTTACCATTAAATCCTCCCCTGGGGCTGACCTACAACCTCATCACATTAACTTCTTGTTCCATCCTAGGATGCTCCCAGGTCGGAGCCAGGATGTAGCCATCCAGAGCCCTTCAAATGACACAGGGTTTCTTTTGGCAGGGCTCCATCTTGAAGGTTCCACAAGTTCTTGTCACTTAGAATGGGGTCAGCACAGGGGAAGCTGGGTGGCAACACTTTCTCATGTGGGTGATGCGGGGCAAGGGTTGATGGCTTATCCCACTGGCCCACTGATTTGCCACGCTGCCCAACAAGTCCCCTCTCTGTTGCCCACATTTGGGACCTCCCTACATACAGGGAGCATACCACCCCCTTGTTGTGTCAGCTCCACCGGCTGCCTGTCCAATTCCGAGCTCAATTCAAAGTGCTGGTTTTGACCTTTAAAGCTCTATACGGTTCTGGCCCAGCTTACTTGTCCGAACGCATCTGCCTCGAAATTTAAGATCATCGGGGGAGGCCCTGCTCCCACCAACTTCTCAAATGCGATTGGTGGGGACGAGAGAGAGGGCCTTCTTGGTGGTGGCTCCCCGTCTGTGGAATGTGCTTCCGAGCGACATACGATCAACCCCATCCCTCCTGGCATTCAGGAAAAAAGTGAAATCTTGGCTGTGGGACCAGGCATTTGCACATTAGCACAATGCAGCACTTTGAAGTGGAACTGTAATGACAGGTTGATGGATATGGCTCAATATGTATGTCTTGGACAAAGTACTGTTTTTAATTGAAACGTATGTGTTAATTTAATGGTATTTTATGCTGAATGTTATGGTTTTTATATTGTATTTATTTGTATCGCCATCGAATCGTTGCCTTTTTGTTATGCCACTCTGAGTCCCCCTCCGGGGGTAGAGAAAAGCGGGGTAGAAATAATGGAAATAAATAAATAAATAAATGTGATAAAGTCCCTAGTGAAGATTAGCTCCTTAGAGTTGTATGTGCTTTCCCATGGCAGACCTTGCTTGTGTAATTTCATGGTCAGTTTGCATAACGGTCTTGTTTTCTGTGTCCAGACGATACTTCCCCGACAGACCCTTTCTCAATAATCCAGGGACTAATTCTAGTAACAATTATCACTGACTACAAATGGCAACAAAACCACACCAGACACATCAAAGTGTCCACAATCTGTCACTTAGCCAACCTTTTCTTATAAATACGAAGAGTTTCAGCTCATCTCCCCATCCTGTAGCATTCGGAGAGACTTTATTTAGTCATTTCTTTGTGCTGAGAAACAGTTCCCTATTTCAGCCATGAAGATCTTTGCCATCTTTTCAGCTATCCTGCTATTGGGACTGATGGGTGCAGCAGGTAAGGTGTCCTTTCAATGCAAGCGAAATGGGAACTTTGAGAAAATATGTACAGTACCTTTCTACCTTTGTGCTTAAAAGGATGGGTGGACAATAAAACTCTAAAAGAAATTAAAGGGGGTGCCAATGATCTCATCTCTGGAGTGCTGGGAAAATGGTGAGGTTAATAATAATAATAATACACTTTATTTATATTCTACTCTTCTCACCCCGAAGGGGACTCAGAGCAGATTACAGATACACATACTTTAGCAGACAATTCCTGCTATTTCACAAACACATATAAACAAACAGAGGCAAACTTCTGGCCACCAGGGGGAGCTGACTCACTCCTCATCTCTCAGCGTTTCCAGCATCCCTTGTTGTTCTTCTGCACTCCTGGAGTTCTTTAATGGCCTCATAATTCAGTCAAAATTTGCCTCCCCACTTAATGTGGTAGCTTTTATCTCCTACTTGACAGATGCCACTGTCTTTAAGGCTGCAAAGGTCGACAGCAGGCTACACTTAAAGGTCGAGCACCCACCTCAACCCGGGCAGGCCTCGAACTCATGACCTACTGGTCAGAGAGATCTTATGCAGCTGACACTTAGCCAGCTGCGCCACATTCCCGGTGCAATTCCCAGTAAATAAAGTAGATATACTCCCAGTAGGGTTTCTAGACAATAAAAAGGAACAGATATTTGGCAAAGTGATAACAAATCTGAAACAAAACAGAATGAAATTGATAAGTTATCTCCTAAAGCCAGATGGGACAACGAAGGATTGGGAGGCGATAAAGAAAAAATGTGGTCAATGTAACTGGCTCCTTTGGAACAGACTGAAACAAAGGATCATTAATTGGAGGAAAAAAGAAGCCCCAGAAATAATAATAATATTATAATAATCTTTATTTATACCCCGCCACCATCTTCCCAACAGGGACTCGGGGTGGCTTACATGAGGCCAAGCCCAACAGTGCATTATAATAAAATAATACAAAACAAAACACAAAAAGCAGCACGATAGAATAAATTAATCATAAATACACTAAACAATATGAAGCAATGCAACAAAATAAAATCATTCAGATACACAATAACAATGAGTGGGCCATATGTAAAGGATAAAATAGTAAAAATGTTAAACAGAAACAGATTTTGATCAAATTTTAAAGTGGAAATTTAGAAAAGCTGAAAGCCCTGATGGGGTTCATATACAAGAAATTAGTTGGAAAACAATATAATTTGAAATAAACATTGGTAGGGATATGGAAAGAGGATGTGAATAACCATGATTCAGACACTGAACACTGGATCGATTAATTCAAAAATATCAAGTACATAAGGATTAGAGAAACACAAAGGAAAATACGGACGAAATGGTACAGAACCCCAATTAAATTAGCGTACATAACTAAATCAACCACAAAATTGTGTTGGCACAGATGTGGAAAAATTGGCTCCTAAATACTTATGTGGTGGGAGTGCGACAAGAGTACAAAAAATATGATAAGATAAAGAAGGAAATGGAAGAATTAATAGGGCATACATTGGTTTTGAATAAAAAAGATTTTTTTACCTAGAAATTAGACAAGAACAAAAGCATCAAAGATTGGGGGAAATTATAAAATACATGATTGTTGCTACCCAAGCAACTGTGGCCTTGGGGTGGAAAGACCAGAGAACAGGGGTCGGGAACATTTTTGACTCAGAGAGCCATAAAAGCAAAATATTTGGAAATTTATTTCAGTGAGAGCCATATCATATATATAATATATTTTAAGACTGAATTCAACGAAATGTGAGTATATACGTACATAAGATGAGAAAAGGATTCCCCGGCAGAATGACGGGACACTTCAGACCTGGTTCTGCAAAAGGCATGCTCAGGACTCTGGGAAGGAAGAAAAGATGGAAGGAAGGAAGGGGGAAAGAAAGAAAGACAGACAGAGGAAATAAAGGAGGGAGTGGGAGAGGAAGAAAGAAAAGAAGAACTATGGAAAAGGAAGAAAAGAAAAGCAGCAGGGGAAAAGAAAGAAGGAAATGGGAAGGGAGGAAAGGAAAGGGTGGGGAAAAGAAAGGAAAGGGAGAGAGGAAAAAGTAAAATAATGAAGGGAAAAGAAAGAAGGGGAGAGAGAGGGAAGTGAAAAGAAAGGAAAGTGAAGAGAAGGAAAGGAAGACTTGGGGGACAAGAATAGAAGAGGAAGGAAGGAAGGAAGGAAGGAGAAGGAAAGGGTGAAGGAGAAAGAAAGGAAGGAAGAGGGAGAATGGAGGAAAGAAGGAAGGGGAGAGGGGGGAAATGAAGAAGAGAAGGAGAAGGAAAGGGTGAAGAGGGAGAAAGAAAGGAAGGAAGAGGGAGAATGGAGGAAAGAAGGAAGGGGAGAGAGGGAGGGTAAATGAAGGAGAGAATGAGAAGTAAAGGGTGAAGGGGGTGAAAGAAAGGAAGAGGGAGAATGGAGGAAAGACGGAAGGAGAGAGAAGGAGGGAAAATGAAGGAGAGAAGGAGAGGGAAAGGGTGAAGGGGAGAAAGAAAGGAAGGAAGAGGGAGAATGGAGGAAAGAAGGAAAGGGGAGAGAGGGAGGGAAAATGAAGGAGAGAAGGAGAATGAAAGGGTGAAGGGGAGAAAGGAAGGAAGAGGGAGAGCCAGATGCAATCATGAAAAGAGCCACATCTGGCTCCTGAGCCGTAGGTTCCCTACCCCTGCCATAGAAAGTGGGAGGTTAAAAAAAATGGTACGATTACCTAGTAGACTTTATGCTCCAGAACTATATACTTGAAAGAAGTGCCAAGTATACATCATGCTGAATCAAGAAGAATTGGGTTCTGAAATGGGGAAGTTTGATAGATAGAGTCGAAGGAAAAGAAAAATATAAAGAACTGAACCATATGATTGTTTATATGATTGTTCAAGTGGGAGATAAAAGTGGAATTGGCAAGAATAAGAACACTAAGAAAATAATATTTGATATGTATTGTGAAATGCTGATGGATTGTGATATTATTCTACCCATGTCTGTAATAAAAAAAACTTATTTGAAAGAAAAGAGAAATATATATACCAACTGCTAGTATATTGGCAGCAAATGAATATGCCAGATACCATAGGGAGGTGGATGAAATTCCAAGGGTTGCTTAATCCAATCCACAAATAAAGTGTGTCTGACAGCTTGCCATCCACTTTCTGTTCAGAAAACCACAAATAAAGGAGGGACCAACTCCTTTAGAGACTCTGCCCCTTTCCACATAGCTGAATAAAATTCCACATTATCTGCTTTGAACTGGAATATATTTATTTATTAATTTTATTTATTTACTTTATTTACATTCTGCTCTTTTCACCCCGAAGGGGACTCAGAGCGTATTACAGGTACACATACTTAGCAGACAATCCCTGCCGTTTTTTCACATACACACATATAGACGAACAGAGGCAAACTCTGGCCACCAGGGGGAGCTGACGCACTCCTCATCTCTCAGCATTCCCAGCGTCCCTTGTTGTTCCTTCCGCATTCCTCAGCGTTCCTGGAGTTCTTTAATGGCTTCATATTTCAGTCAAAATTTGCCTCCCCACTTAATGTGGTACCTTTATCTCCTACTTGACAGATGTAACTGTCTTTCGGGCTGCAAAAGTCGACAGCAAGCTACACTGAAAGGTCGAGCACCCACCTCGACCTGGGCAGGCCTCGAACTCATGGCCTACTGGTCAGAGAGATCTTATGCAGCTGACACTTAGCCAGCTGTATCAAACAAACACATGAAACTCGAGGTAGTGAGAAATCGTTATTATTGTGGCAAGTTCAAAAAGAAATAAGTGTTAATACACACACAAAATAATAGTAGGCAAATGTCCATTTGTAATCCAAACACCGTTGCGTTAAATAAATTTGTAATCCCCACGCCGATGCGTGTTGTTGGGTAGACCCCAGGTGGGGTGGTCAGTGGTGTTCCGATGTCGTCGAAAGCCGACGAGGACGCAGGTGCGTGGGCCCTTTCCACGTTTCGACCTGGCTGGTCTTTGTCAAGGCTATGCGACAAATGAGTAGAGGTGTCCACGGAGGTAGGTGACCATATCAGTCTATGAGAAATTATACATAATGAGTCATCTCGACATCCATAAAAGCAATCCACAGAGCATTAAATCATTAACATGGTAACATTATATGCAGCATCATAATACACCAAATCTGGTAATATGTATAAACATGGTCAGAAGAGGCAATCATCCAATAATAAAACAGGGCAAATAAACATACCTAGAGCATAGGGCGAGAAGTGTGTCTCCCTATGTGGTCATGGCAAATGCAACTAATTGAGTCAAACAATACAGTTAAATACACAAGGTAAGGAGCACAGGTGAGGATGGGGAGTAAGGAGCAGAGCATTCAGGAGAGTCTTAAAGGGTCAGGTCATGAATCCGTAATTTTTCATTGAGGCCGGAGGGCTGCTCGCTATTGAGTTTTAAAATCCAGGCCGCTTCAGCACGTCTCAATAGTAAATCAGCGTTTTGGTGTGGAGGGATGATGACCCGTTGTAAGCCAAAGAATCTCAGGGAGTCTGGTCCATGATTTTTGTCTTTACAATGTGTGTAAAGTGGGGAGTCTTCAGACAACTGGCGGATCCTCGAACGGTGTTCTGATACCCTCTGGCGTAAACAACGTTTAGTTTTGCCCAAATAAAGGCTTCCACAAGGGAAAACCAGTCCATACACCGTGCAGTCCGAATTGCAGGAATATGACCCACGAAAGTTGATGTACTGCCCAGTGCCCGGATTGAAAATGCGTTTGTCAGTATACACAAACCTGCATTAAGCACAGTGTCCACATGGGTGGGTCTTGGGTGTTAGAATACTTTTCAATGAGGGTGCTTTGAGTTGCGTGTGCACTAGGACATCTTTAATATTTCTGGACCGCTTGTGTGGTACGATGGGAGTTTGGGTGAGGCCCGGAATGTCCTTCAGGATGACCCAGTATTTGTTCACCACCTGCTTGATGCGGCCGGTGTTAGGTGTGAGGGTCAGTGGCCAAATGAGCCTATCTTTTTAGGTTTGCTGGTAAGGAGAGATTCCCTGGGGATTCTGGCAGCTCTGGTGCTGGCGGCTGTAATAACAGATTCAGGGTAGCCCCTGGCTTGAAGTTTGGTGGATAATAGCTTCAACTCTTGGTCATAATGTGCAGATGTAGAAGAATTCCTTTTCAGACGTAGCATCTGAGCAAATGGCAAATTGTTCTTCAGGGCGTGGTTGTGGAAACTGGAGTAGTGTAGCAGGGAGTTACGTGCGGCGGGTTTGTGAAAGCATTTAATGAGTAGTTTGTTGTGGTGTACATATGTGGTGACATCCAGGAAATTAATAGTATTGGTGTTCGATTCCAAGGAGAACTTGATGGTGGGTTCCCATGAGTTCATCCAGTCGTGTAGAGCGGTAGAAGTGATGTCCTTGGAGGCCACAATGTACACATCATCAATAAACCGCTTGTAGAATTTGATGTGGCGTACAATCGGGTGTTATGACAAATGATAGTCCTTTGTTCAGTATGTACATACTGAACAAAGGACTATCATTTGTCATAACACCCAATAATTATTTCCGGTTTGATGGACAGTTTTATGTACAACAAATGGGCGTGGCTATGGGGAGCCCCCTAGCTCCCTCAACAGCCAATCTCTATATGCATCACCTGGAACAGAGATACATATTTGATGACCCCCTACATCCGATTGAACGCCACATCAAATTCTACAAGCGGCGTGGGGATTACAAATTTATTTAATGCAATGGCATTTGGATTACAAATGGACGTTTGCCTACTATTATTTTGTGTGTGTATTAACACTTATTTCTTTTTGAACTTGCCACAATAATGATTTCTCACTACCTCGAGATTCATGTGTTTGTTTGATATTGCAAAGCACCACGCCCTGTTTGTTTGACTTAGCCAGCTGTGCCACATTCCCGGTGTGTGGACTCAGATAACTCAGTTCAAAGCAGATATTGTGGGATTTTCTGCCTTGATATTCTGGGATATAGTGCTGAGTGGAAGGACCCTCTATCCATATGTCAAAAAATCCCCCTGACACCAGAAAATTGTTCCTATCGCTAACGAATCAGATTTCCTATACCATCTTGATTTGGTAAGCATGTTCTGAGTTACTTCATTGTGCCCACTTTTCAGATGCTTTAAACAAGTCTCGATTTTTATGTCTCCTTCCACCTTTCCTCTTTTGTTTGCATGCAGTGAACAATTACATCCTTAAAGGATAATTTACTCCCCTGAAATGTACCGCTACACTGACATGGATGTTCCACACATGTTGGCTCATTTTCACGATTGTTCCAATTTTGTTTTGTTTTTATGTTTCTATTCCCATGCTAATATACCAATGATAGCCGCATTTACCTGCTAATCCGCCTGCCGGGGGGAGTCTAGAGATCGAAAGAAACCACATGTTCATTTTATGATGCCAGATTACATTAGAAGTCATAAGTATTGGATTTTTCCAGTTTGGTACTGCAGGAAAATTGGGCACGATGTTCTCTCTCTCTCTGGCATTACTTCGCGAACGAAGATACTTAGGAAGGACTCATCCCACAATTTCTACAAGTGCGTTGATGCTTTTTCGGAGGTGGGATGTGTCCTTTGAGCCTGTGCAATGGATTTTTCTGGTGGAGCGCAGCGTGCACAGAACTGGCCTCATTCTTTTTAAACCAAAGGTTCGTCTTCCTTCTCTAGATGGTTGACCTTACAGGGTTAGACGAGCACCACCTGCCCGGGTTTGAAATCAGAGTTTTCCTTCTCCTAGGATGGTTGCCAAAAGGCTAGAGAGCCCATCCTTCCCTTTGACGCTCTTTGTCAGACACTTCGGTTGTGACCTGTCTGGCATGGGAGGCCCTACCGGAGGCTATAATGCCACCGCCAGCATAGCTGACAACTTCATTAGGGTACGCAAGCCTCTCCCCCACAAAAGGGGGGGGGGGCACGATGTAACATGTTGTAATATCAAGTGTATTTATTCATCTTTCCAGCCAGCCAGCCTTATCCTCATTCAAGACATCCCAACCCATCCCCCAGTATGCCAGTGGTTTTCAACCTGTGGGTCCCAGATGTTTTGGCCTACAACTCCCAGAAATCCCAGCCAGCCTACCAGCTGTTAGGATTTCTGGGAGTTGAAGGCCAAAACATCTAGCGACCCACAAATTGAGAACCACTGCAGTACGCACAGTTTTATGTATATTGATTGTATCTTATTTTCCCCTCCCCTGATTGTTTGCACTGTTGGAAAGCTTGACCTCACCTTCTGGGGCCGGAGGTTTAGCACAGCTGTTAAATCATCATCAGCTAAAAGATCTATCAACTGAAAGGTTGAAAGTTAAAACTCCGGGTTGGCGTGGGCAGCCAACCGTCAGCCCTGCCCACTGTTTACCTAAGCAGTTTGAAAACAGCTTTAGCTGTAATTAGAGAAATTAGGTACTGCTAAAAAAAGCGGGGGAGGTTTTTACAATGCTGTGGAGAAAGAGAAGATCAGAAAGTGCTGGAATGCGGAAGTCCTGATAGTTCTTCGTCATAGAGGATGGAGCAACAGCACCCCCTGTGGCACGACACACAAAACTCTGTCTGTTCTGTCTGTGTACTGTGTTTACGTCTATACAAATGGCATTGAATGTTTGCCGTCTATGTGTAGTTGTGATCTGCCCTGAGTCCCTTTCAGGGTGAGAAGGGCGGAATATAAATAAATTGTTGTTGTTGTTGTTGTTATTATTATAATAATTCTGAATATTTTTCTCTCTTTCTTGATTCTGAATGGTCCCAATTGGGCTCCTATTGTGTTGTTGTCCCACATTCTGAGAAGTGAGGTAGAGAACAATGGTGGCTCTTGGAAAATGGGGCGATTCATTCTCATTCTTTCTTTTGTTATAGCACTGGATGGGCCAAAGACGGCTGCTCAATGTGCAAAAGCTGGGGCCAAGTGTGAGATGGGGAAGTGCCTAGCACCCACGAAACGCATCGGGATGTGTGAGAACAAAGACAGTGTTTGCTGCATGAAATAGTAAGGACACTCTCAGAAAATATACTCTTTTTGCCAGAATTCCTTGTTTTAGTTCTTTTCTTCTGATTCTGCAGATCAGTTTGAAATGTTCCGATTTAAAATCAATTCAACAATAGTTAACATTAGAAACAGAGAAATCGATTCATGGACACTAAACACTACTAACTGAGTTTCTTCAATTGGTTGAGTCACTGCTGGTTAGTGGTTAACTTGCTTTTATAATGTTGGTCCCTCAGATGGACCAGGAGATTTACAAATAATGGCATGAACAAGCCCGGATTAGCCCCTTTTCGCGCCCTATGCCACACTTTGAAATTATGCCCCCAAACCAACCTCTACTGCACCCCCACCTCCTCCTCGCGCCGCCACGCGCCCTGCTTCCTTGAGTCAAGGAAGGAGGACTCGCGAGGAGGAAGGAAGGGAAGCCCCGTCCCCAGTGCCAGCAGTGGCCTTGGGGGCGGGGCTTCCCTCTGCCACCTCCTCTTCGCAGCGGGCCCTCCTTCCTTGAGTCAAGGAAGGAGGGCGCGCAAGGAAGAGGAAGGAAGGGAAGCCCCGACCTCGGTGTCGGCAGTGGCCCCGGGGGCGGGGCTTCCCTCTGCCTCCTCCTCTTTGCAGCACACCCTCCTTCCTTGAGTCAAGGAAGGAGGGCGCGCGAGGAGGAGGAAGGAAAGAAAGGAAGCCCCCAGGCCCTCGCGGCATGTGCGCACCCTCCTTCCTTGACTCAAGGAAGGAGGGCGTGAGGAGGAGGGAAGCTCCACCCCCTGGTGCCGCTGCCGGTCATGCGCAGCAGGAGGGTGCGAGTGCCTCTGCCTCCTCTTGCCATATCCCTGAGTGCCGCGCATGCTCGGCAGCGGCCCCGGGGGCTTCCCTCTGCCTCCTCCTCCTCGCGCCCTCCTTCCTTGACAAGGGGGCGATGGCGATGGCGAGGGGGGGGGATGCCATTCCCTCCTCCCCTGCCCCCTCACAGCGCTCTCCCCCTGCCCGCCCCCCCTCTCTCTTTCTCTCTCTCGAGTTGCATTGCAGTTTTGTTTCAACATTTTTTGGGGGTCTGTGTGAATTGCGCCCCCCCCCCGGTTTGCACCTTATAGGCCATGGCCTAGAGTGGCATTATGGGTAATCTGGGCCTGGGCATGAGGGTTGTCACCAATGAAGCCAAGAGCACATTCTCCTTTTGTTAGCATTGACTTTCCCCAACCTAGAGTTTTCCCAAATGGACTACAAAGCCCATGATAAAATCATTACACCTTAGGAAATTGTCATTTTGGTAAAAGATGTCTTAAAGTAGCTCTACAAATATATTTTGTCCCTAATCTGTATCATTTTCTGGCCTCATGTAAGCTGCCCTTAGTCCTCATTAAGGAGATGGTGGCGGAGTATAAATAAAGTTTATTATTATTGTTATTATTATTATCCCTTACGCTCAGAAACTTGTTCACTTTTGATTTGCTTTTCCAATGCCATGTTTCTCAAACAGTAATAAAGAGTAAAAATAAAGCAAATGTGGAAATGAAGCAGATTTCTAGATGCTAATGTTGCTGAACTGCATTCCTCATTATTGTCTATGCATTTAGAAGATATGGGAATTACATTCTCATCACAAATGGAGGTTTCATGAGTTCCCCGTGTTGAAAATTAATAGAACCAAAGAGTTGGAAGAGACCTTGTGGGCCATCCAGTCCAACCCCCTTTCAAGAAGCACAAAAATTGCATTTATTGACTTATTTATTTACATAATCTATATTCCGCCCTTCTCACCCCGCAGGGGACTCAGGGCAGATTACAATGTACATATACAGGCAAACATTCAATGCCATAGACACACAACATACATAGACAGACACTCAGAGGCAATTTAACATTCCAGCTTCTGGCCACCAGGGGGAGCTGTTGCATTCCTTCAGTTTTTGCATACTTCCTGTAGATTTTATGGCCTCCCCACAAAGTGGAACCTAAATTTCCTACTTGACAGATGCCACTATCTTTAGGGTTGCAAAGGTCGACAACAAGCTACTCAATTTGGTCGAGAGCTCACCCCGACCTGGGCAGGCTTCGAACTCATGACCTTCTGGTCAGTAGAGATCTTATGCAGCTGACTCCCAGCCAGCTGTGCCACAGTCCTGGTGGCACCCCAGAGAGATGGCCATTCAGCCTCTGTTTAAAAGCCTCCAAAGAAGGGGCCTCCACCACACTCTGGGGCAGAGAGTTCCACTGCTGAACAACTCTCACAGTGAGGAAGTTTTTTCTAATGGTCAGGTGGAATCTCCTTTCCTGTAGTTTGAAGCCATTGTTCCCTGTCCTCGTCTCCAGGGCATCAGAAAACAAGCTAGTTCCCTTCGCCCTATGACTTCCCCTCACATATTTATACATAGCCATCATCATGTTTCTTCTCAGCCTTCTCTTCTGCAGGCTAAACATGCCCAGCTCATTAAACGGCAATAAGGATACTTATTTTATTTATTTACTTTATTTCTATTCTGCTCTTCTCACTCCGCAGGGGACTCAGGGCGGATTACAATGTACACATTACATTTAGACACACAAACACACAAGACAGACAGAGGCAACATCTGGCCACTAGGGGGAGCTGTCGCACTCCTTCATTCCTCAGAGTGTTTCCTGGAGATCTTTTTATAGCCTCGTAAAGCAGTTAAATTTAAGTCCCTAAATTCTTGTAACCGCTCTGGGCTCCTCCCAAACTTAATAAATAATAAATAATAAATAAATAACTGGTACCTTTATTTCCTACTTGACAGATGCAACTGTCTTTCAAGTTGCAAAGGTCGACAACAGGCTACAGAGTAGGTCGAGAGCCCACCTTGACCCGGGCAGGCCTCAAACTCATGACCAGTAGAGATCTTATGCAACTGACACCCAGCCAGCTGCGCCACATTCCTAGTACCTATCATATAAGATTAAAATGATTAGAATTCTAGTTGCCTTTGTCTTTTTTTAATGTCTAGGGAAAATGTATGACTATTTCTTATAAAGCTGGATATTAGCGTTTACTGTATTAGTGAGAGAACTGAGAGTGAATTTGTTTGACTTGGTGAGGGGCAGGAAAGTTGATGGGAGAAGACAAAGATTTTTTGATAATGTATATATTGTGAAAATAACAACAAAAAAGAGAAGAGAAGAGAAAAAGCACCAATAATTTTAAGAGCAAAAACTCTGAATTGTATGGATAAACTTCCTTATTGGTTTTAATAAACCTTTAAAGCTGTACATGGACTATATATACTATATTGAATATAAACAACAGAGAATTTGGATAAACTAAAACTACACCAAACTACACCAAATAATGATTTCCCCTACCTACTCTGTTAAAATAATGGAGTTGATTTTTGTTATGTACCTTAATAATAATAATAATAATATGGCACAGCTGCACCGGGGATGTAGTGCAGCTGGCTAAGTGTCAGCTGCATAAGATCTCTCTGAACAGTAGGTCATGAGTTTGAAGCCTGCCCAGGCCGAGGTGGGTGCTCGATCTTAAGTGTAGCCTGCTGTCGACCTGTGCAGCCTGAAAGACAGTTCATTTGTCAAGTAGGAGATAAAGGTACCACATTAAGTGGGGAGGCAAATTTTGACTGATTTATGAGGCCATAAAGAACTCCAGGAATTGCTGAGAAATGCGGAAGAATGACAAAGGGTTGCTGGAAAATGCTGAGAGAGATGAGGAGTGTGTCAGCTCCCCCTGGTGGCCAGAAGTTTGCCTCTGTTCTTCTATATATGTCTAAATATGTCATATATGTTGTCTATATATGTTGAACTGCAGGGATTGTCTGCAAGTATGTGTACTATAATCCACTCTGAGTGTCACGATGCACGGACTTGACCGGCCCCTTAATCACACACACAGAGACGGACTGAAGGCTAACTACTTTATTGTATATAAAAACAGTCCAAAAGGTAAATTGTCCATAGAAGAGATAAATGCAATCAAAGGCTTGAAGCAACAATGTCCAAAACAGCTTGACAAAACAATCCAAAGGCTATTGCAAGGCTTGAGCAAGGCTCCGCAAGGCAATACGGAAACAGGAACAAGGCAAAGTAAATGCAAGGCAAGACTTGGAGGCCACTAGCCAACTTAGCACCGTGGACCCGCTTCGCTTCACATCTGCTCAAAGAGACGTGGCGAAGCACTGGGGATGCGTTCCCACGCCTGCTCTACTTAATCGTTCGGCTGAGGTCCCCGACGCTCTAGGCCCCGTTGTCTCCAATCTCTGCTGACGGACCTCGGCCTGTCTAGGCTGCGGTGCCATCCCCTTCTCCCAGACTCAATGCTACTTCTCCTATCAAAGGTTCAACCTTGTCTCTCAGCAGCTGGGTCACTATCTACATGAGAGCTCTCCTCCCTAGAATCTTCCCAGGCGCTTTCATCCATGTTTTCACTCAAAAGCTCCTGTGACCCTCTCCCCCCCCGGGTGCTCATAACTCCCAGAATCGCTGTCCTCCATTTGCACCTGGTTATCTATTTCTACGTCAGGGCCAAAACACAGCTCTTCCCATGCCAAATTTTCTGTGGGCGAAGGAGGCCTGCTGATGGGAAACTGTCCTTCCCACCCTTCCAAATCCTCTTCTGAATCTGTCTCTGCAGCTGCAGGCCCCAATGCCAATGGAACCCCGGGTCCTAGCCCCTGTCCTCCAGGCACAAACGAGAACTGCTGTGCTACACTGAGTCCCCTTCGGGGTGAGAAGAGCGGAATCTAAATAAAGTAAATAAATAAATAAATATTTATAACCTGCCACCATCTCCCCAAAGGGGACTCGGGGCGGCTAACATGAGGCCAAGCCCAAAATAATACAACATGATTAAACACAGAATAACAAAATTACATCAAATAAATATGAAATAAATAAAATAATGAATATAAAATAACATAATAACATCGAACACAAAAACGGTCAAAATGTATAAAAGATATTTCCGACTTAAGGCAACCCTAAAGTGAGCCCATTACTTTTCTTTGAGGCTTTTCTTTGCTCTAAAAAGCCTGATATTTAGGGCCGTAGTCTAATGCTCAAACCATGCTGGCTTTCATACCAGCATTCATTAAGAAATTCTGTATTTTCCATTTTTATGTACACAATTCAGTTGAAATATTGGATCTTAGTATGTTTTTCTCTTTGTTACAGATAATGTCACACTGTTGGCTGTTCACAGTGGACCTCTGGACTGCTTCAATGACATGGACATATATTGATCTAATCTACATGCCCTCGACTTGATTTGCTACATTTTCAAGATTTTATCATAGATCATTTATCCCCCATGTTATACTTATGCTTATGCTCATTAAAAACTCCAAGCACTTGAAGTGTGTCTTTGTGTTTTGGGGAAATTATTCTTGGAAACCCTATACGGTTCTGGCCCAGTTTACTTGTCCGAATGAATTCTCCCCTATGAACCATCAAGGACATTAAGATCCTCCTATGGAGAGGCCCTGCTCTCAATCCTGCCAGCTTCACAAGCGCGACTGGTGGGGATGAGAGACAGGGCCTTCTCTGTGGTCGCCCCTCAGCTGTGGAACTCTCTACCAAGTCATGCTAGGCCTGCCCCCTCTCTATTGTCCTTTAGGAGGCTGGTGAAGACTTGGATGTGGAACCAGGCCTTCCCAGAATAGGCTGAGATTGGCTACTATCTGAATGAATGACCACGTTTACAGATCAAGTGGAATTGTTTTAGTGGCGATGTGGTTTTATGCTGGGATTTTAATGTATTTTAATATGTTGTTGTAGTTGTTTTTAAACTGTATAGCATTGAATTTTTGCTGTTATGCCAGTCTGAGTCCCTCGATAGAGGTGAGAAAGGTACAAAAGTTTTAAATAAATAAAATTAAAATAAATTTAAGAGGTAAGCTTTCTAAGTGCGGTGTCCAACACACCTGGGCAACAAAACTGTTGATATCTTACACATGTGAAAGTTCCCTTAGGACAGTGCTTCTCAACCTGTGGGTCCCCAGATGTTTTGACCTTCAACTCCCAGAAATCCTAACAGCTGGTAAATTGGCTGGGATTTCTGGGAGTTGTAGGCCAAAACATCTGGGAACCCACAGGTAGAGAACCTCTGCCCTAGGGAGTCCTCTATGAAAGAGCTGGACATTTCTGTCTGATATGGGACAGCCATACTCACTTTTCAATCCAGCATTTCCCCAGTTTCTTCTAGGGCAGTGTTTCCCAACCTTTTTTGAGCCGCGGCACACTTTTAACATTAAAAAAAATCCGGGGACACACCACCAACCAAAATGACACTCTAACACAGTAAAGAACAGCTGGGGGATGGTGGCCTGCTGGGAGCAGCTGCTGGGAGTGCCGAAGCCGGGAGGGGGAGGAGCCAGGCAGCACCATGCCCCGCCCCCTTCCCCCGGCTTCAGCTCTCCCACAGCTTCTCCAGCCTTGAGGGGGCAATTCCAAACCAGCGGTGGCAGAGCCAGCACAATGCTGGTTTGGCACTGTCCCCTCAAGGCTGGAGAAGCTGTGGGAGAGTTGAAGCCTGGGGAGGGGGCGGAGCCATACCGCACCATGCCCCTCCCCCTCCCCCGACTTCAGCTTTCCCACAGCTTCTCCAGCCTTGACGGGGCAGTGCGAGCAGTCATGGCGGATTGGAGGATGGCTGGGAAAACGGCCAAAGGAGGCGGCGCCCTGGCCCCTTCTTTTTCTTCGCCGCCGCCTGGCCCTTCTTCCTCCTCCCCTAAGCAGCAGGAGTTCGGCAGGAGGAGGGGGGAAGGAAGGGGGCAGAGAGCTTTTCTCGCAGCACAGCAGGAGGTCCATCACGGCACACTACTGTGCCGCGTCACAGCGGTTGGTAAACACTGTTCTAGGGAACATAGTTTCTCAAATGACTGAGGACTTCCATTTCCATCTCTGTAGGATTTCAGAATTTCAAGTAGAATTAAGCAGACACGAGGTGCTTCTACCTATGATTTCTCCTCCTCCTTCCTTCGGAGCAGGCATGTAGCTGGGGGTGAGGGGGGGCGTGGCTTGAGGGGCTTCAGTCCCCCCCCCCCAAATTCTCAGGGTGCTCCACGAGAAGGCCTTACTGATACATTATTTAAACTGTTATGTTTATTCATATCATGATCTGATCATCATGCTCAATATATCCCATACGCATGGGGGGTATTGGGATAATGATACAAAAGGTTTGCTAGGGTAAATCCTCTCTCACTCAGACTCAGCCCCCAATAAAACTCCCCCCCCCCAAATCGGAGGTAAGGTTTAGATACAGATCCAATAGCATGTTGTGCTAGAAACAACAACACAGTGACTCCCTTATTTGGTATTTGCTGGGTTTGGTTCCAAGACCTCCCTTAGATGCCAAAAGCTGTGGCTGGCTCAAGTCCCATTACAGACGGTAACATAGTAAAATGGTGGGCCCTTATATTATTTATTTTATTATTTGCCTCATTTATATTCCACCCTTCACACCCCGCAGGGGACTCAGGGCGGATCACAATGCACATATACAGGCAAACATTCAATGCCATAGACATACAACATATATAGACAACGGGCTACACAAATTGGTCAAGAGCTCACCCTGACCCAGGCAGGCCTCGAACTCATGACCTTCTGGTCAGTTGAGATCTTATGCAGCTGACTCCCAGACAGCTGAGCCATATTCCCGGTGCAAAATGGGAAGACCAAGGTTTTCTTTTTCGATTTTTGGAGGACATTTTCAAGCTGTGGATGATTGAATCCATCACCCTGGAGCCAAACCCCCATAGATATCAAGGTGCCACTGTAGCTCTTTTTAGAAAGAATTCAGTTTGGTTTTATCTAATTAAAAGAGAGTAAACCTTTTAGGGGAGGAGGGGTTGTTTATGAACATTGTTATACATTATATTTTTGGTTTTTAAAACAGCATATGCTTTATCAAAGAATAGAGCACAATATAGCACCAGAACTTGGGCTAAAACATATGTTGATGTGATTACAGAAAAAGTCCGGAATAACCATAATAAGAAATAGCTATGCCATGCAGTTTTAATGTAGTGATGTGAGAATCTTTCTGTTGTGGATCCATAGCACATTCTCAATGGCATTATATGGCAATGTAGATTCAATCAATATTACAGAAATGTGTTCCTTGAAGGAATTACACCGGTCACCGGTATTCTTGATTATCAATTCTCCAGTGTAGAGTTCCTTCCAAATGGAGGTAATATCCAGGAGTGATGTGAAACCTCTAATCCAGGGGTCGGGAACCTTTTTGACCCAGAGAGCCATGAAAGCAAAATATTTGGAAATTTATTTCAGTGAGAGTCATATAATACATATAATATATTTTAAGACTGAATTCAACTAAATGTGAGTATATACGTACGTACTGAGAAAAGGATTCCCCCGGCAGAATGATGGGACACTTCAGACCTGGCTCTGCAAAAGGCATGCTCAGGACTCTGGGAAGGAAGAGAAGACGGAAGGAAGGGAGAAAGCAAGAAAGACAGAAGAAATAAAGGAGGGAAGGGAGAGGAAAAAAGAAAAGAAGAGCAAACTATGGAAAAGGAAGACAAGAAGAGCAGGAGAGAGACAAGGAGGGGAAAAGAAAGAAGGGAATGGGAAGGGAGGAAAGGAAAGGGTGGGGAAAAGAAAAGAAAGGGAGTGAGGAAAAAGTAAAATAATGAAGAGAAAAGAAGAAAAGAAAGATGGGGGAGAGAGGGAAGTGAAAAGAAAGGAAGGAGAAGGAAAGGAAGACTTGGGGAAAAAGAATAGAACAGGAGGGAAGGAAGGAAGGAAGGAAGGATGGAAGGAAGGAAGGGGGAGGGAAAATGGAGGAAAGAAGGAAGCAGAGAGAGGGAGGGAAAAGGAAGGAGAGAAGGAAAGGATGAAGGGGAGAAAGGAAGGAAGGAAGGAAGGAAGGAAGGAAGAGGGAGAATGGAGGAAAGAAGGAAGGGGAGAGAGGGCGCAGGGCCCCGAGAGCAGCGGGGGATGAGGAAGAGGCGGTGATGCTGGCCCGGAAGCGGCAGTCACGGTGCATTTGCGTCATTCCTCCCCACTGCATGCTGGGAAACAGAGGCCCGGGCTGCTCTGGAGAGCCAGATGTAATCATGAAAAAAGCCACATCTGGCTCCCGAGCCATAGGTTCCCTACCCCTGCTCTAATCCATCAGGACCTTATGGCAAAATGAGAGAGGAGGGGTTCCTCCCAGTAGGGGTTCCTCCTAGTAGGGGTTCCTCCCAGTAGGACCTTATGGTAAGACGAGAGAGGAGGGGTTCCTCCCCAAGTGGATGAGCAGCCTGACACTTTAGAGCAGTGGTTCTCAACCTGTGGATCCCCAAATGTTTTGGCCTTCAACTCCCAGAGATCCTAACAGCTGATAAACTGACTGAGATTTCTGGAAGTTGTAGGCCAAAACACCTGGGGACTCACTAGTTGAGAACCACTGCTTAAGAGATTACTCCAAAAATGGAGGGACCTGAGTCTGGGTAGGATGAGGCTCTTCAGGGAAAGAACAGGAGTGAACTATCCCTGCCTGACTTCAGCTTAGAGTTGATGCCATCCAACTGTAGAGATCCAATCTCTAGATGGTTGACCTTACAGGGTTAGATGAGCACCATCTGCCCGGGTTTGAAATTAGAGTTTTCCTTCTCTTAGGATGGTTGCCTAAAGGCTAGAGCAGTGTTTCCCAACCTTTTTTGAGCCGCGGCACACTTTTTACATTTGCAAATTTCTGGGGCACACCACCAACCAAAATGACACAAAATGACACTCTAACACAGTAATACATATAGTTAATATGTTTTTAAATGTATTTATACACTCCGTGTGAAACCTGGGCCTGTTTCGATGAACACAACATAGATATCCTGGCAGGAATGGCAGAAAGACACAAACTTCCCACACAGAACTCCCATAACCAAGAGAAAATACTATAAGAGTTTGGTGGGCATTGACCTTGAGTTTTGGAGTTGTAGTTCACCTATATCCAGAGAGCACTGTAGACTCAAACAATGTTGGATCAGGACCAAACTTTGAATACTCAATATGCCCTAATGTGAACACAGATGGAGTTTGAGGAAAATAGACCTTGATATTTGGGAGTTACAGTTTCTGGAGGGGGGGTGACCTCGAAAGACCAGCAATCTCCCTCTCACTTAGGTTGCCCCCTCCCTCCCTTCCAGGTTTGTATTAGGGTCATGGGGAGCAGGAGCCTCACTCACCACCTGTGCAGCTCCTCAGGGGTCAGCGGGGCGGCCCGGGTAGGCATCTCGGGGCTGGCGAAGCAGGCAGGAAGGAAGGAGGCGGTGGCAGGCAGGGAGCTGGAACGATGCCGACAGCGGTTTCACGCGCACCGGGGAGGAGGGGGAGGAGGGAGGGGCGGGGGCGGTGCTGGACCGAACCATCCGGCATTAGGCCCAGGCGGGGTGGGGGGGAGGCAAGAGGAGGTCTCTACTTGGGGAAAGGGAGGTGGGCCTTACCACTGCATGGAGAGGGAGAGACCAAGTAGACAATGGGTGGGGAGGAGGAGTGTTTGTAATTTTGTGCCTTTATCGAGGTACGTTTCTTAGGGTTTTTATACTTCAACACACTAGACTCTCCCCCCTCCCCTCCCCTCCTGGAGGTTCCAATTTCCCAAGGCACACCTGATGATCGCTCACGGCACACTAGTGTGCCCCGGCACACTGGTTGAGAAACACTGGGCTAGAGAGCCCATCTGTTGTACCCTAGACCTGAAGGATCCCTCAGTAAACCACTTTAGACCAGCCGTGATTAAATGCTTTATTTAGAATAAGTGAAAAGAAGTAACGAGATAAAAATATAGTCCATTGATGCTCTCAGCATCAAGTATTGCAGTGCAATAGTCCAAAGAGTAAATAGAGTTCAATAAATGAAGAAATAGTCTTGATGCCCCAATGGGCCAAAATCCTGGAATAAGTCCTTGACAACAAAGGCTTGGCAAATACTTGAGTACGATGACTTGAAGGCCCAACGGCCCGGGCTGGAACTTGGGTACGCGGAGCTTGGCTAGGAAAGCTGAACGTTGGCGTGAGATCCCGAATGCCAACGGGAAGCAGCTTAAATAGGTTTATCCTGGTTTCTCTCTTGAAGACGCTCACTGCGTCGTAACTTCTTCCCATGGATAGTCTGTGGGCCTGGCCCTCCCTTGCCTTCTGAAGAAGGAAAATATGTCCGCTCATTAGCGGCTGCACCTGGACTCTGGGGAGGCAACCAGGCTTTACCGTACCAGCTCTTCTTATCGGCCTGGGAAGAGGAAAGGCTGCGCATGCCCTTGACCGCTGGTTGACACAGAGGCTCCTGCAGAGGCTTGCTCTCAGGCCTAGCTGAGGTCTTGGAAATAACATGGCTTTGGTCTGGCTTGGCTATGGGACCAGGCTGGGGTCCGACACCATCCTACCCGTTGATGGTAGCGCAATGTAAAATGCATTGCAGAAGTCCAACCCTGAGGTTACCAGGGCATGCACTGCCATCTTAAGGTCCTCCAAATCTAGAAAAGGGTGCAGTTGGCATATCAGCAGAAGCTGATTAATAGTATACCATTAATAGCTTTTTGTGTGTGCATTCTTCAAACATAATTTGCTCCTCCTAAATAAATAAATAAATAAATAAATAAATAAAATAAAATAAAATAAAATAAAATAAAATAAAATAAAATAAAATATGTTCCTTTTGGATGCCAGCTTTCTTGTTGGCATCCAGAACATTCCCAAAATAGATGCTACTGGCCACAAAGTTGCCACAGAAGCAGCTTCACATTACTTTGTGACTAAAATTAATTATCTTCCTTTCTATCTTCTGTATCTATCTAGTTATTACTGAATGAATGTTTATAGGTTGTTTAGAACTATGGTGTTAGGAAATTAATGAACCATTCGTTGTTTTGTTAAAGTAATAAATGGAGCACAGTGTATGCATTTAACAGCAATTAAACATTATTACCATAATGCACAGAACAGTCTTTCAGATACCACCGAATTCAGGAAAACCTCTTTTCCCCAATGATATGTAAATAAAGGATGCCTCATTGGACTGTTGGGACTCTGAAGGATACAATACTCAGTCATGAATTATTTCTCTCTTCTTTTTGTCTTTTTCATACTTCTGTGTTTTCCAGGTGAGAAAGAAATATATCTCTACACATCTGTGGCATTACTTCGCGAATGAAGATTCTTAGGAAGGACTCATCCCACGCTTTTTACAAGCGCATTGATGACTAAAAAGGCCAATCTGAGATAGGCAAGTCCGGTTGCAGAAAGCACAGCAGAAAGTCTCCTTGGGTGATGTTGTTTCCAAATTGCGGTTCTTTCTGCGTTGCCGTTTCTACACATGCAAACACACAAATCTTGGGCAGAGGTAGGAGAAATTGAATCTGTGGGTCACAAGTGACTGTCCAACTTCTTTGCTTTCCACTAAGGCAGGGGTTCTCAAACTGTGCTCTGTGGAGCCCTTGGGACGCCACGGGTGATAGTAAGGGGCTGCTTTCTGCCTCCTCCTCTTTCCTCCTCCTGAGAAATGCAGAGAAATTTAATTTCCCAGAAACAGCAGCAGCAACAGCAACAGCATCCTTCGAGGGCACAGACCGTTCTCCCCCACCACCTCACAAACTCTTTTTCTAGCCACCCAGACCCCTACTTGCTTTTTTTGCACCCAAAACCCAATTTTTCCATTCTTTCCACAGATGAAACACAGTCCTCTGGGTCTGTCCCTTCTTCCTTTGTTTGTAGTCATCACAATCGAATTCTTTTCTTCTCTTCTCACGAATATTTTCAGTATATTTCCAGTATAACAGAAAGGTATCTTAAAGTTCTAATTTCTGTTGCACCCCCCCCCCCCCTGATGTCCAAAGTACTCTGTGTAATGAATCTTAATGTGATCAGATTTTTCATGTTTTCCCATTCTGGATCAATATCAGTCTGTCTTCTATAACCATGTCTCAGAATATCAATGGGGGATTCTTCAGGCTCCTAAGTTATCTGAGTTATTTTCATAAAATTGATACATTTTGGGGACTCCATTTTGAACTCATTTAATGAAATTGGCCTGTAGCCATTTTTAAATTTTCTGTCTCAAC
The DNA here is from genome assembly GCA_030556195.1 of Anolis apletophallus. Taxonomy (NCBI): domain Eukaryota; kingdom Metazoa; phylum Chordata; class Lepidosauria; order Squamata; family Anolidae; genus Anolis; species Anolis apletophallus. Next base: position 14,430,490 of record JARBWK010000003.1, on the reverse strand, counting down.
TTGTTTTTGTCGTAGACTGAATCTTGTTTCTAATTCAGTTCACGTCAATAATGTGAAGTCTGATCTGACCACGGTGGTCCACGCCTTAATTACCTCTAGACTGGACTATTGCAACGTACTCTACGTGGGGCTTGTCAGGGATTATGTGTTAGGTTTTCCAAATATATAAAACATAAACCTAATTTAGCAGAGTAAAACAAAACATAGCAGCTTCAGCTTAGCCCAGAAGTAATGTGGTCATTGAGAAAAACTCCATACCAAAAAGTCAACTTACTTTATTGTAAGTAAAATAAAATATCCATACAGGAGAGTCATAAAAGGGAGCCACAAAGGTAACTCAAAAATAATAAGCCACAAAGGGAAGGATACAAAATGGAAAGGAGTATTTAAGGACATAACAATTAGACCCCCACCTTTCCCCAGGAATCTAATTGTTGAGCAACTCAACTGTACCTTGTAACACTGAAATTAACATCACTGAAAACACTTAAAGGTACAAATATAATTTTGTAACATAAAACTTTCAACAGGGCTGCCCTTAAATACAGCCCGGAAACTTCAATTGGTCCAACAACTGGCAGCCAGACTGTTAACAGGAGAGAAATTACAGGGAGAAGTCTATCCTCCTGTTTAAGGAACTCCATTGGTTGCCATTCATTTTCTGGTCCCAATTCAAGGTTCGGGTTATCACCTACAAAGCCCTGAACAGTTTGGGATCCACCTACCTTCATGATCGCATTTCCTTTTACAATCCTGCAGGATCTCTTCGATCCTTGGGGGGAGGCCCTCCTCTCGCTCCCACCTCCATTACAAGTGTGATTTGTAGGGACGAGGGAGAGAACCTTCTCCGTTGTGGCCCCTCGGCTTTGGAACTCGCTACCTAGTGAGATTAGGCAATCCCCCACCCTGGGAGCCTTTAAGAAAGACCTAAAAACCTGGTTCTTTCAGCGTGCCTTTGACGAGTGAACACATATCCCCATGTCATGTCTGTCCCAACTATAGCTCTGTCCTCATGACACACTTTCCCTTGTCCCATTATTCGCCCCTTATTTATTTATTTATTTCCACCATTTCTAGCCCGCATCTTCTCAACCCTCGAGGGGGGATTCAGAGCGGCCTCACAATGGTAACAATTCGATGCCCAGTTCGACAGTAAACATATAATAGAAACCACAACAGTCAAAAATTTAAAGTACATTAAATAGAGTTAACATTAAAATGCATTAAAATACAATTAGCATTAAAATATATCAAATACATTCACATAGGTTAAAAACAGTATTCCGTCCATAGTAGAAGCCTTAGGTCATGTCCACCAGTTTGCCATTTCAATCCCATCTAAAGTGCTGTATCGTGCTAATGTGCAAACGCCTGGTCCCATAACCAGGATTTCACTTTTTTCCTGAATGCCAGGAGCGATGAGGTAGATCGTATATCAATAGGGAGCACATTCCACAGACGGGGAGCCACCACCGAGAAGGCCCTATCTCTCGTCCCCACCAACCGCATTTGAGAAGTAGGCGGGAGCAAGAGCAGGGCCTCCCCGGATGAGCTTAGATTACGAGGTGGGACGTAGCAGCTGATGCGTTTGGACAAGTAAGCTGGGCCAGAACCGTATAGAGCTTTAAAGGTCAAAACCAGCACTTTGAATTGAGCTTGGAATTGGACAGGCAGCCAGGCAGCCCTTCTGATCTCCCCACAGATACATACTTCTCCATTTATTTATCTCAATCAGGGTTTTATCAATCTTATTTCTTCCCTTTAAAGATAATGGAAACGTGTTACTTGAGGTGCAAGAATACCTGTACCAAAGATGAACACGAGACTGCACAGGCAATGTGCCCTGGCAATCAAATGGTTTGGTGCTGTGGAGTAAAAGGTAACATTCCTCCATTATTGTTTTATGCCACATGGATTATGTCAGAGATATTCAAAATTAACAGTGTATTTTAATTACAAAATTGATGTACAGGCACTGAAAGAATTAAAATGGTGCAATAACTCAGCAAATTGTTATTAGCAGTAGGCATGGGCAATCCATGGTTCTAAAATACTTACAAAACTAAAGTTGTGGTGAAAAGTAGGGGGCACTGGTGCTTTGCTTCTACAGTGTTGCTAAAGTTCTGGTGGTGAAAATTTCAGAACTCTAACAAAAATTTCACAATTTTATTATTATTTCATTATTGGCGATTTTTATGACAGAACCAATTAGGAACTGCCATTTATAACAAAATTTTGTTTTGTTAGAGTTCTGAAATTTTCACCACCAGAACTTTAGCAACACTGTAGGAGCAAAGCATCAGCTCTCCCTACTTTTCACCATCAGAACTTTAGTTTTGTAAGTATTTTAGAACCATTTAGAACCATGGATTGCTCATGCCTAATTAGCAGATGTGCCTGTGGAGTTGTTAGCCCCTGTGTGAGAAGAGTTGGGCCTCCTAGGTGAGAGAAGCTGAGGCCTGCATGTGAGAGAGGCCCAGTGTGTGAGCAGAGAAGCAGAAAAAAAAGTTAAGGTTGCGTCAAGCTTTGTGTCAAGTTACCCACAGAAATTGGAGGACATCCATGTGGTTTTATATAGACCAGCTTTGCAGAAAGCTGCATGATCTACTTTTTTTGTTGTGATTGGCTGACAAGGAAGAAAAACTGCATGCAACTGCTCTTGTCAATCATGCCATCCAGTCCACACCCCCAGGGCCTTGGAGTAATATGTTATTGAAAACACCTGGGGTTTTAAGCTGCCACCGTACCCGATTGTTTCCATCAATGCCTTGAAGCCATGACAGGATGGCTGCGTTCTAGCTGGTTGAAGGTGTCACAATGCAGGGACTCGGCCGACCCCTTAATCACACACACAGAGACGGTAGTCAGCTAACTACTTTATTGAAGAATAATAAACAGTTGAAAAGGTAATGTCCATAAAAAGAGCAAAAGCAATCCAAAGATAAAGATGAATGGTAAAGTCCGAAAACAATCTTGGCACGAAAGTTTCCAAAGGCTTGGCAGGGCTCCGCTTAGCAAAAGCGGATCAGGGAACAAGGCAAGGTTACAAGGTCCAAGGCACTCCTTGGCAGGCCACTAGCCCAGGCTTGGCTATGTGGATCTAAGCTTGCTACACGTCTGTAGATGATAGACGTGGCCGAGGTAGTGAGGATCCGTTCCCACGGATCCTATACTTAATCCCCTTGGCGAGGCCCCCGACGCTCTAGGCTTCTCCTCCTCCAATCTGTACTACGGGACCTCGGCCGGTCTAGGTTGTGAAACCAACCCCTCCTGCTCGCCTCAATGTTCCGTCTCCTATCAAAGGTTCGTCCTTGCCTCCCAGCACCTGGTTCTCTATCTCCGTGAGAGCCGGACTCCCTATCTGCTTCCCGGGCCTCCTCCTCCGTTGTTTCCCACATTCTTTCCTGCGATCCTGGCCCCCCCAGCCTTTCATAATCTTCGCTATCACTGCTTTCGAAATCCACCTGGCCTTCCAGATTCTCATAAGGATCAGGCCAGCCATCATCCCAGGCCAAGCTCTCTGTGGGAGAAGAAGGCCCAGCTAACTCATTAACCCCTTCTTCCATTCCCTCCAAATCCTCCTCAGAATCCACCTCAGCTTCGCCTGGCTCTAATGCAAGTGGGACCCCCGGTGCTGCCCCTTGCCCCCCAGGCACGAAAGAGAACTGGGTTGCTACAGAAGGTGAATCCATCGAAGATGGAGATCCTATGACTGGGTCGTCCTGGTGCCGGTGAGTGCCGGTTGCCTATCCTGGATGATGAACGGCTAAGCCAGTCATCCTTGGTAAAAAGCCTGGGGGTCCAATTTGACCCACTGCTATCGATGGAGACTTAGGTCTCTAAGGTTAGCAGGTCTGCATTCTTCCATCTCCGACAGGCTAGGCCACTGACTCCTTACCTATCCAGGAATGACCTAGCTACAGTGATCCAGGCGACGGTCATCTCGAGGCTAGACTACTGTAACGCCCTCTACATCGGCCTTCCCTTGTCGACAACCCAGAAACTAAAGCTGGTGCAAAATGCTGCTGCTCGATTGCTGGTGGGAGCATCGACAAGAGAGCACATTACACCAATTCTACAGCAATTGCACTGGCTACCAGTAGAGTACCGGATTGTCTTCAAGGTTCTGGTTTTGACCTTTAAGGCCTTGTATGGTCTAGGGCTAGTGTACCTGAGGGACCGCCTCATCCCATATGTTCCCCCAAGATCATTGCGATCAGAAGAACAAAATCTTCTGGTGATTCCATCAATCCGTTCCTGCCGCCTTTCAACAACAAGACAAAGAGCCTTTTCTGTGGTGGCGCCAACTTACCAGATGGAACTTGTGCCATCACAGAGTTAGCCCCCTTCCGGAGGGCCTGCAAGACGTTCCTTTTTAGGCAGGCTTTCAATCTAGGCGCCTCCTGAAAATCCTGTCCATACCCTTGTGTTTTTATATATCCAAACTGTTTTATGTGTATTTTATTGTTTTTATGTATACCGCCCCGAGCCTGCAGGGAGGAGCGGTATATAAAAGTGAAAAATAAAGAAATAAATAAATGTGAAACCATTTTCAGGCAGGGTGATCCCTTCTTATTTGATTTCTCCCCCAGGTTAAACAACATGTGTGGAGATTTTTCTCAGTCTTCACTGCCACCATTAGGGATACCCTGTTTCCCTTCTTAATTATGGATTGAGACACCTTGAGGCAAATGTGTATGAACAAAGAACAGAGATGTTTATTTGGATATCTTGTTTGAGGTAAAAGGCACTTGAGCGTAAGAGTTGAAATGTTGAAGTGGAGCTTATGGTTACTTCACAGAACAGTTCAATGCTTGGTTACAATAAAAACTCTTCAGGACTTTAACAGACTTTCCTTTAACTAAAACTCCTAAACCTACATACTATCCTGTCCTTAGGATCTATCTATTCTCCACTTTAGCTATTTTTCTTAATAGCTGTCTAAATTCTCTCTACTTCTTACAATACAGCTGCACTAAACTCCACACTCCTTCTTTTCTCCCTCTCCCAACTGTCATTTTTCAAATTCCTGAGTCTAACTGTCTCTTCCAACTCCCAGATCCTAACTGCATCTCTTCCAGAGCCTAACTGCCTTTTTGAATTTAAAATGCGCACTTTCCCCCTCTGTCCATGGCCTAAGCTCCGCCCACTGGCTTCCCGCCAATTACAAGAGTTCTCTGCACCTCCCACCAGGCTGCTTCTAAGCTCCGCCCCTTCAGGGGAACAACTACTCTAAAATGGCCGTTCTCTTTAAGCAGCACTCAAAATAGCCCCCATATTAAACTGGGCTTCTTTCCTGAGCTCATCCTGGTCTAAAAAACAGGCAGTTCGTCACATTTTACATTGAAAAAAAAACCGAATCGACAAATTTTCTGAAAGATTTCGTGGCATGTATTTCTTTTCTTTTTTTAAAAAAATGTTTATTAGTTAGAAGGAAAAAACTATTTACAATATCATAAAAGGGGGAAGAAAAAAGAGAAAATAAAACTATTTGTAGAATAATTCGGTGAGAAATTAAACTCTACTTTCTGTAGTTAGTGAGAAATGCCATGGGCTGCTTCTGCTGGATAATAAATACTTTTGTTATTCGAATAATCTCTTCTGTGGGGATTGGATTTACTTCTTTATTCCCTTTAAAGATGGTATAGGACCAAGTAATGAAGAAAACCCGTGCCCAATGAGGTGCAAGAATTACTGCCCTATAGAGGAAGATAAGACTACTCAGGCAATGTGCCCTGGCAATGAAATGGTTTGGTGCTGCAAAGGAAAAGGTAACATTCCTCCATTATTGTTTTATGCCACATGGATTATGTCAGTGTTTTTCAACCTTTTTTGAGCCACAGCACATTTTTACATGTACAAAATCCTGGGGCACACCACCAACCAAAATGACACAAAATGACACTCTAACACAGTAATACATATAGTTAATATGTTTTTAAATGTATTTATACAGTCAGTGTGAAACCTGGGCCTGTTTCGATGAACACAACATAGATATCCTGGCAGGAATGGCAGAAAGACACACACAAAGGTCTTGCTCAACAGCTGTCAGTCTCTCTCTGTGTTTAGTTTTTATCGCAGTCAAGCTAGAGAAGCTCATCTCACACAGATATGTGGTTGAAAACGGGAGCAATGCCAAAATAGCTTTGTTGGCCAGAATGGGACACTCCCTGGCAACCGATAACCAAAAACTGTCCAAAAGAAGATCAGCAAATTTTAGCTTTAAACTACGATCTTGTTTCAGTTCAATTTATAGTTAACACACAATCAAAGAGCATCCTGAACTCTTGCAACAATGGAATTGAACCAAACTTGGCATATTGAACTCTCATTACCAACAGAAAGTACTGAAAGGGTTTGCTTGGGAATTGACCTTGAGATTGGAAGCTGTAGTTCACCTACACCCAGAGAGCACTGTGGACTCAAACAATGTTATGTTGTTGTTTGTTTTCTATCCAGAATTACAATGTTGGAAGGAGGCTCACCCCTTTAAGGTCCCTAAAACAGGCATGGGAAAACTTTGGCCCTCTGGGTGCTTTGGACTTCAATTCCCACCATTCCTAACAGCCTCAGGCCCTTTCCTGCTTGTTGCTGAGGGGTTAAAAGGAAAAGGGCCGGAGGCTGCTAGGAATGGTGGGAGTTGGGAGTGCAAAACACCTGGAAGGTCCAAGTTTGCCCATGCCAGCTTCCAACAGAGACCTCTTCCTCCCCCTTCCCCTTTGCACCCTTTCTTCCCCTCCTGCCAAACACTTTTTCTTTTACACTGCTGCTTCTGCTGCCATTTTGATCCGAGGGGGCAGCGTGAGCGTGTTCAGGAGGGGAGGGGGGAGGGAGGAAGACAAGACCCGTGCGGGTGCTACTGCGCAGACTCGCCCCAGAGCAAAGCAAGGCAAAGCGAGCAGAGCGAGGCTGGGAAGAAGGGAGCCCGAGGGGAGAAGAAAAAGTATTCGGCAGAAGGGGGAAGAAAGGTTATTGGAGGTTCCAATTTCCCACGGCACACCTGATGATCGCTCACGGCACACTAGTGTGCCATGGCACACTGGTTGGGAAACACTGGTGTAGACAATGAATATGAGGTTGCAACTTTGGTCTGCTTTTATAAGGAACTAGCTGTACCCGGCACGCGTTGCTGTGCCCTTTTTAGGAGATGCGAGAAAGTTCAATCATCCACGGTGTGTCCTCCTCTAAAATGCAGTTGGATGGAGTGTGGGTCATGGTGTGGCAAGTTGGGTCTTTATTGGTCTTGGTTCTGGGCCACAGTGGTCTGTGGGGGCATGATGGGTTTTGAAGTACTACAAATCCCATTTTCCATGGTGGTACTTGAAGTCCCATCATGCATGGTCGGAGGCTCTGTGTGCCAAGGTAGTTTACTGTAAATACAGGCCATACACAATGTCCCATGAGCTGAGGCCTAGTTAGGAACAGCAAGTTAATGAAGCCTTACTGTCAATTCAGGCCATACACAATGTGCAATGAGCTGAGGCCTAGTCGGGAGAATCAAGTTAATGAAGTCTTATTGTCAATTCAGAGCGTAAACAGCTTCCCAGTAACACACACACACACTCCACTTGTCTCACTGCCAACAGAATTGAGGATGCGAGCCACAGGTGGGGGCGAAACGTCAGGAGGCGTGCTGCTGGAACATGGCCAGTGACACAGAGACCCTATTTTGGGAAGCCATGGTCTCCGGGCTGAAAAAGGCCCTTCCTCCCTGGCATCCCATAACAGCCCCTCCCCCTTCCTCAAAGTACCTTCTTTCTTCATTCCGGGCAGGGGCGGAGGCGCCCCTGCTTCCTTTCCGCTCAGAAATGGGCTCAGGGAGCCCCTAGCATCCCTTTCCTCTGAAGAGGAAGCCTCATCCTGTTGGACTCCATCTCCCAGGATCCCTCCCGCCCTGCGGGCAGCCGAGGCTTCGGGAGTTGGAGTCCAAAGAGTCCGAGTCCTGGAGGCCTCGTGTGGCGGGCAGAAGGCGCAGCTTCTGACCTCACTCCCGGGAGGAGAGAGGGGTCCTCTTGAACTCTCTGGGCGGGAAGGAGAGGCAGAGCCAAGGGGAGGAGGAGGTGGGGAGAGAAAGGCGGGCTTCCTTGTGCCAGTGGGCTTCTTCAGAAGAGGCGATGAGAGCGATGAGGCAGCGGGCCAGGTCCCTGGCACTCCCGGAAGAGGAGATCGGAGGGGAGGCATCGCAGAGCAGCCGTCTTCCGCCTCATGGAGCCGGGTGGCGCGGGCGCTGCCTTGGGCTCCTTGGGGTTATGGCCCTCTCTTCGGCCGCTTCCAGACCGGCCCTAACCTCCGGAGGGCATTCAGGCCGGGGAGGAGGTTCCGCTCTCCCAGTGGAGAGCAGGTGAATGCGCTGTGCTGGGGATCGGGCGGGCGCGGGCGCCGCCGGATCCTCCTCCCATAGGTTTGAATGGGCAATTTTGGGGTGTCGCGTTTAGGGTCTGCGGAAGTTGTATGGGTGGGGGTTGGTGCCTCGTTGGTACCTCATGGCCTGGTGAATCGTGTGTTGTGGTTTTTGTGGTCGTGGGGTTATGGTGTGGCCGTGCATAATCGTCAATATATAGATATGCCTCTGCTATAAATAGAAAGGCATAGTTCTGTTATAAAAGTTGTGCCAATTTTTTTTCATGGTTTAATTTATAATATTAGACTGGCCAAGATCCTACATTAGCGTTAGATATCATAAATTACCACATTGGATTGTCTACCAAATTCTGTTATCAAAAAGCAATGCTGAATAACTAAATAGGCAACGGAATAGGCAATCCCTTGGTGAATGGCATTACTGGACGTGCATATCTATAGGAATATACCCATCTGCATGTAAAGTGGAAACCAATACAGTCAGCTCTGGTATTTTGCACTACATTCTGAATACTTTTCAAGGGTGTCCCAAGTTGGAGTACATGTTAGTATTTCAACAAAATTTGAAATTTTTTCTGTTCCTGGTTTGAAAAATGTTGTTTCCTGTTTAATTATGTGTTACTTAGAAAGTTGTTATACTCCATAAACTTCATTTCTGTGGCTGCCACAAATTATGTTGAATTGGTTGAGACCCTATGAGATATTCATGGAGAAACTATATCAAAATGTGCGGCAGGATATCCTACAAAAAAGTTTTTGCAGTTTAATCAATTTCCCCCCCATAACATTTATAAGCCAGGAACAAAAATCATGTTACATAGTGTTATATTTCTGCAATGCACTCTAATTGGACTGCACTTGAAGGGTCTTCAAAAGCTCCACATTTTTACATTTTTGTATCTTTTTTTGTTCTTGTCCAGTCTTTGAGTCTTCTTGCTGCATGTAGCAAAGGCAACCCCCTCCAAGGGATTGATAATATAAGACTAGGGGCGGATTTTAGTGTAAGCAAAGTACGCGGCCACTTCCGGGTGCCACATGGCCAAGGCCGCATCTGGCCGCGGCCGCCAGGTTTGGCATATCATGCCACGCCATTGCTGTGGGCCAGCGCGTGACCGTGGGCGTGAGGCGTGATGCTCTGCCCCGGCTGCAAAATGTTCCCCCGTCCTTTTCATCCTCTCGAGAGTGCGTTTAGCAACTCCGTCCACCTGAAGCGCTCTGTCCCAATAGCGCATGCACAAAACTTTCATGCATGCGCCATTTGGATGGAGCGCTTCTGGTGGACGGAGTTGCTAAACGCACTCCCCAAGAAGCCGAAAAGGACGAGGGAACATTTTGCAGCTGGAGGCGGGAGGCTCCACCCTGGCTGCAAAATGTTCCCCCGTCCTTTTCATCCTCTTGGGAATGCGTTTCCCAATAGCGCAAGCGCGAAACTAGCTGGCTGTGTGCATGTGTGCTCCGGGGCATGTGCGCGCACGCACATGAGCCATCTCCACCAGGTTGGAGAGCCAGGGGGCACCAAAAAATGTTTGCTTACTACTATTTTTTACCTTCGTCCGGTCCTGTATAAGACGTAGGTAAGACTGTAATAATCTTCTCTATATTCTAGGAGATGTTCCGCCAATATGAGCAATTGGAGAGATGCTTCTTCAGCAGCAAGTTGAAACATATGGGAGCAGTGATTCAGAAGAAGATTCTTCTAACAATGCTGTGATATCCTGCTACTAATAAAACCTAAACTGTTAGCCTAATTTCTAGGCTTTTGCATGGATCTGTTTTTTTTAAAAAAAGTCTTTAGTTGGTTCAGTTGGTTTGGGTGTCTGTAATGGCATGGCCTTCACCGTCAATTCTTTCTGCCGCAACAGAACAGCAGCTGTCGAAACTACTAGTGGAGTGCGGGGCGAGAGGCAGCTACTAGAAGGGAAAGGGAGAAAGGATTCCAGGAAGCAAGTATCTTAAGCCCTTGCCTTAAACCCAGGTCTCATTTAAAGAAGGAAAAGAGTGGTATCATAACGCTAATGCTTTTAATCCAGTTCTTAATGAAGTAAATAATCATCATCATCATCATCTTTATTTGTACCCCGCACCCATCTCCCCGATGGGGACTCGGGGCAACTCACATGAGGCCAAGCCCAAACAGCAATTTACAACAAAATAAAATCAAGAACATTAACAATAAACACAATAAAAATACATACATATAAATAAAAAACAGTATGCAACTAGCTATCTAAAATCACAAGCACAGGGCAGGCCACAGGGACAAATATAAAGTGTTAAAAACTCAGGGTGAGATAAGCGGAATAGTATCCTTTACATGCGGGAGGGGGATAGACTCCAAGAACAAGGTGTTGAAGAGAGCAATGGTAGAAATTAAATAATTACTCTCCAAAGGCACAACGGAAAAGCCAGGGTTTCAGGTGTTTTTTTTAAGGTCTCCAAGGTGTGGGCTTTCCTAATCTCACTGGGCAAGGAAGTCGGGGGGCAGCAGAAAAGGCCCTTCCTCTTGTGCCCAACAAGCAAGTCTGTGAGACTGGCAGGGGTGACAGGAGGGCCTCCCCCGAGGAGCGGAGGGTTCGAGCTGGTTCATGGAGGGAGATCCGGTCACAAAGGTAGGTGGGTCCTGAACAGTTTAGGGCTTTATAGGGGACAAACAGTCCCAGAAAGAGTGCTATCTTGACTCTAATGCTCGTAATCCCATTCTTAATGAAGCATATAAGGACAAACAGTCCCGGAAAGAGTGCTATCTTGACTCTAATGCTTTTAGTCCCATTCTTAATGAAGGATATAAGGACCAACAGTCCCGGAAAGAGTGCTATCTTGACTCTAATGCTCTTAACCCCATTCTTAATGAAGGATATAAGGACAAACAGTCCCATAATGTATGCTATCTTAAGTCTAATGCTTTTAATCCCATTCTTAATGAAGGATAGAAGGACAAACAGTCCCAGAAAGAGTGCTATCTTGACTCTAATGCTTTTAATCCAGTTCTTAATGAAGAATATAAGGACAAATGATGATGGGAAGGGGAGCCTATGACGTCCTCCTCATTGCTGCCAATTTCTGGATCAAAAACAGATTTTCAGTAAAACGGAAACTGCCCAGCCAAATTCCGGAAGCTCTTGAAAACGGATCGGGAAGTGCTTCAGATTTCTGGACACCAAAAACCCACCACGGTTTAACCGGATTGGACAAGCCTACTAATTTCCATGAATGTACTGCATCCCCCTTTAAATCAGTCCAAGTTGGTATCCATCCCTGCATCCCGTGTGCAGAAAAACCTCATTTTATCTATTCTATATAGATATTTACATCCTTGAATATTTTGTCTTTGCATGCAAGGCTGAGTAGTTTTCCTCACCATTGAGGGAGAACATGAATCCTCCTGAATATTCTCTCTGTATTTGAACATCCCACAGTGTTGCAGAGAAATTATTCTGTACGGATAATAATAATAATCTTTATTTATAACCCGCCACCATCTCCCCAAAGAGGACTCGAGGTGGCTAACATGAGGCCAAGCCCCAAAACGATACAATACAATTGAACACAAAACAGCAAGGAGAAAAAAACACACCATAACAAAATATATGAAATAACAAATAAACAGTATAGCATCACATAGTATAATCAACACAACAGGCAGGCCAGATGTGTGGGATAAAATGTTAGACTTGTGATATTGGGTCCAATGAGGCACATTTCTCCTAACTAACCACCTCATCACAAAGGGCTAAAATTGTTACAAAAGAAAAATCTTTCCTGTAAGCCTCTAATAAGAAAGAAGTTGAAAACAAAACACTTCAAAGAGTCTATTTGTAGAACAGTTTATTCTATACATGAAGTATATAAGGCAGCTCAAAAAAAGTAGTATAAAAGAACCCAAGTGTTGATTTCACACAGGGTTTCGATATAAAATAAATTCAAAGAATAAAAATAAATTCTTTAATTCCAAAACAGGATTTTTTTTTTTAAATGTGTGTTCACAGGTTTCTTGTAGTATTTATATAGATGTAGCACATTCTTGTCCCCAACAATATTCCCCAGGTAAATTCTGTAAATATTGTTTCAATACACTTCATCAAGGGGATATATTAGCTTGGCTTGCATCCTTATAGTTTCCATATAGTTTTAACTTTAACTGCTTTTTGAGAGATGCCACAGTTAAAGTCATTGTATTTAACACTTATATATATATTATGTTTAAAGAATATAATATGTATCCATACAGAATGGTCAGTGTTTCACAAAAGTTTTTGATGTTCTATGTATAGGGTATTCAAAGTTCATAAAAATATAATGAAAAGTATTCATCTAACTATGCTAAAAGAAAGCCAGAACAATATATAATTGAAGGCATTATGCATAAAAAAGACAAGACACAATATATCCAACATACCTATTTTAGTATCCTCATAGTGTTCCTTGGACTCTGGTAGCTTTTTCTACACCATGTGCTTTTTCTACACCATTTTTCTACTCTCTTATTTATTTTTCCAGGGAAAAGTCAATCCTCTCATTAAGGCCATGTGGCTGTTCGGACCTAATCCGTGCTATCCAGTATGCCTCCCTCCTCAAGGGTAGTGTGGTGTAGTCTATTCCATTTCTTGGTTCCATTTTTTCCAGACCCAAGAAGACAATGGAGCCATTCTGGAGGACCTAGAAAATGTCTAGAGTAGTTAATCTGCTTTCAGAAACAGGATTATATGGCAGTGAGATTCAGAGAGAATTGCAATTATGTGCTTATTGAAGGAATTGCACTACTTGCCGGTGTTCTTGTAGAGTGTACAAGAGTGTAGAGTTCCTTCCAAATGGAGGAGATCTCAAGAAGTGATGTAAAATCTCTAAACAGAAGAAAGAGGAGATGTACCTGGTACACTTCTGAGAAAGATTTAACTTTACTTGCAGACAAGTGTGTGCAGAAGGAAATAAGACATTAAAAAGGAATATTTTGTATGAACACTGGGATTAAAGGCATTAATAGCTTGTATTGTGTGCATTCTTCAAACATACTTTGCTTCTCAAAAAAATTCTGTTCTTCTGAGATCCCAACTTTATTGCTGGCATCAAGAACATTCCCATAATAAATGTTGCTGGCCATAAAGATGTCACAGAAGCGGCTTCACGTTATTATGTGGACATTTATTTTCTCCATATCTCTAGCTTCTATCTAATTGTTGAAAGAAATATTTATAGGTTGTTTAGGTTGGGCAATTTCAAAGCACTCTGATTTTCAGAAATGAATGGTTTGTTGTTTTGTTTTGTAAAGGGAACACAGTGTATGAAATATTAAAAAGAAATCTGAAGTACTTAAAGATGAACCAATATGCTAATATAAACAAACCAGGGAAATTACTAGCGAAAAGTCTAAGAGAAAAAAGACAAAAACAACACATATCTAAATTAACAGTAAAGTGAGCAGACATATATGAAGGCCGCGAAATAGGGGAAGAATTCAGAAGATTCTACGGAAATCTATACAAGAAGGACGAGATAGCAATGGAGGATATAGTTTCATACATAGCGAACCAGAAACTAGAAAAAATAAGCGAAACACAGCGAGAACTCCTAAATAAACCTGTGAGCCTAAAGGAGGTAAAGGAAGCCATCGGAGCTCTATCAAACAACAAAGCGCCTGGCCCAGATGGGCTGACAGCCAGATACTATAAACTATTTGAAAAGGAAATCACACCATATCTTAAGGATATTTTCAACGATGTTATGCAACAGGGGAAAATCCCAGATTCTTGGAAGAGGGCTAATATTATTTTTTTGCATAAGGAGGGGTCGGACCCATCTAACGTAGAGAATTACAGACCCATTTCTTTATTAAATAACGATTATAAGTTGTTCACAAAAATTCTATCTAATAGGTTCAAAAATTTTTTAAATGATATTATTAATGAGGATCAAGCTGGTTTTTTACCTTCTAGATATATGAGAAATAATTTAAGGACGATCATAAATGCGATAGAATTTTATGATGTAAATATCCAGAAGGAAGTGGGTTTTTTATTTTTGGACGCCGAAAAGGCATTTGACAACGCAAATTGGGACTTTTTAGTTCAGATTTTCAAAGAAAAAGATATGGGATTTCCACTAATAAACGCGATAAATGCAATATAGCAAAACCAGGAGGCAAATATTATAGTTAACGGCTGTTCTGCAGGATCCATCAAAATTGAGAAGGGAACGAGGCAAGGGTGCCCGATGTCCCCGCTGCTTTTTATTTTTATGTTGGAGTTATTATTACAAGATATAAGATCTGACGGCAACTTAAGAGGACTAAAAATACAAAAAGAAGAGTACAAGCTACAGGCATTTGCAGACGACATTGTCTGCATTGTCGAGAACCCGGTAGAGACAATCCAGAAATGGGTAGTGAAATTGGAGCAGTATGGTAAAGTGGCTGGTCTTAAAATCAATTATGCTAAGACTAAGATCCTTACAAAAAACATAAAAGGAGAAAGAATAGAAAAATTGAAAGATATAACTAAAATCGATGTTGTAGCAAAAGTAAGGTATTTAGGTATCCAACTGACAGCTCACAATAACCAATTACTCAGAAATAATTATGAAACGACGTGGAAATTCATAAAGGCAAATCTGGAAAAATGGAAATATCTCAAACTAAACCTGCTAGGTAGAATAGCAGTAATAAAACTGGACGTCCTACTGAGAATGATCTTCCTCTTCCAGGCTATACCGATTATAAGAACAGGTCACAACTTTAAAACATGGAGGAGAGATATTTTAAGATTCATATGGGAAGGAAAAAGAGCAAGAACAAACGACAGGATCCTTACAGATAAAAGAGAAAGAGGAGGACTGGCTCTCCGAATTTACAATTATATCACGATGCAGCTGCCCTCATCTGGGTGATAGACTGGACCACACTCAAAAAACTAGAATATTATTATTAGAAGGTTTCAACCTGAGAAGAGGTTGGCACGCGTACATTTGGTACGGGAAAGCAAAAATAGAAAAAAACTTTACTAATCATTATACCAGAGCTGCCTTGATCAAGACGTGGGACAGATATAAGGCGAGAATATACTCGAAAACCCCACTCTGGATATCACCATCAGAGGCCCAACACAGGAAAGAAATTCCGATGGAAAAGTGGCTCACCTATAAAACATTATTGGTAAAGAGGAACAGACTGTGGGAATTAAAATCGCTAGATGAA
This sequence comes from Anolis apletophallus, assembly GCA_030556195.1. Taxonomy (NCBI): domain Eukaryota; kingdom Metazoa; phylum Chordata; class Lepidosauria; order Squamata; family Anolidae; genus Anolis; species Anolis apletophallus. The sequence goes on along the minus strand of JARBWK010000003.1, from coordinate 14,414,940 downwards.
CTAAGGAATTCAGGCATAGAAATCTCCTGGTTCCATTATGCTCAAATAAAAGAATACTACAAGTCAGACCGAGAAAAAGGTTTCGAAGAAGAAGGTACAGTCTGGGAGAGCCTTCAAAAGAATGAGAAGAAAAGAATCAGGATCCTGTATAACAAATTACTGGAATGGGAGGTAGAAACCGAAGCAGTTAAACAAGTTATGATAGACTGGGCCCAAGACTTGGGACACTCAATACTATTGCAAGAATGGGAGTCCACCTGGAGGAAAACTATAAAATATCTAGGGTCAACTATTATAGCTGAGAATTGGTACAAGATGTACTTTCGGTGGTACTTAACCCCCAAAAAACTGGCCAAATACTATAAAAATACAAATAATAAGTGCTGGAAGTGCAGGAACCATATCGGGTCGTTCTTTCATTGTTGGTGGTCCTGCCCCAAAATTCAAAAGTATTGGAAACAAATTCACACACATACACAGAAAATTAGAAAGGAAAACTTCGACCTAAACCCAGCCTATTATCTTCTTAACTTAACAGATGAGAAGATCGATCGAGAAGCGGAAAAACTTTTGTATTTTATAGCGGCGGCAGCAAGAATAGTCCTGACAAGAAGCTGGAAGAAGGAAGACGCACCTCAGATAGAGGAATGGCTAACTAAACTACAAGAGTTGATGGAGCTAGACGAACTGAACAGTAGGGTCAACGGCCAGAGCATTATAAACAGAACTGACTGGAAACCTCTAAAACAATACTTAAAGTCAATAAAGATATAAAGGCAAGAACCATAGTCAGGATATCGGAAGCCGTATTCAAGACGAAGTAAAGACTATATCAAGTGTGGCTATCCAACAATCCCTGCGAACCGGACTGGAAGAGCATTTCTGTATCTCACAACTTCATTTCTATTTCCAATTACACTATATCTTCTTCTCTGTCCCGTACTCTATTCCACTCCACATATCCCAATCCCAAACTCCCTCTCTATATCTCTGTTTCTCCCCCCCCCCTCTTTTTTGTTCAAACTGTATTTTATCTATGGAAAAAAAACTTGATAAAAATACTAATTAAAAAAATATATTAAAAGCAATTAATTGTGTGTAACAGCGATTAAATATCCTAACCATAATGCACAGAACACAGAGTCCTTCACATCCCATGGGAATCAGGGAAATGTCTTTTCCTCCAATGATATATAAAGAAAGGATGCCCCACTTCTTACATTTATCTATTACTAGACTGCTGGGACTCCGGAGAATACAATGCTCAGACATGAAGGATTTCTATCTTCTTCTGCTCTTCTCCATTCTCCTGTGTTTTCCAGGTGAGACAGAAATATATTTGTATCTACACACGCACACGCACACACACACACTGGGCAGAGGTAGGATAAATTGCAACCTGTGGTTCACGTGTGACTTTCCAACTCCTTTTCTGTGTCCCAAACTCACCAGCCTCATCTAATTCTTTTACGGGGAGAAATGTCTTAAATTAGTTCCACACGCAGCAGCTGCACCTCTAACAGCCTCTATCCCCAATTACAAAAACTGGCTGCAACACTCAGAGAGAAGAAAACCATATAGAATAATTGGTGTTGTAGTTTGGTGAGGCACCAGAACCCTTTGCAGAGTCATATGGTGAGAAATTAGACTCTTATGTCTGTAGTTAGTAAGGAATACAATGGACTGCTTTTGCTGGACAGAAAATGCTTTTGTTATTTGAATCTGTAGGGATTATATTAGCTTCTTTGTTCTCTTTAAAGATAATGATGCTGTAAAACGATCTGGGAAAACCTCATGTTTAGGAAAGTGCAAGCTTAAGTGTGCTAAAGGTGAATATGGGGCTTCAAAGTCGTTGTGTTATGATGACAAGACTTACTGCTGCAAAATAAAAAGGTAACATTCTTCCATTATTGACGTATACCACATGGATTATGTTATGGGGAGGGGGGGTTGTTGAAGCTAAACACTACAGGCGGTGAATAGATGTGGATATCGTGAAAGGCAATGAAGAACCCCTTTTGCAGCCTGTCTTCCTTATTCAAAATCCTTGAGATCAAAGGGTTTTTAAAAAATAGATATTTTTCACATTTAGGAATGCCTGTATTTACATGTAGATAGTATGAGTGCATTGCAGAAATATAATCTATGTAACATGATTTTTGTTCCTGAGTTATAAATGTCATTTTTCTAATTGGTTCTATAAAAAATTGGAAAAAGTTGATTACATTGCAAAAACGACAGCATTACCCCAAATGTGGCTATTTATGCTATTCAACCCCCATGTAGGATCTTTGTTAGTCTAATATTGCAAATCAAAACATAATTTTTGGGCACAACTTGTAAAAGTAATGATACCTTTCTGTTTACACCAGAGGTGGTGTCCAATAGAGTCTCTGTGAGTCTGGTCATGTGGAAACAACTGAGCATGTGCTTCTTCAATGCATGTCCTACAGAGATCTTAGATCCAATCTCATTGGGCCATGGCTTTTAAAATACCTGGGGCGCAGTGAAAAATATTATTCCACCCTGCTGCTTTCGGACTCTAACACTATAATAACTTACAGTGTTGCTAAGTTCTGTGCTGCTGCTCTTAATATCAGACAGAGGATGATTGACACCGTAAGGCAACAATAGCCTGTCTTTTGAAATATATTTTATACTGATTTGTAATCTAATTTTAAATAACTGTTTACTGGGGAGCTGTCCTTCTCTTCCTAGGGCGCTTGTGCCCGCTTTGTGCTGGTCAGTGACCGTAATAAAGTTTTTTTGTTGTTGAGTCTCTGCACACTCTTCCTCATGGTCCATGTCCAGAGCAGCTGCCCTGCCACATGCCACCATTGGCCAGATTGAAGGAGAGCATGGAAGCATCTGATGTGCCTGCTTTTTACAAGAACCTTGCATAAGTGGGCTTCTTGAGAAAAAAAGCCCAACCAGCACTGGACATGTGACTAGCCCACTTTTCCAAAATGTGGACATGTGCAGCTGGTAGCAAAAAGTATTGATTTTCGGAGTATTGCAGATTTCTGGACAAAAAAATATGTTCCAGCCATTTACCAGAATCTTGTTGATGCTCTATGTATGAGTAGGTTATTCTCTGAAAGTGCTTGGACAAGCAAAAGGAAAGGATTAAATATTTTAATCTCTGAATTTATAGGGATAAACACAGATAGAGGCAGCCCTAGGTAATTTTAAGTGGTAGGCAGACATTATTGCCCCCCCCCCCAAACAAACCAATCTTGAGCTGGTGTTTACATTACAAGGGCTACCCTACTCTCTGCTCCCGCCAGGAGACTCTGACTGCTTTGTTTACCTTTGGCTTGGCTTGTTGACACGGCCTAGTTCAGCCCCTTCCTTGGGAGCAGCACTCTTGGCATCGGGGGTTGTAGCCTCCGACCGGGCCAGCATGGAGGGCGTCAGCTGCCCTTCCTGGGCTGGCGCTGAGGGCTCTGTTAAGCTCTTCCCCCTTCATCCAGGGACCTTAGCATGGACAGCTTAGTGAGCGTCTTGAAGGAGGCCCAACCGCTAGAAGCCATGATTGCCGGCATGGACGGCGCTGTAGAATACTGTGCCGATACTGATGTTTGCGCCAGCACAATATGTGCGCCAGCCTGGTGCCGGCGCTAAAGCCCTGAGTGCTGGCATGGGCGCCGCCGTAAACTCCACTTGCTCCAATACTGGAGTTTGCACCTGCGCAATGTGCACAGCGGGTGATGGCGGCGAATCCCTGAGTGCTGGCATGGGCGCCGCCGTAAACTTGTCCCTTGTGCCGATACTAGTATAACATTTGCAAAGGCCCAGCCGGCGTCAGGGCGACCTTGCAGATGCTGCCGCTCTCGGCGGCCGCCTACTTTGCGGAGCGGCTTTTGCCGCCTCTGAGCACCGAAACACTTAGAAATGATGGATATTGAGATTTCTGTGATATTTTGGAATAACGATCTTGAGAGAATGAGATCCTTTTTAGAAGATGTGGATAGAAGAAATGCTTAGAAATGTTAATGATATCTTCCTTTAATTTAGATTTTGGTAATATGTCCTCAGCCCCAGCTGCAGCAATGCGAATGATTTGCTGGGGATCTTGAAAGTCCAGGTGTGTAGTCTATGAAAATGGGGCTGCAACTTTGGTCTGCATTTATAAGCAACATGTCTCTGTTATAAGCAGACAGGTATCATTCCTTTGTACAAGCTGTGCCTAAAAAATATGGTTTGATTTACAATATTAGACTAACAAAGATCCTACATTGGGGTTGGATAGCATAAACAGCCGCATTTGGGGTAATGCTGCAGTTTTTGCAGTTTAATCAACTTTTCCAAATTTTTTTGATAGAACCAATAAGAAATGTGACATTTATAATTCAGGGACAAAAATCATGTTACATAGTGTTATATTTCTGCAATGCACTCTATGTGGAGCTGCTCTTGAAAAGTCTTCAAAAGCTCCCCATTTTACATGATCTTTGCATCTTCTTATTTTTGTCCAGTCTTTGAGTCTTGCTGAATGTAACAAAGGCAACCTCCTCCAAAGGGATGATAATATAAGATGTAGGTAGTTGATCGGATAAGACTATAATAATCTTCTCTATATTGTAGGAGGCGGGGCGGCATAATGTACGAGCAATTCCTGTACAACAGACAGATGGTTCTTCAGCAGCAAGTTGAAGCATATGTGAGCAGTGATTCAGAAGAAGCTTGGAGTTGCCAAAAAGCCCTCCATGAATTCAACATCTTACAACAATGTTGTGATATCCTGCTGCTAATAAAACCAAACCTGTTGACCCTAATTTCCATGAATGTATGGCCCGCCTTCTTTAAATCGGTCCAAGTTGATATCCAGCACTACATCCTGTGACAGCGAACTCTACAGTTTATGTCCCATGTGAAGAAGTACTTCATCTTATCTGTCCTGAATAGAGATATAAACCCTTGAATATGTTGTCCTTTCCCCACTATTGAGGGAGAACATGGATCCTCCAGAATAGTCTCCCTGTATTTGAATGCCCCACAGTGTTAAAGGAATTATTCTGTGGGGAGAAACATATGTTTATGCAAAAAAAGGATTATGAGCAGAATATTTAGAGTACAGACATGCTACCTTTTAAGTACAGAATCAAGACCCTTCTGTGGATACCTGAAACTGTGGATAATAACTATTTTGACTATACTCAGACAGGAAGCATATCATAGAATTGCACAGAGAGACCCACTAGTAATTCCAGGTATTTTTTGGAAAAAAGTAACCAAAATTTATTTATTTATTTCTGGCGTTTTACCCCGCTCTTCTCAACCCCCGGGGGGGGGGGGGGACTCAGAGCGGCTTCCAAAAAGGCACAATTCGATGCCCACACAGTAAAACACAGTATAAAACCCCAACATTCAACAATAAATACATTAAAATACTGTTACATTAACATATCCTATGCATTCATTTATGTTAAAAACAGTGTTCCATCCATACAAAGCAATTGAGCCCTATTCAACAAAATTGTGCATATCAAAACCTTGGAGAAGGTAACTATACTACACAAAGCTTCCCAGATTTCCTTACAATGAGTAATCAAGGGATTTTTGTAACATCTTAGAGATTAACTGAGATAATGACATTAGTAGCATAAGCCTACATAGACAATTAGTTTGACATTTCTTTGCTTTCAGGTTTACAATTTTAAAATTTCATGCCAATAGCACTAACAATGAGGGAGAAAGGCACCCCTGACATTTCCCCATTGACACAATTATTTAATGAAAAGTAACGAAAAAGTAATCAACTCATTACGGTTACGGTACAGACCCCGTCCAATTTTAGAAACATTTTAGAAATGATTCCCTCTCCCCCTCCACTCCCTAATTTTGTAATGATTATTGAAACATTTTTTTCATTGATCGCTCAGGCCTAACAAGTATATACGATAGTCCCAGAGACCAGAACTAAGTTCCTGCCCATTCCCTACCACTGTATTATCTTTGCCAGGAACCAGAAGACAACCAGGAACCATAAAATGTCACATTGATTCAGGGACCACCAATTTAAGTAGCACTGAATTGAATGTCACAGCTGGTTATCTGTACACTGAATTCATCACAAAGGGGCAAAATATAGGGTGGGTGGAACTTCTCTACAGACTGAACGAATATTCAAAAAATATTTGAAATTGGTAGAAAAATGTGGTTCTCAAGCATCAAGAAAAATACTGATGAGAATTCTTGAATCAATGAGAATTTTCACAATTCACGATTTATTATGTGCAAAATTCACATGCAGCTGTGACAATCAAATCAAAATTGTGTATATCATAAATCTTCCCAGATTTACTTACAATGAGTTAAGAAAAGGCTTTTGTAGCATCTGGTGAGATAAAGCAGGGTATAAATAAATATGATGGTGATTATGTTAATAATAATCCATTATTTCCTATAGATTTGGGAAGTGCAACCCCCTCTGACCTCCCTTCTATTGTGGAGATCCTTGTTTTTGTGACCCTGAACACCCTTCTGGCTCCAACTTTTCTTCTGCAGTTGTATGTCATGGTTGATTTGCAGACTGATACAAATCAATTCTGGGTCATAGCTCATAAATTACTTTCCTTCTCAGCTTAGAACTGAACAAGAACAAAATGCATGGCTACAATGTGCATTTCTGAATAGCATACATTCATTTAGCTACCTATTGGCTTACTACGCAACGCCTGCTCGGATTCCCTCCGATGCAGGATCATCTTGGCGTTGTCTACCGTGGATACTTACTACATAGACTCTGTGGCTGCTTGCAGCAAAAGCCAAGCCTTGATGGGGACCTTGTGCCAAGTCAAGCCACGACAACAGCGGTAAGCCTTCCCTGCTTTCTAAGTGCTACTGTGGAAATCACCTTGCTAATGGCTAGGCATTGTTAGATGAAAGACTGAAGCTGCTAGCCTCACCGCCTTCGGGCTATCAAGGCCTTGTACCAGTAATCTTGCTTTTGTTTGCAACTAAAAACTAAAGCGAATTGCTAGGCAATTCATCTCAGCCACAGTGTTTCAACAGAGCTTGTTAGAGACCTTCCTTACACCCGGTTTGGGTCTCAAGATTCCCTCCGCATGGGATTCCGCATGGGATCTTATCTGTGAACCTTTGGTGTTTGCAGGGAACTGCCCTGTCTACTGCATCGGCAGAGATTCCATCCAGAGACACTTTTGCCCTGCCCTGCATTGAGCCGTGCTCCAGTTCACCGAGGAGTCTTGGGACGATCCCATGAAAGACGAATTGCCTGCTGGACTTCCTTGCATTCTTTCTACGGAGCTCAGCCTTCTTGCGCCGGCTGAGCCCCACAGAGATCATCTATCACATCCCGGCCTTTTGCATTGGCCGAATACTTTCCTGAGTTCTCCCTTTGGCATCCGGCTTGATCCCTGCCAGCGGCCCTATTGCAACGGGTCGCTGCAACCCTGCTGTTCCTTTCTGTTACGGGACTATTTACTCCTTGCTAATCCCTGTTAAAGCTACTCCCCAGAGGCCCAATTAAGACTGCCTTTGAACCTTTTACCTTTGCCTTGCTATTATCAATAAAACCCGGTTGTACCCTTGCCCGTGTGTGGTTATCAGGGAGGTCAAGTGCCTAGGGGCCCACAGAGGGGCGACAATAATGAAATAATAAAGAAGTTTTGAAAGTTTTGTAAGAGTTCTGAAATGTTCACCACCAGAACTTTAGCAACACTGTAGAAGCAAAGCACCAGCGCCACCTAGTGTTCACCACCAGAACTTTAGTTTTGTAAATATTTTCGAACCATTTAGAACCATGATTGCCCAGGCCTATAACATACCCTATGTCAGGGGTCAGGAACCTTTTTGACTCATTTCCCCCGGCAAAATGATGAGACACTTCAGACCTGGCTCTGCAAAAGGCATGCTCAGGACTCTGGGAAGGAAGAAAAGACGGAAAGAAGGGGGAAAGAAAGAAAGACAGAGGAAATAAAGGAGGGAGGGGGAGTGGAAGAAAGAGAAGAAGAACAAACTATGGAAAAGGAAGAAAAGAAAAGCAGGAGAGAGACAAGGAGGGGAAAGAAAGAAGGAAATGGTGGGGAAAAGAAAGGAAAGGGAGTGAGGAAAAAGTAAAATAAGGAAGGGAAAAGAAGAAAAGAAAGAAGCGGAGAGAGAGGGAAGTGAAAGGAAAGGATGGAGAAGGAAAGGAAGACTTGGGGGAAAAGAATAGAAGAGGAAGGAAAGAAGAGGAAGGGAGAATGGAGGAAAGAAGGTAGGAGAGAAGGAGAAGGAAAGGGTGAAGGGGAGAAAGGAAGGAAGAGGGAGGAAGGAAGAGGGAGGGAGAATGGAGGAAAGAAGGAAGGAGAGATGGAGAAGGAAAGGGTGGAGGGGAGAAAGAAAGGAAGGAAGAGGAAGAAAGGAAGGAAGGAAGGGGGAGAATGGAGGAAAGAAGGAAGGGGAGAGAGGGAGGGAAAAGGAAGGAGAGAAGGAGAAGGAAAGGGTGAAGAGGGAGAAAGGAAGGAAGAGGGAGAGCCAGATGCAATCATAAAAAGAGCCACATCTGGCTCCTGAGCCGTAGGTTCCCTAACCCTGCCCTATGTTGTACCCCGGACCTGTCCAACAGGCGACCCGCAAGAATTCAGCGGTTTTTTAAAAAATTTAAAATTCGCTCTCCGGGGTGCTCGTGAGGGCGAGGCCGCTCGCGGGCGGGGCCGCTCGCGGGCATGCGCGGCAGGGCGGGAGTGGCGAGGCGCCCTCTGCCATGTCCCTGGCTGCTGCAGCGGCCGCCCGGGAGCTTACCTTCCTTTCTCTTCCTTTGGAGAAGGAAGGTAAGCTCCCGGGCGCGGCCGCTGCAACAGCCAGGGACATGGCGGAGGGCGCCTCGCCGCTCCCGCCCTGCTGCGCATGCCCGTGAGTGGCCCCATCCCCCGCGAGCGCCCCCGCCCCCCCACGAGCGGCCCTGCCCCCGCTAGCGCCCCGCCCCGCTAGTGCGACCCGCCCCCGCGAGCGCCCCTGCCCTCGCGAGCGACCCCACCCCCGCTGCGGCCCCCCAGGTCATCAGTGACCGAAATTCCAGCCCTTGGGCCGGTAGAAGTTGGACAGCCCTGTTGTATCCTGAATGAATAGTTAACAATCCAATTACAGCCAGTTTTGTCTAGTTTTCATTGGCCTACTCTTTGCGCTTGAATCACCAAACCTAAATTTTGATTGTCATGGTTTTTCAATCCAATAATTTCCCAGTTTCCTCTGGGGAACACAGTTTCCCAAATGAAGAAGGACTTCATTCTCCATCTCTGTAGGATTTCAAAATTTCAAGTGGATTTAAGCAGACATGAGGTGCTTCTATGTGTGATTTCTCCTCCTCCTCCTTTCTTCTGAAGTAAGGTTTAGAGACATGTCCAATGACATGTTGTGCTAGAAACAACAACACAGTGACCCTCTTACTTGGTATCTGCTGGGTTTGATTCCAGGACCTCCCTTAGATATCAAAATCTCTGGCTGCTTAATTCCCATTATAGATTAAGGCATAGTAAAATGGTGGTTTCTTATACAGAATGGCAAAAATCAAGGTTTGCTTTGTAGATTTTTTGGGGGAACATTTTCATGCTGTGTGTGGATGGCTGAATTCATGGGTGGTTGGATGTATGACCCTGGAGTCAAAGCCCAATAGATACCAAGGTGCCACTGTATCTCTTCTAGAAAGGATTCATTTTTGGTTTAATCTAATTAAAAGAGAGTCAATTTTTGAGGGGAAGAAGGGGTGTTTATGAACATTGTGTTCTGTGTGTGTGTGTGTGTGTGTGTGTGTGTATCTAAAACAGCATATGCTTTATTACAGAATATAGCACAATGTCAGCAACTTGGGCAAGATAAATGTTGATGAGACGTCAGCATTGCAGAACAAGTTGGGAATAGCCATAGTCAGAAATAGTTATGTCGTGCAATTTTAATGTAGTGATTTGTGGATCCATGGCACATTCTCATATGAGCCAATGTGATGAAGTGAATATTTAGTGAATATTTAGTGCCTTTTAGGATACAAGATTGAAGGAAACTCTTTGCTTAAGGATATGGATGGATATTTCTTATGGTTAACTACCTTTCATTGGAGTAGATTGCTTTGGGTTAGAAGGTATATTTAATTGTGAGACTCTCCCTGCCCCATCAATCGATTGTTCTGAAAGTTGGACCATGAAGAAAGCTGAGGGGAGAGGAATCGTCTTTGACATATAGTTATGGGTAGTCCAAAAGACAAGTAAATATGTCTTGGGATCAATTCAAACTATGTGATGATCTGGATTCTTTTCCTGATCACTGACTCAGGGTGGAGGTGCAACTCTTTTTTGGGGTGATTTGTCTGAATGGTAGCAAACGTCTGTCTTCAAATGCCAGAAGAAAAGACTTGGCCTCCATCTACACTGCCATATAATACAGCCTGAAACTGCATTACATAGCACTGTAGAAGGGGCCAGAGTTTCCTGACCCAAGCTGACATATTTTGGCATTGAACTTGTTGCCATAGTGCAGGGCTGTCCAACTTCTACCGGCCTAAGGGCCGGAATTCCAGTCACTGATCAGCTGGGGGGCCGCAGTGTGAAAAAGTTGGAAAAAACCCTCTTACCTCTTATACGACTATTGTTACAATTAATAGTTGACAGTTATACTTATACTTATTACAATTACAATTGCAAGCATATCTGATATAATTGATGAGCGGAATGGGGGGTTAATTACACAAGGCCCGTGCCATTAGGAATTGTGGATCTAGGAGGATCCAGGAGTCAGAGCACGAGAGAGGCGAAGATACAGAGGCAGGAGCCAAAGACACAGCAGAAGAGTACTTCCTGTACTCTTCTAGTCTCAAAGGAAATGGCGCCGCGGAGGGGAAGCTGGGACTTGTAGTCCTTTGGTTCCGCGGCATCATTTCCTGTCCTGGCTCTTTTCCTGTCTGCTTAAGAGCCAGGACAGGTAATGGTGGACAGCTGTGCCGCCGCTACAATTTTTCTTTTTAAAAAAAACCCAGCTGATTTCTTGCAGGGGGTAGGCGGGCCGAATCCAGGGGGCTGGGGGGCCGTGTGTGCCGCCCCCCCCCCCGGGCCGCCTGTTGGGCAGGCCTGCCATAGTGCATGCACAATGCATGCTCATGCTTCCCTCCATCTGATTGTCCTCAGCCAGAGCCAGACGATATGGGTCGTGGGGCACTGGATTCCTCACACTTTTCTATGAAGCTGGTTGACAATGGCGACCCTCTATTGAGGTCGCAAATTATGTTACCTCTGCCACTGCAGTATTGCTTCCAGTTGCAGTCTGCTTCCATTGGAAAACCTCTCTATTTTGCCAGGAAACAAATAGTATAGTCACCATTCATAATCCAGAACAGGTAAAAACTACTTAACTCATCCACACAACTTTGCTGAGAGCATCCAAAAGTTTTCTTCTTGAAATACAACTCCCAGAAACTCTCTGCCAAATACTAGCCATCAATTGAAATATTTAACATTTCTGTTTCTTGATTAGATTAGTAGGCCTTTCATATTATGTGTGTGGGTTGCTAAGATGCAGTTCTTCCACAACAATTTTCACAATGAAGTGGCATCCTCCAACTGCCATGGCTCAAAGCAATTTGGACCTCTAAATGCTGTTTTCTTCAACACACTGAATTGAATCTAGAAAGATATTGAATGACTACCAACCACATTAGACAGGGCTTGGGATGTGTCCTAGGACGCTTCTCTGCCAGTCTAGCGACAAATGGGCATGTTGCCCATTCCAGGACATTGCTGAATGTTTGGCAGAGACCCTGCCCACAACTGGACACACTGTACGACACATTTTTTCCAACATGGCAGCTTGCCCATGTTGAGCTGGCTCCGATAGATCCAGAACAGATCCTTGCAGCTCTGGTGACATGTGTGATGGAGGAAGCATCTCCACAATGGAGTAGCGTACAGGTTGATGGCATCACCCATTGCACCACTATTTCTTTGGCAAAGCAGGACAATTCACCTGGCTCATGTAATAAGGTTGTATGTGAAATCCCATATAACACTTAACACGGTTGAAATGAAGGACCTCTGGCCTAAGAATACCGTGTTTCCCCGATAGTAAGACACCCCCGATTGTAAGACGTATCGGGGGTGTCAGAGGGGCCGGCTAATATAAGCCGTACCCCGAAAGTAAGCCGTACCCCGCCGCCGCGCGTCAGTCGGTCCTGCCTCCTCCTTCTCCGCCTCCGCCGGCTCTTCTCAGAGGGCTCTCCTCAGCCGCCTCTCTTCCGATCCCAGAAGAGGTGGCCGCAGGGAGAGCGATCGCGTGGTTCCCCTGAAGAGAGCCCTCTGCCGCCTCTCTTCCGTTCCCCAAAGAGGAGGCCAAAGGGGAACCGCGCGATCGCTCTCCCTGCGGCCGCCTCTTCTGGGATCGGAAGAGAGGCGGCTGAGGAGAGCCCTCTGAGGAGAGCCGCCGGTGGCGGCGGCGGAGGAGGCGGGACCGAATGACGCGGCAGCCGGGGGTACGGCTTACCGTCGCCCAATGTAAGCCGTACCCCGAAAGTAAGACGTAGTGGGGCTTTTGGGGGTAAAAAGAAAGTAAGACGCTGTCTTACTTTCGGGGAAACACGGTACAATGGAGCCATTCTGGAGAACCTAGAAAACACTTAGAGTAGTTAATCTGCTTTCAGAAACAGGATTATATGGCAGTGAGATTCTGAGAGTATTGCAAATATGTGCTTATTGAAGGAATTGCACTACTTGCCGGTGTTCTTGTTGGTTTGTTCTCCAGATGGAGGAAGTCTCAAGAAGTGCTGTAAAACCTCTAAACAGAAGAAAGAGGAGATGTTCTAGTTAACCTTGTACACTTCTGAGAAAGATTTAACTTTACCCGGAGACAAGTGAGTGCAGAATGTGCAGACATTAAAAAGGAACATTTTGTCGGAACACTGAGGTTAAAGTCATTAATAGCTTGTATTGTGTGCATTCTTCAAACATACTTTGCTCCTCCAAAAAAAATCTGTTCCTATTAGATACCAACTTTCTTGTTGGCATCAAGAACACTCCCATAATAAATGTTGCTGGAACTAAAGATGTCACAGGAGCGGCTTCACACTATTATGTGGATAACATTTATTTTCTCCATATCTCTAGATTCTATCTAGTTATTGTTGAAATAAATATGTATAGATTGTTTAGGTTGGCCAATTTTAAAGCAGTCTGATTTTCAGAAATGAATGGTTTGTTGTTTTGTTTTATAAAGGGAACACAGTGTATGAACATTTAAAAGCAATTAATTGTGTGTAACAGCAATTAAACATCCTAACCATAATGCACAGAACACAGAGTCCTTCACATCCCATTGGAATTCAGGGAAACATCTTTTCCTCCAATGATATTTAAAGAAAGGAAGCCCCACTTCTTCCTTTTATCTAGTATTAGACTCCTGGGACTCCGGAGAATACAACGCTCCGACATGAAGGATTTCTATCTTCTTCTGCTCTTTTCCATTCTCCTGTGTTTTCCAGGTGAGAGAGAAATATATTTGTATCTACACAAACACACCCACCCATCCACACACACACACACACACACACACACACCCTGGGCAGAGGTAGGATAAATTTTGACCTGTGGATCACATGTGACTTTCCAACTCCTTTTCTGTGTCCCAAACTCACCAGCCTCATCTAATTCTTTTACGGGGAGAAATGTCTTAAATTAGTTCCACACGCAGCAGCTGCACCTCTAACACCCTCTATCCCCAATTACAAAAACTGGCTGCAAAACTCAGGGAGAAGAAAACCATATAGAATAATTGGTGTTGTAGTTTGGTGAGGCACCAGAACCCTTTGCAGAGTCATATGGTGAGAAATTAGACTCTTATTTCTATAGTTAGTGAGAAATACAATGGACTGCTTTTGCTGGACAGAAAATGCTTTTGTTATTTGAATCTGCAGGGATTATATTAGCTTCTTTGTTCTCTTTAAAGATAATGATGCTGTAAAACGAACTGGGAAAAACTCGTGTTTAGGAAAGTGCAAGCCTAAGTGTGCTAAAGGTGAATATGGGGCTTCAAAGGCAATGTGTAATAATGGAAAGATTTACTGCTGCAAAAATAAAGGTAAGGTTCTTCCATTATTGACTTATACCACATGGATTATGTTATGGGGAGGGGGGGTGTTGAAGCTAAACACTACAGGGGGTGAATAGATGTGGATATAGTGAAAGGCAATGAAGAACCCCCTTTTGCAGCCCGTCTTCCTTATTCAAAATCCTTGAGATCAGAGGGTTTTTAAAAATTAGATATTTTTCAAATTTTGGAATGCCTGTATTTACATGTAGATAGTATGAGTGCATTGCAGAAATATAATCTATGTAACATGATTTTTGTTCCTGAGTTATAAATGTCATTTTTCTAATTGGTTCTATACAAAATTGGAAAAACTGCAGCATTACCCCAAATGTGGCTATTTATGCTATTCAACCCCAATGTAGGATCTTCGTTAGTCTAATATTGCAAATCAAACCATAATTTTTGGGCACAACTTGTACAAAGGAATGATACATTTCGGTTTACACCTGAGGTGGTGTCCAATAGAGTCTCGGCACACTCTTCCTCATGGTCCATGTCCAGAGCAGCTGCCCTGCCACATGCCACCATTGGCTAGATCAGTGTTTCCCAACCAGTGTGCCATGGCACACTAGTGTGCTGTGAGCGATCATCAGGTCTGCCGTGGGAAATTGGCACCTCCAATACCCTTTCTTCCCCCTCCTGCCGAACACTTTTTCTTCTCCTCTCGGGCTCCCTTCTTCCCAGCCTCGCTCTGCTCGCTTTGCCTCGCTTTGCTCACGCTGCCGCTTCTGCGGGAGGGGGGAGAGGGGAGGGAGGAAGACGTGACCCATGCGGGCACTACTGCGCAGACTGGCCCCACATCTTCCTCCCTCCCTCCGCAGTGCTCTCTGGATTTAGGTGAACTACAACTCCAAAACTCAAGGTCAATGCGCACCAAACTCTTATAGTATTTTCCCTTGGTTATGGGAGTTCTGTGTGGGAAGTTTGATTCCATTCCATCATTGGTGGAGTTCAGAATAAGTGCTGGCATGGGCGCCGCCGTAAACTCCACTTGCTCCAATACTGGAGTTTGCACCTGTGCAATGTGCGCAGTGGGCGACGGCGGCAAATCCCTGAGTGCTGGCATGGGTGACACCGTAAACTTCTCCCTTGTGCCGATACCAGCATAACTTTTGCAAAGGTCCAGCTGGCAGCAGCGCGCCCTTGCGGATGCTGGTGTTCTCAGCAGCCGCCTACTTCACGGAGCTGCTTTTGTCGCCTCTGCGCACAGAAACACTTTGAAATGATGGATATCGAGATTTCTGTGATATTTTGGAATAACGATCTTGAAAGAATGAAATCCTTTTAGAAAAAAATTATGGTTTGATTTACAATATTAGACTAACAAAGATCCTACATTGGGGTTGGATAGCATAAATAGCTGCATCTGGGGTAATGCTGCAGTTTTTGCAGTTTAATCAACTTTTCCATGTTTTTTTAAAAAATAAATAAATAAATAAAAATAACCAATTAGAAAAATGACATTTATAACTCAGGAACAAAAATCATGTTACATAGTGTTATATTTTTAGTGCACTCTATGTGGAGCTGCTCTTGAAAAGTTTTGAAAAAGCTCCTCATTTTACATGGTATTTGCATCTTCTTGTTTTTGTCCAGTCTTTGAGTCTTGCTGAATGTAACAAAGGCAACGTCCTCCAAAGGGATGATAATATAAGCTGTAGGTAGTTGATCAGATAAGACTATAATAATCTTCTCTATATTGTAGGAGATGGGGCGCCATAATGTATGAGCAATTTCTTTACAACAGACAGGTGCTTCTTCAGCAGCAAGTTGAAGCATATGTGAGCAGTGATTCAGAAGAAGCTTGGAGCTGCCAAAAAACCCTCCATGAATTCAACATCTTACAACAATGTTGTGATATCCTGCTGCTAATAAAACCAAACCGGTTGAACCTAATTTCCATGAATGTATGGCCCGCCTTCATTAAATCGGTCCAAGTTGATATCCAGCACTACATCCTGTGACAGCGAACTCTACAGTTTATGTCCCATGTGAAGAAGTACTTCATTTTATCTGTCCTGAATAGAGATATAAACCCTTGAATATTTTGTCCTTTCCTCACCATTGAGGGAGAACATGGATCCTCCAGAATAGTCTCCCTGTATTTGAATGCCCCACAGTGTTACAGGAATTATTCTGTGGGGAGAAACATATGTTTATGCAAAAAAAAAAAGATTATGAGCAGAATATTTAGAGTACAGACATGCTACCTTTTAAGTACAGAATCAAGACCCTTCTGTGGATACCTGAAACTGTGGATAATAACTATTTTGACTATACTCAGACAGGAAGCATACCATAGAATTGCACAGAGAGACCCACTAGTAATTTCAGGTATTTTTTGGAAAATAAGTAATCAAAATTTATTTTTTTATTTCTGACGTTTTACCCCGCTCTTTTCAACCCCCCGGGGGGACGGGGGGACGGGACGGGACTCAGAGCGGCTTCCAAAAAGGCACAATTCGATGCCCACACAGTAAAACACAGTATAAAACCCCAACATTCAACAATAAATACATTAAAATACTATTACATTAACATATCCTATGCATTCATTTATGTTATGTTAAAAACAGTGTTCCGTCCATACAAAGCAATTGAGCCCTATTCAACAAAATTGTGCATATCAAAACCTTGGAGAAGTTAACTATACTACACAAAGCTTCCTAGTTT
The DNA here is from genome assembly GCA_030556195.1 of Anolis apletophallus. Taxonomy (NCBI): domain Eukaryota; kingdom Metazoa; phylum Chordata; class Lepidosauria; order Squamata; family Anolidae; genus Anolis; species Anolis apletophallus. The sequence continues at coordinate 14,398,194 of JARBWK010000003.1, read as the reverse complement.
ACCTTACAATGAGTAATCAAGGGATTTTTTATAACATCTTAGAGACTAACTGAGATAATGACATTAGTAGCATAAGCTTACATAGACAATTAGTTTGACATTTCCTTGCTTTCAGGTTTACAATTTTAAAGTTTCGTGTCAATAGCTCTAACAATGAGGGAGAAAGGCACCCCTGAAATTTCCCCATTGACACAATTATTTAATGAAAAGTAACGAAAAAGTGATCAACTCATTATAGTTACGGTACAGACCCTGTCCAATTTTAGAAACATTTTAGAAATGATACCCCCCCCCATTCCCTAATTTTGTAATGAATATTGAAACTTTTTTTCATTGATCGCGCAGGCCTAACAAGTATATACGATAGTGTTAGATACCAGAACTATGTTCCTGCCCATTCCCTACCACTGTATTATCTTTGTCAGGAACCAGAAGACAACCAGGAACCTGAAAATGTCACGTTGATTCAGGGACCACCAATTTAAGTAGCACTGAATTGAATGTCACAGCTGGTTATCTGTAGACTGAATTCATCATAAAGGGGCAAAATATAGGGTGGGTGGAACTTCTCTACAGACTGAAAGACTATTCAAAAAATATTTGAAACTGGTAGAAAAATGTGGTTCTCAAGCATCAAGAAAAATCCTGATGAGAATTCTTGAATCAATGAGAATTTTCACAATTCAGGATTTATTATGTGCAAAATTCACATGCAGCTATGACAATCAAATCAAAATTGTGTATATCAAATCCTTTGTGATGGTAACTATACTTCATAAAGCTTCCCAGATTTACTTACAATGAGTTAACAAAAGACTTTTGTAGCATCTTAGAGACTAACTGAGAGAATGACCTTAGTAGCATAAACGTACATAATTAATTTGACAGTTCCTTGCTTTCAGGTTAACAATTTAAGTAAGGACTTGATCACATAAAACCATCATTCCACAATTAGAGTTGCACAATTACTGATAACAGGAACATACCAAGATAGGTATCCTCACTATCGCTACTCTCATCATTTGTGCAATTGTGCCCTTTTGCCAGTCCAAGGTCCTGTAGTCATATATCTGCAAAACTTCTAATTTTGCCTTCCTTATGATCCTCTATTTTTAAAAAATAAGTTTAAAAAATCAATTGTGCAATTCCAACTAAGGTTGCTTAAAAATTACAAATAAAACCTGAAATCAAACAAGAGGAGAAGAGGATAATCCGGTCCCAATGTCCTTTCAGTGTCAGGATGATGATAAACAACTGCTAAGAGAAGAAATAAACTATTATTTTTGTCGCAACAGACGCTCCTTAAGGGGCCAGATCAAGGAGAGTATCAAAACAAAGTTTATTGCTTACAGAGTCTTTTGGCCTTCAGAGACACCAAAAACCAAAACAAACACTTAATAGTCAGTGATAAGCACACAAAAACAAATGCTTGCTTAAAAAGTTCAAAACAAGGAAGCAAAAATGCAGAGATTAGCAGAGACACAAAATGAAGCAGAAACTGGAAGGGTCGTCAAAGGAGGTCCATAGTCATCACAGGTGGGCAATCCAAATTGTCAAGCAGCAAGCAGCAGTCAGGAAATCCAAGCCAGGTCGAGGGAGGACACAAACAGCACCACGAGAATCCAGTCCAAAGCAATAATCAACCAGGACCTAATGCATGGGGACAATGTACACCATAATCCCCAAACAATCCCAACCTTCTACCCCCTCCCATACTGTACCCCATTCTTGTAGACGAAGCAGTGTCTCTCACTCACAGCAACTTGAAAAGTAGCAAACCACGCCAAACGTGGAATGCCAGCAGCAGCTAGTGTACAAAAACAATACAATATAACCCACAAATAAACCTCCCACAATTTCCTATACAGAGCAGCATGCCACTCCAGGATGGCAATGTAAGTTCCAAACTCATATTAAGCAGCGTTCAGGATACCAGAGATACAGGATACAGGAATCACAGGATGCACGGAAGCACAATCCTACAGCAACACCTTGCTAACCACAAAGTGAAGCACCAAAAAAGCCCACATTATATTACTCTCCCAACTCAGACCCACCCGAATCAGACAACGCTCGAGTCTCAGCTGCCACAGCTGTTGTGTTATTATCAGCTGCAGCCTCTTTATTTTCCCTCCAAGTCCTCCATCTCCTGTCAAGACTTAACTCCCCCCAGCAACCCCCCAGATAGCCTGAAGGCCACTCTATCATCAGAAAATCCCAAAAAGGTATCGCTGCTTGTTGACTCTTCACAAGCAGCCTGTATCTCTTGTAATTTTGTACAGTCCATTTCTGACTCTTCCTCTGAAGAGTCTGCTTCAATCCCACTCCCATCACTCCCTGGAAAGCCCTCAAACAATTCATCATCAGTGGGTTCAATAAGTATTTGCTGAATCCTTTTGCACTGTAACATGTCCTCCTCACTTTGCTCCTGAGTAAGCCCCTTTCCTCTCTTAGTATCTTTACTATGACTACAAACAGCCCCACCCATTTCCACACCACTGTTTGCAGCCAAAGACTCAGCCCCACCCAATTCCATACAATCAGATGTATCTGGAGCCTCAGGCTTAACTGCAACAATTTTAAATTAAACAGAAAGCCAGAAATAAAGGGAAACATAATCTAGGATGTCGTTAAGGAAGTCATCAGAGGAAAATGTATCTCAATGGAAAGTGGGATAAAAAAGAGTAAATTGGAGATTTTAAAACAGGAAGAGAAAAAATATTCCAGGAATTTCAAAAACAAAAAAAAAACCCCCAACGAAATAAATAAAAATCAAATAAGGATAGAGGGAGATGAAAAAGCAAATAGAAGATGAAGAAGTAACAAATATATATACAAGAATGATATCTATATGAATTCTTTCAGCAATTCCAAGGGATTGTGAAGATACGGAAAAAAAGAAAGGGTGTTATAGAATAGTAAAAGTAAAAGATGAAATTGGAAATCATTAGGGTTCCACCCCATGGTGACGCCCAAAAGGCACTATTGAGGGCTGAAAGCAGATGGACGGTTCTTTTAAAAACCGAGCAACCATGGGGTCTAAACGAAAACATACCTATCAATAGCCTTCTCCTATAATCACCCCACCTGTTGATTTCCCTAGCCTACTTATCCTCCCTCATTTACCTGTGTTTGCGCATTTGCCCCACCTATTGAGGTGGAATACACCGGAGAACCTCTCTCCAAGGTAAATTTTTGCTCTGTAGTACCTTGTGCTTCCATTTTCATTTATGTTGTATAAAAACAGTGGTTACTTAATTTGAATGCTTACATTATGTAATGAGAATATATATTATATGCGTCTCTATGTTTATGCTAGATTCTCGCCGCCTGCCTTGGGATGCGCTATGTGAGGATCGTTGTTTACTTTGGCCTTGAAAAAGACCCAGGGGGGTCGAAACGAGGTGGGACCCCTGTACATTTGTGTCCTCGTCGGCCAGAAGACGCTGCAGACGATGCCCACACCACCACTTCTCCGGATTGGGGAAGCTACTCAGCCTTTGATTTTGGTCCACGGCGTGTTTGCATCCAATATCCGCTTTTTTGACTGGATTACAAACACCCATCGGGGTGGGATTACAAATACCCATCGGGGTGGAATATAATACCTTACAGCGGCGTTACTCCGACCACTCACCCCACTTGCGAACTTACTTATGGTTTACATTAACTTTCATTTGTACTATCTCAGCTGTGGGGGTTGGGCACCCGACTTGGGTTCATATGTTTACTTTGCCTGATGGTATTAAAGCAGTTTTTGGTACTTTCTGTGGAGGAGAAAGGTCAGAGAGTGATGCTGCACACGTGTAGAGCTTTGAAAAGTGGGTTTCTGTGCCAAAAATCAGGCAGGCACTTGCTCCGTGAAAGTAACACTGTGATTGGCGCTTCTAATCTATGCTGTGACTTGCTGATGTGCACCCCGTGCCTAACGTGAGATAACGTAGGCTTAGATTGGTCAAACAGTACAGAATGTGCTATTGGGAGACGTTAGTGCCAAAAAGGGAAAAGAACTGCGCATGTACGGAGGGATTCGGCCCCATCCTTTGCTGGCAAGGAAGGCAGAATGTGAAATGTTGCAAATCGGGTACATGAACGTCCCAGGCCACTGATACGTACTGTGAGAAAGAACTAACTTAGTAAAGTCCATTGTTCTAACACATAGGTGGGACTTTTAGATGTGATGCTAATGGAAATGTTATGTTTTATTGGATTAATGAAATGCCATGTAACACCAGCCAATTATGATTGTGTAAAATCCATGAAGGAGGGCGGGCTTTTCCGAGATGCCGCCATTGGGGGTATAAATGTTTTGTACTGAGAGTGACCGGGGCCTTTGCCCCTGATCGACAGCGAGTTCTGTTTGGCAATCCCCACCAGCTGGTGTTATCAATAAATCTCTTTGATTTCACACGAGCAGTGAAGTTGTTGCGTCCTTTCCTCACCCCTGCCACCCGCACGTTCGTGCACCTATTGGTAAGAGGTCCTTTGCCAATTTGGAGTTCCATAACTCCCTAATTTGCTGCTTCAGTATGTCGGAGTAATTACTCAATATATTGATACTTTGGATAACATTTGTGTTCAGATTCCTTTTTTGGATTTGCAGTGACCACACCCGTTGTGTTATATTCTAATAGAGCTTTGACTCAGAGGCTCTTTACTCTATGAGTCCTGACAAGGAGCTGTCAGCAACTCTCCTCTCTCTTTGAGAGCGTGTCACGAATACTCCTCTCTCTCTGAGAGCTTGTCAAGAACTGGCAAATAAGCTCCTCCCCTTAACTAAGAGCTCCTCCCAGGCAGCTCTCTCCCTAACTCCTCCCACGGAAGGCTCCCAACCACTCCCCCTTTTCCTGGCTGCTCTGTCTGCCAAACTGCCAGACTGGTCTGGGCCCTGCCTTAAATGGGTGAGTTCCTCATAGTCGGCCTATGCGATAAGCTTGCAAACATCAGACTGGCTCCAGGAATGTCATTGTAATCATCTGTACAGTGAAACTATTTTATTCAATGTAAATGGGGCCTTTGTAAACTTCTGAATGATAATTCCCTAACAAGTGTCCTGATGGCCTAATTTTTCTAGATCATTTCAAGTGAGGTGGGGATCCACCACCGTTTTGAGTCCCCTTCGGGTGAGATAAAGCAGGATATGAATAAATATGATGATGATTATGATTTTGGGAAGTGCAACCCCCTCTGACCTCCCTTCTATTGTGGAGATCCTTGTTTTTGTGACCCTGAACACCCTTCTGGCTCCAACTTTTCTTCTTCGGTTGTATGTCATGGTTGATTTGCAGACTGATACAAATCAATTCTGGTTTATAGCTCATAAATTACTTTCCTTCTCAGCTTAGAACTGAACAAGAACAAAATGTATGACTACAATGTGCATTTCTGAATAGCATACATTCATTTAAGAGGGCATGCTATTCTCCATTATGTTGTAAGTGCCATGGTTTACTGGTAGGTACTTTCTACTGGGATTTTTATGTATGCCAGATGAAGTGGAGCATTCATAAGCCAGTAGTCAAATATGGTTTTTTTCCAAAGATATTTTTATTAAAAGTTTCCATTTTATCAAACATACATAAACACAATAGGAAAAAGGGATGGGGAAAAGGGGTAACAGGAATGTTGACTTCCATTCTAATTCCACACTATTACATATGTTCTTCACTTTTTCTTTATACATGAGGTTCCTCTATGCTCTTACTCTAAAATTGAATATATGACAGTAGTACTCTACTCATTCTTATAGCTTATTTCATATTCTCGATAATATTCATTAATCAAAGTACAATCTGTCATTTATAATACCTTTACCCATAATCCATCATAATTAATCTAGTAATTTATTGGTCTTTTCCTCTTGCCTTTATTCTTTTATAAGTATAAATTTTTATCTTTCGAGCTTCATCGAGACCCTCCTTGCCCTGGTTTTGGGGAGCACACACACAAAAGAAGAAAAATAACATAAAAAAGGAAGGAAAATTCCTTGACCTTATTGTTCAACATTATTTCATTCTTTTCATTCATTTCATTTCATTGCAAATTGATAGCAACAGCTATTTCTTATGAATATAAAAAGACAAATATGTCACAATGTATTTATTTATAGTGGAAAATCTCTATCTTCTCATTCTTAATACAACATTATTTCATTCTCTAACCTCACATAACTAACTCTGTTATTCTCAGTTTAATCTTCCATACCGGGATCAGCAATTCTATTCTCTTATATTTCATACTCCTCTGGTGGATTCAGTAGACCAATTCATGAAGCAGTTGCTTCTCAGGGTTCAGGAGTAGTTAAATATTCTGCATTTTATAGGTACTGAGTGGGATTCTAATCCTTCTTTCCTTCTCTACTCTCCTGTAAAGGCTTTGTAGTTTTATTTTGAGGTAAATCAAATTTTCTCATCCTTATAAGTTAGCCCATCTCCTTCATTTCATCCCCTTCCAGATCTAATATTCAAATGTTTATATTTATTAGTAAGAGATTTATTTAATACCTTAGTAGAGAATTTCCATGGATCTTACGTCTCTAAAGCTTTAAGAGTTAGAATTGTTTTTCCACCTAACCATCTAACGCATTTCTTTATTTAAAATTTACTTTTGTGTCCCCGCCAAGGGACCTTATTCTTGTTGCGTAGGTGGTCTGGATTCTGAAAAGTTCAACCCCTTCTCTATCGCCTTCTCCTTATCAATAAAATTAATCTTTCTCTATTATTATCTCCTTGTTTCCCCACATTTAAGGTTTAAAAATCTAGATTAGTACTTCATTAGTACTTCATCGCATTAAGTTTATAAAATATTGATTTGAATTTCCCTATCCCAAAGCTCAATTATTCGCCAGTAGTCAAATATGTTGTTTGGATGTAAATGTACACAGGGACTGATCAATTGTTTTGGTTACTGTCAATCTTGCAAACAAAATAGCCTTTAACTGAAACCTACTGAAACCAGGGGTTGGAAAGACTCTCTTGCTTAATTCTCAGGATAGCTGTCTCTTGTTGCACCAGACTTGATGGACCAGTAGAAAGTATTGAAAGTGGATGCTCAATTACAAATAGACTTTTAACATATTAGGCCTGGGCAATCATGGTTCTAAATAGTTTTGTAAGTACTTTAAAACCAAAGTTCTGGTGGTGAACACTAGGTGGCGCTGGTGCTTTGCTTCTACAGTGTTGCTAAAGTTCTGGTGGTGAACATTTCAGAACTCTAACAAAACTTTCAAAATGTCGTTATAAATGGTAGTTCCTAATTGGTTCTGTCTTAAAAATCGCCAATAATGAAATAGTAATGAAGTTTTGTTAGAGTTCTGAAATATTCACCACCAGATCTTTAGCAACACTGTAGAAGCAAAGCACTAGCACCACTTAGTTTTCACCACCAGAACTTTAATTTTGTAAGTACTTTAGAACCATTTACAACTATGATTGCCCAGGCCTATAACATACCCTATGTTGTATCCTGAATGAATAGTTAACAATCCAATTACAGTCGGTTTTGTCTAGTTTTCATTGGCCTACTCTTTGCGCTTGAACCACAAAAGAGGTTCTATAAACTGTCCTCACCCAACCTAGATTTTTATTGTCATGGTTTTTCAATCCAATAATTTCCCAGTTTCCTCTGGGGAACACAGTTTCCCAAATGAAGAAGGACTTATTTATTTATTTATTTATTCGGTTTTATATTCCGCTCCTCCCTGCAGGCTCGGGGCGGATCACAACGACATTCGGTAAAAACATCGAGATACAACAATGTTAAAAAGACCACAAGGGTTACAAATTCTTAAAAACTCAAAAACATGGTCATACAATACATTTCCGGATTAGCCAAAAGCGAGTGTGAAGAGGGCAGTCTTGCACGCTCTCCGGAAAGGAAGAAGCTCTCGGATCGCGCGGGTATCGGGTGGAAGAGAGTTCCACAGCATAGGGGCCGCAACAGAAAAGGCACGCTGCCTAGTTGTGGACAAGTGGCAGGAGTGGATTGATGGAATTTTTAACAAGCTCTGCTCCTCAGAGCGCAGTGATCTCGGCGGAATGTATGGGGTAAGGCGGTCCCTCAGGTACACAGGCCCTAGACCGTATAAGGCCTTGAAGGTCAAAACCAACACCTTGAAGGCAATTCGGTACTCGATAGGAAGCCAGTGCAGTTGCCGTAGGATGGGAGTAATGTGCTCTCTCACTGGTGCTCCCACCAGTAAGCGAGCAGCGGCATTCTGCACTAGCTTGAGTTTCCAGATTGTCGACAAAGGAAGGCCCATGTAGAGGGCGTTACAGTAGTCCAGCCTCGAGATGACCGTCGCTTGGATCACCGTGGCCAGGTCATCCCTGGACCGGTAGGGTGCCAGTCGCCTAGCCTGTCGGAGATGGAAAAATGATACTTTGCTGACCACTTCAATCTCCATCTCTGTAGGATTTCAAAATGTCAAGTGGATTTAAGCAGACATGAGGTGCTTCTATGTGTGATTTCTCCTCCTCCTCCTTCCTTCTGAAGTAAGGTTTAGAGACATGTCCAATGACATGTTGTGCTAGAAACAACAACACAGTGACCCCCTTATTTGGCATCTGCTGAGTTTGATTCCAGGACCTCCATTAGATATCAAAATCTCTGGCTGCTCAATTCCCATTATAGATTAAGGCATAGTAAAATGTTGGTTTCTTATACAGAATGGCAAAATCAAGGTTTGCTTTGTGGGTTTTTTGGGGGAACATTTTCATGCTGTGGATGGCTGAATTCATGGGTGGTTGCATGCATGACCCTGGAGCCAAAGTCCAATAGATACCAAGGTGCCACTGTATCTCTTCTAGAAAGATTCATTTTGGTTTAATCTAATTAAAAGAGAGTCACTTTTTGAGGGGAGGAAGGGGTGTTTATGAACATTGTGTTGTGTGTGTGTATCTAAAACAGCATATGCTTTATTACAGAATATAGCACAATGTCAACAACTTGGGGCAAGATAAATGTTGATGAGATGTCAGCATTGCAGAACAAGTTGGGAATAGTCATAGTCAGAAATAGTAATGCCGTGCAATTTTATTGTAGTGATTTGTAGATCCATGGCACATTTTCATTTCAGCCAATGTGATGAAGTGAATATTTAGTGAATATTTAGTGCCTTTAGGATGCAAGATTGAAGGAAAGTCTTTGCTTAAGGATATGGATGGATATTTCTTATGGTTAAATACCTTTCTCTGGAGTAGATTGCTTTGGGTTAGATGAATGAATGGTCTGAAATTGTGTAAGGCACATTGCTGTGAACTTTTCTTATACTATGCTGTACACGAGGAAGTGTCCATTAGGAAAGCAAAGCAGTTCATGCGTTAGACTTGTTGCTCATTCTTCTCGTGGAAGAACTACAAAATTAGACACACACTCAAATAGCCATTTTATAACCTTTCTTCTAATGTTCCTTCCAGAGTAGTAAGCCTTTCATATTATGTGTGTAAGTTGCTAAGATGAAGTTATTACGGAACCTGCGCTTCAAAATCCGTAGTATACGCCATCACATGTGCTTGCCCACGTATTTACGTGGGGCAGACCTCCAGAGAAGTCCGAACCTGCTTTATTGAACATCGTTCACGCATTTCACAGGGAGCCATGGATTCCGCCTTCTATCTACACTGCAAGACAATGAACCATACAGAGGCTTCACTTAGGATTTGAGTCTTGGAAAGGATCCCTCCCGCCTAAGTTGCTGACCTAACGATCCCATTAAAATGGAATGAAAGAAAATGGACCCTAATTCTTGATTCAGAATGGCCCTCTGGTCTTAATGATCCCATTTCCCTTAATTCACTACTGCTGTGATGTAATCTTGTATATATCTCCCTCCCTTTCCTGTATTACCTACCTTTGGGTCACCCATATTCTCCATTACGGATGGGTTATATTGATTGAAAGACATATGATGGTATGTATAATACTCTTTAAAATGGGCATTAATTGATGGCTTGTTTGTGGATTACATGTGATTTTGTATTATATTCTACATTCGTGGACGCCTATAAATATTATTTTGCCTTGATAAAACCGACCTTCGGTGAAACGGTCCTATTGTGGGCCTCCTATACACGCATTTGTGGGCCGTCGGCAAGTTTGAGCCTGTTATTTTGTGGAGAACTACGTTTTCTTCCAGCGTCCCCACATCGGAACTACGTTTGTTCACACCGCTCCAGTCGGGAGCTTTGACCAACTACTACTCCGGATTATATTAATAGACTAAGATAATATTTCTATGTATACTGGATAATTTTGGTATGAACGAATGACCTATATATTCTTATTGTGATTACTACACTCATAATATAGACTAATCTTCCAAATATCCACTTCTTTGTGTTTTGCGGCATTTCCTAGCCCAGAGTTTGTTACTACAGTTTACCAACCACATCAGAGAGGGCTTGGGATGTGTCCTAGGACGCTTCCTTGCCAGTCTTGTGAGAGAAGGGCATGTTGCCCATCCTATGACATTGCTGAACTTTTGGCAGAGACCCTGCCCACAACTGGATGCACTGTACGACACATCCCTGTTAACAGGGCAGCTTGCCCATGTTGAGCTGGCTCTGATAGAGCCAGAACAGATCATTGCAGCTCTGGTGACATGTGTGATGGAGGAAGCATCTCCCCAATGGAGTAGTGTACATGGTGATGGCATCACCCCATTGTGCCTCTATTTCTTTGACATGTGATAAGGTTGTACGTGAAATCCCATTTAACACTTAACCCTGTTGAAATGAAGGACCTCTGGCCCAAGAATACAATGGAGCCATTCTGGAGGACCTAGAAAACACTTGGAGTAGTTAATCTGCTTTAAGAAACAGGATTATAAGGCAGTGAGATTCAGAGAGTATTGCAAATATGTGCTTATTGAAGGATTTGCACTTCTTGCCGGTGTTCTTGTTGGTTGGTTCTCCAGTGTAGATTTCCTTCCAAATGGAGATCTCAAAAAGTGATGTAAAACCTCTAAACAGAAGAAAGAGGAGATGTTCTAGTTAACATTGTACAGAAAGATTTAACTGTACCCGGGGACAAGAGTGTGTAGAATTGTGACGGTGCAGCAAGTACCCCTGCATAAAAGATACTGAGTTTGTAAGTTTTGCTTTGTTAAGATGTGTTTTGCAGTTTGCACAGTTTGTTAAAGGCGAGGTTGCCTTGATTGATCCCTAGTACCTGAAAATCATCATTCACAGATCCCAGTTGAGTTTGTTCCGCCCCCTTTCACAGGGATTTGGGAAGAATGCCATTTTTATATTCATTAAATCACCAAGTTTTCTCCATAGAGGACGTGACTGAAGGTTTGCCAGGAACCTTCAGTTGTTCAGGCTATCTTCCAACACCAGACTGACTTTCCTTGGGACTCAAACAGAAAACCCTGCATAGCGGAAGTTTGGGTAGCTCTGAGGAGTCTCAAGCGCCTTCAAACCGGTCAGTTGGCACCCAGAGGAAGGTTTCATGCCTCCAGTATAGGCCATCTGACTGGGGCTTCGAGTGTCCCTACCTCGAGGCCACAGAGAAGGAGAGGAGTTGGAGAGCCATCTGGCTAAAGCTTGCTGGACTAAAGCTGCAGAGACACTGTAAAGTAAGATCTTTCCTTTATCTTTTCGGGGAACTAAATGAGGTGCTTGAGTGAAGTTAACTCATGTTATGAACAATAAAGTCTGTTTGAGTTAACTAGAGTGTCCAGTTTGGTCCTTGGGAGTCCCAAGCCTCTAACGGAAGGCAAGAACGTGTTCTTTCCCTTGAAGCCAAGGTAGCAGACCTGGAGAAGCACAGAGAGGAAGTGAGGCAGGAGGAAGAGATCTCCAGGGATGAAATAGGAGCATCCCACTCCGTTCTGAGCAGCCCTCCAGCTGCTTTGGAAAATGGGGGTCTTGGGCAGGGAGGACATCAGTCTGAGGAAGAGGGACCGGCTCCCTTAGTTGGGACCCCTTCCTCGGAGGATGTGCCCATATCCTCTTGCACTGAGGATACTTCTCAACGGGTGGTAGGAGGGGGGCTTCTTGTAGTGGGCGATTCTATTGTCAGGAACATAGAACGCTGGGTTTGTGATGGATGTGATGACCGCATGGAAAATTGCCTGCCGGGTGCAACGGTTGCGGACATCACGAGGCATCTAGATAGGCTGGTAGATAGTGCCGGGTGGAGCCAGCAGTCGTGGTACACGTCGGTACCAATGACATTGGGAAGGCCAAACGGATGGTCCTGGAAGCCAAATTTAGGTTGCTAGGTAGAAGATTAAGGTCCAGGACCTCAAAGGTAGCATTCTCGGAAATTCTACCGGTTCCACGCGCAGGGACAGCCAGACAAGCAGAGCTCCGGAGCTTCAATGCGTGGATGAGGCAGTGGTGTCGAGAGGAAGGCTTTAGATTTGTTAGGAACTGGGGACATTTTGAAAGCCAAACCTTTAAAAGGGACGGGTTACACCTGACGAAAAATGGAACCAGACTGCTAATTAATATTAAAAAGGCTTCAGAGCAGCTTTTAAACTGATTCCTAGGGGAAAGTCGACAGGAGCTGGGCAGCTTCCGGTTCGAGAGGGTGAAACGCCAAGTATGGAGGATGAAATTTACGCACAAATGGCTGAGTCAACAGAAACAATAGAAAGTAGTCAAGAGGTAGGACATGGTAGGCCTTCTACAAATTCTCATAAACAGCCAAAGTTGAAAGGGCATCAGAGCAATAAATATAAATGTCTGTATGCAAACGCTAGAAGCCTTCGAACAAAAATAGGGAGTTGGAATGTTTGGCAAAGAAAAAATATTGATATTATTGGCATAACAGAAACCTGGTGGACAGAGGAAAACAATTGGGACACAAAAATTCCAGGTTATAAACTGTACAGGAAAGATAGGAGAGGGGAAAACGGTGGCGGTGTGGCCTTGTACATAAATGAAGAGCTAGAATCTCATGAATTAGAATTTCAAGAAAATTCAAACTCACCTACAGAAACATTGTGGGTAAAAATCCCAGGACAAAAAACTAATCTAGCATTAGGGATCTGCTATCGCCCTCCCAACCAAACTCCAGAGGCAGACTGCTATCTGGAAAATGAAATTAAACAGGCCTCAAAAAGCAATAAATTAGTCATAATGGGGGACTTCAACTATCCCCGAATAGATTGGCTAAATTCTTGTTCTACGCATGAAAGAGAGACAAGGTTCCTCGACATGCTAGCTGATTATTCCCTTGAGCAGATGGTCATGGAACCAACCAGGGAAAGGGGATCCTGGACTTGGTGCTAACTAATGAACAAGATCTCGTTCAAGATGTCCTTGTAACTGAGCCCATAGGTACCAGTGACCACAACACAATAACCTTCAACTTAAGTTTGGACAGCAAACTGTCAGTGAAAACTAACACAGAGACCTTAAATTTTCAAAAAGGGAATTTCACCAAAATGAGAAAAATAGTAAAGAACAAACTAAAAGGAACAGTAAAAAAAATCAAATCCCTCCAAAATGCTTGGAAACTGTTTAAAAATACTTTAAAACAAGCTGAACTAAAATGCATTCCTAAAATAAGAAAGAGGCCGGGAAAGTCCAAGAGAACACCGGAATGGCTTACAAATGAAGTAAAAGATGTGATTGGAAAGAAGAAAAACTCATTTAAGAAATGGAAGGCTTTTCCTACTGAGGAGAACAGAAAGGAACACAAGCTCTGGCAAACTAAATGCAAAGCAACCGTCAGGAAAGCCAAGAGAGATTTTGAGGCACATATAGCTAAGAATATTTTAAAAATAGCAAAAACTTCTTTAAGTACATCAGAAGCAGAAACCCAACTAGAAAAGCAGTTGGGCCACTTGACGGAAAATGGTAAGAAAGGGACAATAAGTGAAGACAAGGAGATTGCTGAGCGGCTAAACGACTTCTTTGCCTCCGTTTTCACACAGGAGGACAGACAACATATGCCTGCAGCTGAGTCAGTTTTTTCAGGGAGGGAATTAAATGAATTAAACCAGATAGAGATAAACAAGGAAGATGTTCTCACATGCCTTACTAAACTAAATGTCAACAAATCACCAGGGCCAGATGGCATCCACCCCAGAGTTCTTAAGGAACTCAAGTGTGAAATTGCTGAAATTCTAGCCAAAATATATAACCTTTCTCTAAGATCAGGCACTGTACCCTAGGACTGGAGGGAGGCAAATGTAACTCCGATCTTCAAGAAAGGATCCAGGGGTGATCCAGGAAATTATAGGCCAGTTAGTCTAACCTCAGTTCCAGGCAAAGTGATGGAAACCATTATTAAAGAAAAATTACTAAGCACATAGAAGAACAGGCATTGCTGAAGGAAAATCAACATGGTTTCTGCAAAGGCAAATCATGTCTTACTAACTTGTTAGAATTCTTTGAGGGTGTAAATAAACACATAGATAAAGGGGACCCAGTCGATATTGTTTACCTTGACTTTCAAAAGGCTTTTGACAAAGTCCCTCACCAAAGGCTCCTAAATAAGCTCTTCAGCCATGGAATCAGAGGACAGGTCTTGTCCTGGATTGGAACCTGGCTAAACTGTAGGAAACAAAGGGTGGTAATAAACGGACATTTCTCTGGGTGGAAAGAGGTGAGAAGTGGCGTACCCCAAGGTTCAGTTTTGGGTCAGTTACTTTTTAATTTATTCATTAATGACCTGGATGTAGGAGTAAATTCTGAGGTAGCAAAGTTTGCAGATGACACTAAATTGTTCACGGTAGTTAAAAATGAAACTGATTGTAAAGAGCTCCAGAAAGATCTCTCGAAATTGAGTGAATGGGCAACAAAGTGGCAAATGCATTTTAACCTAAACAAGTGTAAAATCATGCACATCGGGGCAAAGAACCCCAACTACACCTACCAATTGATGGGATCAAAGCTTTCCGAGACAAACCAGGAAAGGGATCTTGGGGTTTTGGTGGACAGCTCAATGAAGATGTCAACCCAGTGCGCAGCAGCAGTAAAAAAAGCAAATTCTATGCTTGGCATGATCAGGAAGGGAATCGAAAATAGGTCAGCAAATGTTGTATTGCCTCTCTACAAATCTATGGTGAGGCCACATCTGGAGTACTGTGTACAATTCTGGTCACCACACCTCAAGAAGGATATAACGGAACTGGAAAAGGTACAGAAAAGGGCAACAAGAATGATCCAAGGGATGGAGCAGCTCCCTTACGAAATCAGGTTGCAACGCCTTGGTCTTTTCAGCCTTGAAAGACGGCGTTTAAGAGGTGACTTGATCGAAGTGTATAAAATCATGCATGGGGGGTCGGGAGCAGGTGAGGGTTTTGCCCTTCTTTCTGTTAGAGATCCCTGTGTACAACTAGTGGGCCACTGTGTGACACAGAATGCTGGACTAGATGGGCTGAGGCCCGATTCAGCATGGCTCTTCTTATGTTCTTATGTTCTTAAGAAGCAATCCCCTGGTATAGAGAGACCACGTCCTTGCCCTTTACTGGGTATTTACAGTCCAGGTATAATGGCACAGGAATGAAATAAGACATTAAAAACGAACATTTTGTATGAACACTGGGATTAAAGCCATTAATAGCGTGTATTGTGTGCATTCTTCAAACATACTTTGCTCCTCCAAAAAAATATAGAAAAAACACTAGAAAGAGACAGATGGGAAGAAATCTGGAAAAAGAAACTCAGATACACGTATGCCATAGAGTTAAAATAAAATTGGATAAAGACTGCATACAGGTGGTACTTAACACCCAAGAAATTAGGGAAGAGTTATAAAAACATGAACACCAATTGCTGGAAATGTGGGAGAATGGAAGGGACTTATTACCACCTATGGTGGACGTGTGATAAATCCAAAATTTACTGGAAGAAGATCCAAGACATCTTACAAAAATCCTAAAGATCAATATTCCCCTAAAACCAGAGACATTTCTGTTAGGTATGACGGAAAAGAAGCTGGAGGGAAACATGGATAAACTGTTCTTCCTCTTATGCACGGGGGCAAGAATCTGCTATGCAAAAAAGTGGAAGGACAAAGAGATTCCAGAAGAAGAGAAATTGTTAGAAAAAATCCTGGAGATCAGAAACATGAAAGGTTAATCTTTCTGATATCAAGAAATAAGGGAACGCCAATAAAGGAAACGGATTGGACATTGGTGATGGTCTATTTGAGAGACAATAAAATAAATATAGGAACATACTATTACAGATAAGGAACCAGAGAAGAGGAAAAAAGAAGACAAACTAAAACTAAGTGACCAGCGAAAAGGAGATCTTCACCCACAAGGGACCATGGAAGTCATTTTTCTTTTAATTTTTCTATCTGCTCTACTCACTTTTCTATTCTCCTCTCCCCCCTTCCTTTCCTCTCTTCCCTCCTTCCTCCTCTTTTTCTGCTCCCCTCTCTATACTCTGCCCAGCCTCACTACATCCCTATTGCCCCGCTACTTTCACATAACTTTTTTTCTTCTCTTTTAACTCTTCCTTCTTTCCTTTCACTGCACTTTTGATTTTATGTATATACTTAAAAAAAACTCTCTTAATAAAGATATTTTTTAAAAAAACACGAACATTTTTCATGAACACTGGGATTAAAGCCATTAATAGCGTGTATTGTGTATTGTGTGCATTCTTCAAACATACTTTGCTCCTCCAAAAAAAAGTTCTTTTTGGATACCATCTTTCTTGTTGGTATCAAGAACACTCCCACAATAAGTGTTGCTGGCCCTAAAGATGTCACAGAAGCGGCTTCACATTATTATGTGGATAACCTTCATTCTCTCCATATCTCTAGCCTCTATCTATTTATTGATGAAAGAAATATTTATCGGTTGTTTAGGTTGGCCAATTTCAAAGCACTCTGATTTTCAGAAATAAATGGTTTGTTGTTTTGTTTTGTAAAGGGAACACAGTGTATGAACATTTAAAAGCAATTAATTGTGTGTAACAGCAATTAAACATCCCAACCATAATGCACAGAACACAGAGTCCTTCACATCCCATGGGATTCAGGGAAACGTCTTTTCCTCCAATGATATATAAAGAAAGGACGCCCCACTTCTTACATTTATCTATATATATAAATTTGTAAAGTCCGTTTAATGTCGTATATAGACAAAGAAACTATGGCTCGCAGAAACACCAAACTTTACAACCGACTGGACCATTACACTGGCTACAGACAACGCCAAAAAAACTGACCCTACGTACCTCACAACATCCCCAAACCGAGCCCCCAAACACGGACCCCCAAAGGCCCACCCCGGCCTCGCCGCTGCAAGCACTAACGTTTGGAACGTTCACACATCGGAGACAAAGTGCGCCGGCCCGATTCCACAGACTTCAACACAGAACCACAGACCGCAATTAAAGCCTGCCGGCAGCACACCTCCCTACCCACAATCACTACAAAACACAAACACACACACGGGCCCACCAAATAAACAACATACTCTACCCCCCTTCCCACGCACATGGCCGCCAAAACGCGACGACCCCATCCCACAAACGCCCACGCCGCAATACAAAACTGTCCGCAACACAAGTGAGCTCCCTTCCCACCATCCCTTACCAAGACAAACAGAACACACCCTCACCCCTTTCAAACACCCCATAACAACAAGAAAAACCTACAAACTTTCCTTACCTTTTACATATAAAATCCCTCACTCGCTGAACCAACGCCATCTTCTCTCCACCCATTCAAAACTACAACTCCCAAAACCCCTTCCGCCCAAATACAGCTACACGCATGCGCACTACCAATTCTTTTACAAAAAACCCGCGAATCAGCCAAACCCCTCCACACGACCCCAAAACAACACTAAACCAAAATAACATAACCCCCTCCACGTACCTTACACCCACACCACATCATCCGGATCCCACGTACTTCTACTACCGCATGCCGCAAGAAAAGCCTACCCGCAACACAAACTCGCTCCCTTCTCACCATCTCTAAACAAAACAAACAGAACACACCCTCACTCCTTTCCATGGCCGCAAACCAACACATTACCGATATACCCTGCCCCCTTCCCCCGCACATGGCTGCCAAAGCGCCCTGCCCCAACCCACAAACTTCCCTGCCCGCTACACAACATTACTCCCTTCCGACCATCCCTTACCAAAACAAACAGCAAACCCCTTTCCACCACCCCAAAACAACAACAAAAAACCACAAACTTTCCTTGACTTTGACAGCAAAGCGCAGGAGAGAGGGAGAACCATCGCGCAGGCGCACAGCGAACCCCCCCCAAAACCCACCAACCCATCCCGTCACCCTCTCTCCCCACTCACCGCCACCTTCGCAGCCACAACAGCGACCCAATCACCACCTCCTCGCCATCGACCACACGTCCCCGGTCCCAGAGCAGCTCTAGGCCGACAAACTACACTTCCCAGAAACCTCCGCAATAACCGGAAGTGGCCATGCCGGGGTTTCTGGGAAGTGTAGTCCAAAACGCCACAATTCACCCAGCACACACAAAAAGGGGCGGGCCGCGTACGACGCGGCCCATGCGCGCCAGGCCCGGAGATCGGCGCTCCGCCCTCCGCCGTGTCCCCCGCGGTTCCAGCGGCCACACCTGAAAGAAGGTAAGCTCCCGGGCTTACCTTGCTTCAGACGCGCCTGCCGCAACCGCGGGGAACACGGCGGGAGGTAATGAGGGAGACAGAGGGGAGGCCTGAGAGAGAGGGGGGGAAGAGACAGAGGTGGGGAGTGACACAGAGAGAGACGGGGGAGGGGAGAGAGAGAGGGGGAGTGACACAGACAGAAAGAGGGGGAAGACAAGGGGGCATCAGGCAGCGAGAGAGAGGAGGGGGAGAGAGAGAGAGGTGGAAAAGTGAAACAGAGAGAGAGGGGGAGGGGACAGAGACAAAGGGGGGAAACAGACAGAGAGGGGGGGAAGTGCACACACATACAGAAACACACACATACATACAAACACACACATACATACACACACACACATACACATACAGAAACACACATCCATACACATACACACACAACTACATCCACACACATCCACATACATACACAAACACCTATATATACACACACACACACACACACACACACACATCCACAAAAACACACAAACACACACACAAACAAACACATACATACACACACACATACAAACGCACATACATATATATATACACACACACAACACATTGACAAATCATTTCCAACCCTTACATACCCACACTTCCACACATCTCCTAAATAGGGCACACATACATGCACACACATACCAAAACACAAACACACATATCCCCAAATATCAACACACACATACACACATACAACTATAAACACACATACACACACATATATATACACACAACACACATGCTCACATCACTTCCACAACTTACATACCCAGACTTTCTCGCATCACCTACATAGGGCACAGCAACGCGTGCCGGGTTCAGCTAGTCTATTACTAGACTGCTGGGACTCCGGAGAATACAATGCTCAGACATGAAGAATTTCCATCTTCTTCTGCTCTTCTCCATTCTCCTGTGTTTTCCAGGTGAGAGAGAAATATATTTGTACACACACACACACACACACACACACACACACACACACACTGGGCAGAGGTAGGATAAATTATGACCTGTGGATCACATGTGACTTTCCAACTCCTTGTCTGTGCCCCAAACTCACCAGTCTCAACTTATTCTTTTATGGAGGGAAATGTCTTAAATTAGCTCCAAATATTGTCCACACACAGCAGCTTCACTTCTAACACCCTCGATCCCCAATTACAAAAACTGTCTGCAAAACACAGGGAGAAGAAGTCGGAAGTTCCCTCCAATAGATTGTGGGGTGCACCACAGGAGTACGGAATGAAATTAGTCACCCATTCCTGCTCATCCACAAGCCAATATCTGCAGAACAGATGCAAGATGAACCTTCCCTCCTCCTTCACTTCAAACACCATCTATCCCCAATTACAAAATCTGGCTGCAAAGCACAGGGAGAAGAAACAAGAAGTTCCCTTCAAAAGATTGTGGGGTGCACCACTGGAGTACGGAATGAAATTAGTCACCCATTCCTGCTCATCCACAAGCCAATATCTGCAGAACAGATGCAAGATTTCTTTATTGGGGCAAATCAAAATTGTGGAAGGGATGCAGTTTAACAACATTTTAATTGCCATGGCTCAACACTATGGATTCTTGACAGACATACTCTTATAAAGTTTTATCCGTCTTTGCCAAAAAGAGTTCCTGTGCCTCCCCAAATGTTAAGTCCCAGGATTCCATGGCCATGGCAGTTATAGTGGTGTCAAACTACATTGATACAACAGTGTAGCCCAGGGGTGGGCAATTACCAGCCCTCCAGACGAACCTGCCCTCCTCCTTCCCTGGATGGGAGAAAACGTGAGTTATCCTGTTTTGGTTGGCCAATTTCAAAGAAGTCTGATTTTCAGAAACGAATGGTTTGGTTTTTTGATTTGTAAAGGGAACACAGTGTATGAACAATTAATTGTGTTTCACAGCAATTAAACATCCCAACCATAATGCACAGAACACAGAGTCCTTCACATCCCATTGGAATTCAGGGAAACGTCTTTTCCTCCAATGATATATAAAGAAAGAAAGCCCCACTTCTTCCATTTATCTATTACTAGACTGCTGGGACCCTGGAGAATACAACGCTCAGACATGAAGAATTTCCATCTTCTTCTGCTCTTCTCCATTCTCCTGTGTTTTCCAGGTGAGAGAAAAATATATTTGTATCTACACACACACACACACACACTGGGCAGAGGTAGGATAAATTGTGACCTGTGGATCACACGTGACTTTCCAACTCGTTTTCTTTGCTCCAAACTCACCAGTCTCAACTTATTCTTTTATGGGGAGAAATGCCTTAAATTAGCTCCAAATACTGTCCAAACTTCACTTCAAACACCCTCTATCCCCAATTACAAAATCTGGCTGCAAAGCACAGGGAGAAGAAACAAGAAGTTCCCTTCAAAAGATTGTGGGGTGCACCACTGGAGTACGGAATGAAATTAGTCACCCATTCCTGCTCATCCACAAGCCAATATCTGCAGAACAGATGCAAGATTTCTTTATTGGGGCAAATCAAAATTGTGGAAGGAATGCAGTTTGACAACATTTTAATTGCCATGGCTCAACACTATGGATTCTTGGCAGACATACTCTTATAAAGTTTTGTCCGTCTTTGCCAAAAAGGGTTCTTGTGCCTCCCCAAATGTTAAGTCCCAGGATTCAATGGCCATGGCAGTTATAGTGGTGTCAAACTACATTGATACAACAGTGTAGCTGCACCCTCATCTCACCTGCTTCGAGCATTTGGAAATTGACATCAAGAATGTGGGACATTATGTATTCCAGCAAAAGTTTGTCGCTCTTCTCCGACCTCATTCCATGGCACTATTATTTATAGTGATGGCAGAAGAAACAGATCTAGACACTAGGTTTGGTTGATTTAAAAAAAGGTTCAAAACTCATTTTAGATGTAGGGGGCACTGTTGGTTCGATTCTAAAGTCACTTCCAAATTGTTAAAAAAAATTCAAAACTTTCCATAATTTCCGAATTGATTTTTTAATGCGGACGCAGGTGCGCAGTAGGGAAAAACAGCACTGGCAATGGGGAAACTTCAGGGGATTCTCCCTCACTCAGTCTTAGACCAAGCCTAATGAAACTTGCTACAGTAGTAGAACACATGGCTCACTGTTAGCACACCAAATTTCATACCTTTGACTTACCCATGGATTTTTGGCCAATTTTCAATTTTTTCAAATAAAAACATTTTTTAAATAATAAAGCAAATCTGTTCCTGTTTTGAAAGTGTTATTTACTGTTTCATAGGGTGGTCTTTACTTTGAAAGTAGTTGCTCTACACCAGAAACTTTGTTTGCGAGGCACAAACAGTGTTAAACTGGTGGACAACAGAAATCATAGTACAGACCTTGTCAAGGTTGGAGGGGACCCTCAGGACACATCCATCCATTTATTCTTATTTACAGATGCAATCAATCATTTTATTTTATCATAACTTACTGACTAGAAAAGGTTGGCTGATTGGCTGTGGCTGGCTTCCCCAATACCTTGTTCCCCAATCCCAGTGCCTTGTTCATGAAAATCAGGCCAAAATGAAATTATTGATTTTTAAGCAGTTTATGTTCCTTTGGTTTTGCAAAAGTTGCTTTAAACTCCTTCTTTAAACCAGTTTATTTTATATTGAGACGAAGACTGTTACAAACAGTTTTGGGTCCTCAGCCATTTTGGCTAATGAGCATCCGTGCGTTGTGGGAAATGTACTTTAACAGCAGGGCCGTTTGAAGTCTCTACCATTGTGGGTCTGCCCTTCACAAACTATAGTTACGATGGCTGTGATTAGCCACACCCACCTCATCCCTTTTTTGCAACTGCGGAGGAAAGCATGAGATTTTGAAAAATCATCTTGCTTAATGGTTGTGAAAATTGCTTAATCTAATTAAAAGAGAGTCAATTTTGAGGGGATGAAGGGGTGTTTATGAACATTGTGTGTGTGTGTGTTTGTGTATGAGAGAGAGATATATTTCTAAAATAGCATAAAGCACAATGTCAAAAACTTGGGGGCAAGATACATGTTGATGAGATGCAGAACAAGTTGGGAAGAGCCATAGTCAAAAATAGTTATGCTGTGCAATTTTAATGTAGTGATGTGTGGATCTGTGGCACATTTTCATAAGAACCAATGTGATGAAGTGAATATTCAGTGTCTTTAGGATGCAAGATTGAAGGAAACTCTTTGCTTAAGGGTATGGATGGATATTTCTTGTGGATAAATACCTTTCACTGGAGTGGATTGCTTTGGGTAAGATGAATAAATGGTCTGAAATGTTGTAAGGCACACAAGGAAGTGTCCATTAGGAAATCAAAGCAGTTCACGCCTCAAACTTGTTACTCATTCTTCTTGTGGAATAACTACAAAATCAGATACACATTCTAATAGATATAGTTTTTATAAGCTTGCATCTAATGTTCCTTCTAGCTTCATCAAGGATGTGCTGTCCTCTAGTGGCCTTTTAAAAAGTGAGCCATGTCGAAATGAAGGACCTCTGGCCCAGAATACAATGGAGCCATCCTGGAGGACCTAGAAAATGCCTAGAGTAGTTTATCTGATTTCAGAAAAAGGATTATATGGCAATGAGATTCAGAGAGTATTGCAAAAAAAGTGCTTATTGAAGGAATTGCACTACTTGTCGGTGTTCTTGTTGGTTGGCTCTTCAGTGTAGATTTCCTTCCAAATGGAGGAGATCTCAAGAAGTGATGTAAAACCTCTAAACAGAAGAAAGAGGAGACGTTCTAGTTAACCTTGTACACTTCTGAGAAAGATTTAACTGTACCCAGAGACAAGAATGTGTAGAACATTTTGTATGAAGACTGGGATTAAAGTCATTAATAGCTTGTATTGTGTGCATTCTTCAAACATACTTTGCTCCTCCAAAAAAGAATTTCTGTTCTTTTTTTGATACCAATGCTTTTGTTGGCATCAAGAACACTCCCACAATAAATGTTTCTGGCCTTAAAGATGTCACAGAAGCGGCTTCGCATTATTATGTGGGTAACATTCATTCTCTCCATCTCTCTAGCTTCTATCTAGTTATTGATTAAAGATATATTTATATGTTGTTTAGGTTGGCCAATTTCAAAGCACTCTGATTTTCAGAAATGAATGGTTTGTTGTTTTGTTTTGTAAAGGCAACACAGTCTATTAACATTTAAAAGCAATTAATGGTGTGTAACAGCAATTAAACATAGTAACCATAATGCACAGAACACAGAGTCCTTCACATCCCATGGGAATCAGGGAAACGTCTTTTCCTCTCATTAGAGGAAAAGACGTTTCCCTGATTCTTTTCTCTCCAATGATTATGGTTAGTATGTTTAAAGAGATATATAAAGAAAGGACGCCCCACTTCTTCCTTTTATCTAGTATTACACTGCTGGGACTCCGGAGAATACAACGCTCAGACATGAAGGATTTCCATCTTCTTCTGCTCTTCTCCATTCTCCTGTGTTTTCCAGGTGAGAGAGAAATATATTTGTATCTACACACACACACACACACACACACACATACTGGGCAGAGGGAGGAGAAATTGCAACCCGTGGATCACATGTGAATTTTCAACTCCTTTTCTGTGCTCCGAACTCACCAGTCTCACCTAATAATTTAAGGGGAGAAATGCCTTAAATTAGCTCCAAATACTGTCCATGCTTCACTTCAAACACCCTCTATCCCCAATTACAAAAACTGGCTGCAAAGCACAGGGAGAAGAATACGGAAGTTCCCTACAAAAGATTGTGGGGTGCACCACTGGAGTACGGAATGAAATTAGTCACCCATTCCTGCTCATCCTCAAACCAATATCTGCAGAACAGATGCAAGAATCCAATCTTGGGGCACATCAACATTGTAGAAACTCTTATTTCTGTAGTTAGTAAGAAATGCAATGGGTTGCTTTTGCTGAACAGAAAATGCTTTTGTTATTTGAATCTTCACTTCTGCAGGGATTAGATTAGCTTCTTTGTTCTCTTTAAAGATAATGATGCTGCAAAACCAAGTAATGGGAGAAAGCAGTGTTTGGCAAAGTGCAAGGATAACTGTGCTGAAGATGAATATGTGGCTTCAAAGGCAACGCATCATCCTCATGGAAGGGCGGAATATAAATACTGCAAATAAATAAATAAATGCAATGAAAGGCAATGAAGAACCCCATTTTACAGTTCGAGTTTCCCTTATCCAAAGTGATTGAGATCAAAGCTTTTTAAAAAGATTTTTTTCCAGACTTTGGAATACTTGTAGTTACACATACATAGTGAATGAGGGACAGGAGGAAAGGGACCTAGTCAGATGTCCAGCACCAACTGAGCTTTTCCCCAAGGAGTCTTGATGGTAGTAGGAGAAGGGAAGGAAGGAGGGAGGATCCTGCTTATACATAGGCCTTTAAACAAAGGCAAAAAGGGGAAATTAACCCCATAAATCTTTTTAGTTTTTTCTCAGATAGATAGAGGTGGCATCCAATAGAGTCACTGTACACGCTTCCTCATCGCCCATGTCCAGAGCTTCTGCCCTGCCATGTGCCACCATTTGACACATTGAAAATGAGCACAGAAGCATCTGAAGAGCCTGCTTTTTACAGGGACCTTGTGTAAGTGGGCTTCTTGGACATGTGACTAGCCCACTTTCCCAAAATGCCAAAGTGTGCAGCTGGCAGCAAAAAGTATAGGTTTTTGGAGTATTGCAGATTTCTGGACAAAGGAGACTCAACCTGTACCAGCCATTAACCAGAATCCTGTTGATGTTTTATTTATGTGTAGGTTACTCTTTGGAAGTAACCAGATTTGCCTGTCTCAGATTGGCCTTTTTAGTCATCAACACGCTTGTAAAAAGCGTGGGATGAGTCCTTCCTGAATCTTTGTTCGCGAAGAAAAGCCAAGCCAAGACTCTTTGGAAGTGCTTGGACATGGATATATACACTGTGAAGCAAAAGGAGATGACCAGAGAACATATTTTTAATATCTGAATTAATAGGGATAAGCATAGAAATACTTTGGAGCTGGATATTGAGACCTGTGATATTTTGGAATAATGGTCTTGAGAGACTGAATTTTTTTTAGAGGATGTGGAAAGTAGAAATGCTTAGGGATGTTACTGATATCTTCCTTTAATTTAGATTTTGGTAATATGTTCCCACCCCCAGTTATAGCCATGCAAATATTTTGCTGGGGATCTTGCAAGCTCAGCTGGGTAGACGATGAATATGAAGGTACAACTTTTGTGTGTTTTTGTAAGCAATATGTCACTGTTGTAAACAAACTGTAATAATCTTCTCTCTATTGTAGATGATCATGTACCGGGTGATGTATATAAAAGGGATGCTGCTTCAGAAGCAAGTTGAAGCATACGTGAGCAGTGATTCAGAAGAAGCTTGGAGCTGCCAAGAAGCCCTCCATGAATTCAACATCTTATAACAATGCTGTGATATCCTGCTGCTAATAAAACCTAATATGTTGACCCTAATTTCTAGGCTTGTGCATGGGTCTATTTTTCAAACAAAGCCTTGTTCAGTGCCCGTAATGGCATGGCGACCGCCATCAAATTTTTTTCGACCACAACAGAACAGCAGCTGTCAAAACCCATCTGCTTTTGGTTACGAGTGGAGTGCGGGGAGAGAGGGAGAGAGGCAGCTACTTGAAGGGAAAGGGGAAAGGACTCCTGGGAGCAGGTTTCTTAAGCCCTTGTCAGCTTAAATGACAAAGGGAAAGGATCCCAGAAAGAGTGGTATCTTAACTCTAATGCTTTTAATCCAATTCTTAATGAAGGATGTGATGACGCGGTGAGCGCCACCTGCACAGAAAATCTTGAGTTCCTAAGGGTTTGCATTGTTAAAGTGTGTTTTTACAGCCTGCACAGTTGCAAGAAGCTTAGTTGCACTGATTGGTCCTTAGCACCTGCCAATCATCATTAGCAGAGCCCATTGGAGTTTGTTCCATCCCCTTTTTCCAGGGATCTGGGGAACAAGCTACTTTTGCATTCAGTAGACATCCTGGACCCCTCCTGTAAGGACGTGTCTGAAGGTTCGCCAGACCAGGCCTTGGTCAGGCCATCCTTCGATACCAATCTGGAATTGAAGCAGAAGGCTCAGCATATCGGAAGGCTGAGTAACTCTGGGGAGTTCTAAGCACCTCCAAACCAGTCATTTGGCCTCAAGAGGAAGACTTTGTGACTTCAAGTTCACAAGGCATTGACAGCCCGGGAGAGACAGCACGAAGGATATAAGGAGAAACAATCCTAGAAGGCATAGTGTCTTAACTGTAATGCTTTTAACCCAGTTCTTACTGAGAGATATAAGGATAAATGATGATGGGAAGGGGAGGCTGTGAAGCTCCCTCTCTCCATTGCCGCCAATGGCCAGATCAAAAATGGATTTTTGATAAAACGAAAACTGCCCAGTCTAATTCCATTGGTTTCTATGGCATGGGATGTCACAAAAGATCACAGAGTGAAGAAGAAGTAACGTCCCAAGTCAGATTTAGAACAAATATTACCATGAAAAACTGAGAAAGGGAAAGGAAATCACAGGATTGATATATAACAAATAGATAACCAATACAGTCTGTAACTCACTCCGTTAGAAGTATGGAAAGAGGAAATAAACTGTAATTCGAAGGACTTAGAACTGTGGGTAAATTCAATCAAAAAACTTAAACATATAAATGTCAAAGAAATGCAACAGAAAATGCTAACAAAATGGTATAAACCCCGCAGCAAATAGGCCACATTACAAAAAGAACATCTAAATAAAACCTATTGATATCAATGTGAGGAAACCGGACCATTTATCCAAATGTGGTGGTAGTGTGCCAAGGTACAATAATTCTATGGAAAAATTTAGGGTGATTATAGAGTTGAACAAGAAACAGTTATTTTAAATTATTGTTAAAATTGGCACTCTTCCCCCTCCTAGCAGCTTTTCTCTCATGGGTGGGACTCAAAGTGGCATACCGTAGATTAAAACAAATTTACATAAAATGCACATTCAGCAATCATAATTTATTTTTATGATTACTTACATCATAAATTATAAATTCATAACTTACAACATATACAATTAAAAATTCCCTAACATCAGGCCACTGAGATTACCTGTGAAACATTCACAAATAAGATCCTAAAATTGTTGTTTTTTTTTTTTCTATATTACATTAGGCCGTGTCACATTGTAAGTCCGATATAGCATTTGAAGGGTAGATATTACTGATCGTTATCTATTATAATAGATCTGGGAAGACCTGGCTCCACAGGAAGTTTTTTTTTTGAGATCAAAAAGCCAGCAAGAAAGGGACCAATTGCACCTCTCTGGGAAGGGAGTTCCACCGAAAAAGCCCTCTCTGTCGTTCCCACAAAGTGCATTTGTGACAATTGTGGGACCGATAGAAGGGATTCTCTTGATTCTATAGGGGGATACGGTCTCTCAGGTGTAGGCTTCAACTCCCTGATCCAACAGCAGGGCTTTATAGGATTTCTGGGAGTTGCAGCACCTGGAGGGCCGGTAATTGCACCCCTGAAACAAACTGGCACCTGGAAACAAACTGGTAGCCAGTGTAGCTGCTTCAGGAGCAGAGTGGTTCTTTCTCTACATCCTACCCCTCTAAGCAGTCTAGCCACTGACCGTTTGACCAGTTCAGGTTTCTGAATGCTTTTCTAGGGCAGCCCCATATAGAACGCATTACAGTAATCTAGTGTGGATGTGACTAGGGCGTGTACTACCATGGGCAGATTGGGCTTTTCAAGGTATGGGTGCAGCTGGTGCAAAGCTATAACTGTGTGAAGGCCCTCCTGGCCACCGCCAACATCTGGGCCTCCAGGGTCAGTGCTGAGTCCAGGAGGACCCCCAGACTGTGAAACTGCACCATCAGAGGGAGTGTGACCCCATCCAGCATAGGTTGCAGCCTAATACCCTGATCACCCCAAGGCTGACAAATAGTACCTCTGTCTTGTCTGGATTCAATTTCAATTTGTTCACCCTCATCCAGTCCATCACACCTGACAGGCACCAGTTCCGGGCCAGGACGGCATCCTTGGCATTGGGTGGAAACGAGTAATAGAGTTCGGCATCAGCTGGGTACAGATGCCACAGAAATCCAAAAGTCCACATGATCTCTCCCAGCAGTTTTATGTAGATGGTAAACAGCATGTGGGACAGTATTGAACCCTGTGGAACTCCACAGGACAAAGGCCATGGGGTCGAGCAGGAATCTCCCAGCACCACCCTCTGGACCCTACCCTCCAGGGAGGAATGAAACCACTGCAATACAGTGCCTCCACGTCCCATACCTGTGAGGTGGTCCAGAAGGATATCATGATCAATGGTATCGAAAGAAGCTGTGTGGTCTAAGATGGGGCTCCTCCTCCGCACGGCTTCAGTGAGCGAGGTGCGAGAGCGAGGGGAAACACTGGTCTAAGAGAACCAGAATGGGCACACTCCCCAGGCCTGAAACCAGCCTGAGATGGATCTAGATAATCGGGTTCATCCAGGAACCCTTGGAGCTGTGCGGCCACCATGTGCTCCAGAACCTTGCCCAAGAAGGGAAGAGTTGATACTGGCCTAAAATTGTTCATTACTGAGTGGTCAAGCAATGGCTTTTTAAGAACAGGCCTTACTATGGCCTTTTTAAAGCTAGATGGAATTATGCCTTGCACCAATGAGGCATTTACTGTACCACCATTTTGACTCACTCTACTAGTCTTTCTTTGGCAAGTTTTATAAGCCACAAAAGGCAAGGTTTTAGGGCAGGGGTGGGCAATTATTTTTTCCAAGGTGCTACACGAGAGCCAGAAAATATTATGGAGGGCAGCACCTAAAGACTGAACTACATTCTACATAATATCAATTGAATTTATTTAATAATAATAAATGAACAATGAAAAAGAGAGGCTGGTATCCAAAAAATATGTTCTTTTTGGATACCAACTTTTTTGTTGGCATCAGGAATACTCCCACAATAAATGTTGCTGGCCATGAAGATGTCACAGAAGCGGCTTCACATTATTATGTGGATAACATTTATTTTCTCCATCACTCTAGCTTCTATCTAGTTATTGATGAAAGAAATATTTATAGGCTGTTTAGGTTGGCCAATTTCATAGCAGTTTGATTTTCAGAAATGAATGGTTTGTTGTTTTGTTTTGTAAATGGAACACATTGTATGAACATTTAAAAGCAATTAATTGTGTGTAACAGCAATTAAACATCTTAACCATGATGTACAGAACACAGAGTCCTTCACATGCCATGGGAATCAGGGAAACGTCTTTTCCTCCAATGATATATAAAGAAAGGACGCCCACTTCTTCCTTTTATCTAGTATTGGACTGCTGGGACTCCGGAGAATACAACGCTCAGACATGAAGGATTTCCATCTTCTTCTGCTCTTCTCCATTCTCCTGTGTTTTCCAGGTGAGAGAGAAATATATTTGCCTGCCAATCCCCCAAAAAGAGACAAGACAACAGTAGTTGGGTTCAAATTGGGCAACATTTATTTAAATTGTTACCTATTAACTATCCTTAACTTTAACTCAAGGGGTGTCAGGAATTTGGTGTATCCACTTCAGGTAGCCTCCCTACCCAGCTGTAAATATTAATTTATGGGAAAAACTCCTGGATTCCCTGGTTATCCAAGCAAGGCAACCCGATAAGGGAAATGAATGCGAGGTCTGTTCCCAAGATATTGAAACCATCCTCCTCCCATTCCAGGGCCATTTAACTTTACCTCACCCATCAACTTTAACTTTATGTGAGTATTAAAATAATGGTCTTCACCGCTAAAAGGGGGGTGCCTTAGGTGCACACCAAAATATGGGAATTTCCCTATCTATTTTCCGCTAGGCCTATTTATATCCTCGAAAGAAATCCTGCCCAAGAAAAGAGCAAAAATTCAATATATATTTTTATGCAGCAAATTGCAAAACGAGCCAAATGGCTCGTTTTGCAATTTGCTGCATAAAAATATATATTGAATTTTTGCTCTTTTCTTGGGCAGGATTTCTTTCAGTTTTACCAGAAGAGTGATACCTATATACTTTCAACATTTACTATTTATATCCTCACCATCCCTTCTATTTATTTATTTATTTATTTATTTCTTCGATTTTATATTCCGCTCCTCCCTGCAGGCTCGGGGCGGATCACAATTACAGCATACAATAAAACATACGGTAAAAACACATGGTAAAAACATGGTACATAACCGAGGTGGAACAGGTCTACAGTTCTTTACTGAGACAGGACGAGCCAATCACGTTTGGGTTTAGCCAAACGCTAACCTGAATAAGGCTGTCTTACATTCCCTTCGGAAGGGAAGGAGTTCAGGGGTCGCTCGAATGTACTCAGGTAGCGAATTCCAGAGTGCTGGAGCCACAGCAGAGAAAGCTCTCTGTCTAGTACTGGACAGATGGCAGGAGCGGGGCGATGGAACCACCAACAAATTTTGCTCTTCCGAGCGCAGTGATCTCGGGGGAACATACGGGGTAAGGCGGTCCCTCAGGTACATAGGCCTCAGACTGTGCAAGGCCTTAAAGGTTAAACCAGCACCTTGAAGGCAATCCGGTACTCGATGGGAAACCAGTGCAGTTGCCGAAGGATGGGAGTGATGTGCTCCCTCACTGGTGCTCCCACCAGCAGCGAGCAGCGGCAGTCTGCACTAGCTTGAGTTTCCAGATTGTCGACAAGGGAAGGCCCACGTGGAGGGCGTTACAGTAGTCCAGTCACGAGATGACCGTCGCTTGGATCACCGTGGCCAGGTCCTCCCTGGACAAGTAGGGGGCCAGTCGCCTAGCCTGCCGTAGGTGGAAAAACGACACCCTGCTGACCACGGAGACCTGGGCCTCCATGGTCAGCAAGGAGTCCAGCTTGACACCTAAGCTCTTAACCAAGGGTGACGGGCTAAGTTGCTCGCCATCCAGGGTAGGCAACCGGCACTCGTCCAGCCCAGGGCGACCGGGCCACAAGATCTCCGTCTTCGACGGATTCACCTTCAGCCGGCTGGCGCGCAGCCAACCAGTCACGGCTTCGAGGCATTGATGGAAACAATCGGGTATGGTATCCGGCCTGCCGTCCATTCTCAGCAGAAGCTGGGTGTCATCAGTGTACTGATAACACTCCAGACCAAAGTCGCGGGCCAGCTGGGCCAGGGGGCGCATGTAGATGTTGAATAATAAGGGCGAGAGGATGGCCCCTGGGGGACCCACAACTTAGTGGGAGCCTCCTGGAGACCTCCTCTCCCCCTCTCCACACGCTGTCCCCGATCCTGGAGAAAGGAGGCCACCCATTTAAGGGCAGTCCCCCTAACTCCAGTCACGGCTAGGCGGTGGGCTAACAGTGCATGGTCTACGGTATCAAACGCTGCTGTCAGATCTAACAGGACAAGCAGGGCTGATCCGCCCTGGTCCAGCTGGCGGCGGTTGGTCTGTAATGGCGACAAGCACGGTCTCCGTCCCATGCCCAATACGGAAGCCGGACTGGAAGGGATCAAGTCCAGCTGTGTCTTCTAAGAACCGCTGCAGCTGATCCGCTGCTGCCCTCTCAATTACCTTGCCTAAAAAGGCAAATTAGACACAGGTCGGTAATTGGAGGGAGCCGAAAGGTCTAAATTCGGCTTCTTCAGCAGCGGTCTTACCATTGCCTCTTTCAAACCCCTGGGAACACTCCTTGCTCAAGGGAGCTGTTGATAATCTTTCCCAGGAGGTCTCGTAGCCCCTCCCGACAAGATCTAACGAGCCAGGAGGGGCACGGATCGAGGAGCAGGTAGTTGGCCTAGCTGCAGTCAGTAACTTATCGACAGCTGCTCGTCCAGCAGTTGGAAATGGGTGAAGGTGGGCCCGCCGAGTGGCGGCGGGGTCTCGAGCTCACATACTGTATCAAGAGTGGCTGGGATATCCCGGCGGAGAGTTGAGATCTTGTCGACAAAATAATTCTGAAATGCCTCAGCTGTAGGCGCCAAATCCCTATCATTTGGGACAGTCGAAATTGTTGTCAATGACCGAATTATTCTAAAGAGTTGAGCTGGGCGTGAATTAGCCGACTCTATCAAGGAGGAATAGTGGATCTTTTGGCCTCCTTGATAGCACGCTCATAAACATCCTTGAATTGTTTATAAGCCGATCTCGACGCTCCGTCACGGAGGTCTCGCCACACGTCCTCTAACTGTCTCTTCCTCCGTTTCATCGCTCGCAACTCCTCGGTAAACCAAGGCGAGCGATTTCTGCGGGGGGGAGAGAGCGTCTGGGGCGATCTCATCTAAGGCGGTGGAGAGGCAGGTGTTCCAACACTCCACTTGCCCGTCGACTGAGTCGCTGGTGAGTTCCAAATCCCTCAGAGCATTCAGGAACCTAGTGGGTTCCATGAGTCTCTTCGGGCGAACCATAATGGGTTCGGCACCCTTACCGGGTGTGGAGGGCCACTCCCAGACGGACTTCCAGGACACTGTGATCCGACCATGGAACCTCTATAATAGAGGTTGGGATCATTTTAATTCCGGCCGCGAAGATCAGGTCCAGGGTGTGTCCGGCCTGGTGTGTGGGACCGGTCTTACAAAGTGAGAGTCCTAGCATCTCCATGGTGGATACTAGGTCCATGGCTGCTGTTGAGGGGGAGGCGGTACCGGCGTGGACATTGAAGTCCCCCAACACAATGAGTTTAGGGAACCTCAATGCCCACTCCGAAACCACCTCCAGCAGCTTAGGCAGACTCTCTGTTGGTGCGTTGGGTGCACGGTACACCAACAGAAAGGCTACACTCTCACAGGAATCCCACACAAGGCCCGCACACTCAATTCCTGGGATGTTCGTGGTCGGAATCGTCCTGGAATTAAATTTGTCTCGGCTGAGAATAGCTACCCCACCCCCCCGTCTCTCTGTCCTAGTCTGGTAGCTAGCCACGAAACCTGGAGATGACAGCTCATGCAGAAGGACATCGTCTCCCTCCTGTAGCCATGTCTCTGCAATACAGGCAAGGTCTACGTTCTTCTCGAGGAGGAAGTCTCTGATGGTCCCTGTCTTGTTCCGCACGGACCTGGCGTTCGCTAGCACCAGAGTCAGAGAGGAGATAGTCGGAGACTCACCAACCATGTGCCTAGGGATAGCTCGTAGGTCAGAAGGGGGCGAGTCTTCCCTCGACTCGGCCTCCTTCTCTCATAAGGCCTACGTCTACTGTCCCATTTACCCCTCCCCGAGATCACTGGTATCCCCTGCCCCTGCCCAATGTCCTTCCACTGGTCATCTAGGTGTCTGGTCTTCCGCTCGCCTCCTGAAAAGGGGCCCCTAAACAGTAAAAAGGGCAGGCAAAAAAAAACCCTTCCCCCGAATGGCGGGGGAAGGGGGAAAAATTCCTACCCGGCTCCAACTGGCAACCAGACCAATACTGCTGCTGGGCGGGAGTGGTGGGTCAAAGTCTTGAAGTAGAATGAGCAACCAGTTGCAGGAAGTTTCCAGCCAGAACCTCCTCCTTCCGCCGTGGGAGGGAGGCAAAACTCCTTCCTCCCAGTATGCACTGGGGTAAGGTGGCCTTGTATCCACACACACACACACACACACATACTGGGAAGAGGTAGGAGAAATTGCAACCTGTGGATCACATGTGACTTTCCAACTCCTTTTCTGTGCCCCAAACTCACCAGTCTAACCTAATTCATTTATGGGGAGAAATACCTTAAATTAGCTCCAAATACTGTCCATGCTTCACTTCTAACACCCTCCATCCCCAATTACAAAAACTGGCTGCAAAACATAGGGAGAAGAAAACGGAAGTTCCCTTCAAAAGATCGTGGGGTGCACCACTGGAGTACGGAATGAAATTAGTCACCCATTCCTGCTCATCCACAAGCCAATATCTGCAGAACAGATGCAAGAATCCAATCTTGGGGCACATCAACATTGAAGAAGGAATGCAGTTTGACAACATTTTAATTGCCATGTTTTTCTGGGCTTAGCCTCATGTAAGCCGCCCGAGTCCCCTCCGGGGAGATGGTGGCGGGATATAAAAAGATTATTATTATTATTATTTGAATAAAACGAAAATCGAATGAATGGTTGAAATGGATCTGCTTACAGAATTGATCATATCATATCATCTTCTCTTATCTTATCTGAGGAACTGTTTTGGTGTTGTGTCTGTCATATTTCCAGAATTTGCCCTGACTAGGTGTCGATGCAAGCCAAGTTGTTCAGCAGAAGAAAATGTGGCTTCAACCACATCCTGCCATGTACGAGAGTTTGTTTTCTGCTGCCCACTACCAGGTAAATATTCCTCCCTAGTCCAGTACTATGATTTTGATTGGAATTTCCATGGAAACTGTCATCATCATCATAGGCGATCACACATGGCTGAGTATGGTTGTTTTCTAAGGGTAGGGTCTTGGTGGTGGGTCAGTAAGAGACTGTGGAGACCTATTCTGGATCTGCATGGTCTTTCACAATGAAGACATACAGTATACTTTTCAGGTGAAAGGCAGTCAGGATAAGGGTTTGCTTGATGTGCCTTCCTCTTGACACGTCTCTCCCTTTTGCTCTCTATTCATGCCTTTTCAAACCCATAGCATTGTTGTTAACAGCTGATCTGCAGTTAGACTGCTCAAGTACCAGGGCTTTCCAGTTTTCAGTGTTTGTTCCACATTTTTAAGGTTAGCTTTAGGCCCATCACTAAATTTATTTTACTGTCCACCAACATTCGTTTTTTCCATTCCTGAGCTGAATGTAACATAACACTCAGCTCTCGGCACAGAGATGGTTAGCCATTGCTTTCCTCTGAGATTAGAAAAATGAGATTTGCCTTATAGGGTGCAGCTACAGAATTAATCCATCTCAACATTACTTTACAACAAACAACAACCACAACAACTTAATCGCAATGGCTCTATGCTATAGAATCATTGGTGTTGTAGTTTGGTGAGGCACCAGAACCCATTGCAGTGTCATATGGTGAGAAATTAAACTCTTATTTCTGTAGTTAGTAAGAAATACAATGGGCTGCTTTTGCTGGACAGAAAATGCTTTTGTTATTTGAATCTGCAGGGATTAGATTAGCTTCTTTGTTCTCTTTAAAGATAATGATGCTGCAAAACCAAGTAATGGGAGAAAGCAGTGTTTAGGAAAGTGCAAGTATAACTGTGCTGAAGATGAATATGTGGCTTCAAAGGCAATGTGTCATCCTCATGGAATGGTTAACTGCTGCAAAAGAGAAGGTAACATTCTTCCATTATTGACTTATACCACATGGATTATGTTATGGGGAGGGGGGATGTTGAAGCTAAACACTACAGGGGGTGAATAAATGTGGATATAGTGAAAGGCAATGAAGAACCCCATTGAGATCAGAGGTTTTTGTTTTTTTAAAAAAAGATATTTTTAAAATTTTGGAATGCCTGTATTTACTAGGTCTGTTTGATCCAAAAAAATTGTTCCAAAACTCATTTCAGATGTACAGTAGGTGGCGCTGGATCTAAAGTCAATTCCGATTTTCACAGAAAAAAAATTCAAAACTGTTCAAAACTTCAGAGACTTCCAAATCCTTCATTATTGGTTTCAAAGTGTTATTTACTATTTCATTGGGTGGTCTTTACTTTGAAAGTAGTTGTTTTATTCCAGAAAAAAAAAAACTCTTATTTCTGTAGTTAATAAGAAATACAATGGGCTGCTTTTGCTGGACAGAAAATGCTTTTGTTATTTGAATCTGCAGGGATTAGATTAGCTTCTTTGTTCTCTTTAAAGATAATGATGCTGCAAAACCAAGTAATGGGGGAAAGCAGTGTTTAGGAAAGTGCAAGTATAACTGTGCTGAAGATGAATATGTGGCTTCAAAGGCAATGTGTCATCCTCATGGAATGGTTAACTGCTGCAAAAGAGAAGGTAACATTCTTCCATTATTGACTTATACCACATGGATTATGTTATGGGAGGGGGATGTTGAAGCTAAACACTACAGGGGGTGAATAAATGTGGATATAGTGAAAGGCAATGAAGAACCCCATTGAGATCAGAGGTTTTTGTTTTTTTTAAAAAAGATATTTTTAAAATTTTGGAATGCCTGTATTTACTAGGTCTGTTTGATCCAAAAAAATTGTTCCAAAACTCATTTCAGATGTACAGTAGGTGGCGCTGGATCTAAAGTCAATTCCGATTTTCACAGAAAAAAAGTTCAAAACTGTTCAAAACTTCAGAGACTTCCAAATCCTTCATTATTGGTTTCAAAGTGTTATTTACTATTTCATTGGGTGGTCTTTACTTTGAAAGTAGTTGTTTTATTCCAGAAAGGGGAGGAAGCAAAAAGAAGAAATCTGGATCCAAAGCGGGTTAAACACGGCTCTCGCCCAGGACCAACGCAGGAGAGAAGGTAATCCGCATCCAAACTGGGTTAAATAGTGGCCAAAATTTATGGTTTGATTTACATTATTTGACTAACAAAGATCCTACATTGGGGTTGGATAGCACAAATAGTCGCATTTGGGGTAATGCTGCTGTTTTTGCAGTTTAATCAACTTTTCCATGTTTTTTAAAAAATATAACCAATTAGAAAAATGACGCAAGATACCAACAGAAAAAACACAGAGTGGAGCCTGGTGATCGAACACTTAAAACATAAAAACTATAATTGATGGACTGATACAGAACTTTAGACTTAATTGGAATTATATAGTTAGCAGGGTGATCTTTATATAGTAGATTGGTTTTTCTAAGATTGTAACTAGACAAGATAAAGAGGTTAATTTGGCCCCTAGAGGCCATAAAGAGCTGCAGTTAAGCTGGAAGTACTCGTGTTGGGTCTGTTTATGTTGACTTGTTTGTCTTTTGTTTTTTGTTTATAAAAAAAGAAAGAAAAATGACATTTATAACTTAGGAACAAAAATCATGTTACATAGTGTTATATTTTTTGTGCACTCTATGTGGAGCTTCTCTTGAAAAGTTTTCAAAAAGCTCCCAATTTTTCATGATATTTGCATCTTCTTGTTTTTGTCCAGTCTTGCTGAATGTCACAAAGGCAACCCCCTCCAAAGGGATGATAATATAAGTTGTAGGTAGTTGATCAGATAAGACTATAATAATCTTCTCTATATTGTAGGAGATGGGGCGCCATAATGTACGAGCAATTCCTTTACAAAAAAACAGATGCTTCTTCAGCAGCGAGTTGAACCATATGTGAGCGGTGATTCAGAAGAAGCTTCAAGCTGCCAAAAAGCCCTCCATGAATTCAACATCTTACAACAATTCTGTGATATCCTGCTGCTAATAAAACCAAACCTGTTGACCCTAATTCCCATGAATGTACAGCCCGCCCCATTTAAATCAATCCAAGTAGATATCCAGCACTACATCCTGTGACAGCAAACTCTACAGTTTATGTCCCATGTGAAGAAGTACTTCATTTTATTTGTCCTGAATAGAGATATAAACCCTTGAATATTTGTCCTTTCCCCACCATTGAGGGAGAACATGGATCCTCCAGAGTAGTCTCTCTGTATTTGAATGCCCCACAGTGTTACAGAGGAATTATTCTGTGGGGAGAAACATATGTTTATGCAAAAGAAAAATGTTTATGAGCAGAATATTTAGAGTACACATTAGGCCTGTTCGATTAAAGAAAAAAAATGGTTCAAAGCTCGTTGCATATGTAGGGGGCGCTGGCGGTTTGAATCTGAAAGACTTCCGAAATTTTCTGAAAACATTGCAGAAATTTTACATTTTTTTAAAAAAAATTGGGATGGCTTCGGTAATGGCAGACACGCATGCGCAGTAAGAAAGAAACAGCACTGGCAGTAGGAAAGAAATAGCACCGGTTAAACACCCAGTTTGGACGCGGATGTCTTTCCCTCCATGTTAGACCTAACGCAGAGGGAAAGACATCCACGTCCGACCTGGACCTAATGTGGAAGAAAAGACATCTGCATCCAAACTGAGTTAAACACCCAGTTTGAATGCAGATCTCCTTCCCTCCGCGTTAGGTCTAACGTGGAGGGAAAGACATCCACGTCCAAACTGGGTTAAACATGGCTCTCACCCAGGACCAACATGGGAGAGAAGAAAACCCGCATCCAAACTGGGTTAAACAGTGGACCTAATGTGGAGTGAAAGACATCAACATCCAAACTGAGTTAAACACCCAGTTAGAATGCGGCTCTCCTTCTCTCCACGTTAAACCTGGGGTGAGAGTCGTGTGCAGCTGTCGCCCCAGGTCTAACGCGGGGGGAAGGAGATCCACATCCAAAGTGAACACCCAGTTTGGACGCGGAGGTCCTTCTATTTGAGTCAGAGCTGGCACAAGAGCCGTGTGCAGCTCTCGCCCCAGGTCTAACACAGAGGAAAGGCATCCACATCCATACTGGGTTAAATACCGACGAACCTAACCAGGCCTAGTACAGATATCCTACCTTTTAAGTACAGAATCAAGACCCTTCTGTGGATACCTGAAACTGTGAATAATAACTATTTTGACTATACTCAGACAGGAAGCATACCATAGAATTACACAGAGAGACCCACAAATAATTCCAGGTATTTTTTGGAGAATAAGTAATCAAAATTGTGCATATCGAAACCTTGGAGAAGGTAACTACACTACACAAAAGCTTCCCAGATTTACTTACAATGAGTAATCAAGGGGTTTTTGTAACATCTTAAAGACTAACTGAGAGAATGACAGTAGTAGCATAAGCTTACATAGACAATTAGTTTGACATTCAGGTTTACAATTTTAAAGTTTCATGTCAATAACTCTAACAATTAAGGAGAAAGACACCTTTGAAATTTCCTTAGTGACACAATTAATTAATGAAAAGTAACGAAAAAGTAATCAACTCATTATCGTTATGGTACAGACCCCGTCCAATCTTAGAAATAATTTAGAAATGATCCCCTCCCCATTCCCTAATTTTGTAATGAATATTGAAACTTTTTTTTCATTGATCACACAGGCCTAACAAGTATATACGATAGTGCCAGAGTCCAGAACTATGTTCCTGCCCATTCCCTACCACTGTACTACCTTTGTCAGGAACCAGAAGACAACCAGGAACCACAAAATGTCACATTGATTCAGAGACCACCAATTTAAGTAGCACTAAATTGGATGTCACAGCTGGTTATCTGTACACTGAATTCCTCACAAAGGGGCAAAATATAGGGTGGGTGGAACCTCTCTACAGACTGAAAGAATATTCCAAAATATTTGAAACTGGTAGAAAAATGTGGTTCTCAAGCATCAAGAAAAATCCTGATGAGAATTCTTTTTTTTAATTAAATTTTTATTGAAAGTTTTGGCTACGTACAGATGGGGGGGTGGTTTTGGGGTAGG
This sequence comes from Anolis apletophallus, assembly GCA_030556195.1. Lineage (NCBI taxonomy): Eukaryota > Metazoa > Chordata > Lepidosauria > Squamata > Anolidae > Anolis > Anolis apletophallus. The sequence continues at coordinate 14,358,367 of JARBWK010000003.1, read as the reverse complement.
GCGAACTGGGGGTATAGGGGGGTGAGGGGTAGAGAGGGGTGGGGGTTAAGGGCGGTAGTGGTGGTAGACTGGTCAGCAATCTGGGAAGGCTAGTAATGGATAAGGGTGTGGAGAAAGGATAGAAATAGGGGTAACGAGTTTTCTTCTAGCTTCCTTTTTCTTGGGTTCGTCTTGTTTATCTTGTACAGTCCCTGTTTGGTATCCGTTGTCCGTTCCTTGTCCTTTAATATAGCTAGGTCTGTACCCCTTCATCTTCCTCAGTCCCCTTTCTAACCATTCTCTTTAGGAGATTCGAGGCTTTTTACATCCATTTCCAGTTCGTCACATCTCAGATGACTAAAATACAACTCTAGAGGGTAAAGACACCTTTTCTTTAGATTTTCTTTCCTTTTGTTGGGCTGTTCTCATCCCGCTTCTCTTCCTAATGGGCTGCGTCCCTATCTTTTGTCTCTGTTCTTATCTGCAACCAGGGTGGAACTTTTGGAAGGTGCAACATCTTCTTGGTTTTTCCCCTCTTCTCTTTTTTGGGGGGCAGAGATTTTGGAATCTTTCTTATTCATTCTTGGCACTGCCAATGGAACTTCCTCTCTCTTTTTGAAATGGAGTTCGCTTTCTTCTGATGTTTCTTGCTGTTTTTCAATCTCTTCCTCTCTCATCCCTCCACCTTCACGTATTGTTACGTTTTTTCCCCTGGCCTAAGGCACTTCCTTTCCATCTTCATAGAGGTTCATCAGCTCCCTCTTTGTGGGAAGTGTTTCTCCGGTTGATTCTGTTCCTGCACGTCGGGAGTGCTCCTGGATCGCTTTGATCTGCCTTTCTTGCCTTGTCACTATAGAGTCGATCGTCTGCAGGAGTCCATCTTGAGCTTCCCCCAACCTTCGTATTTCTGTGAGAATGTCCCCCAAAGTTACCTCTTCCTCTTCTGGTCCTGATGAGAATTCTTGAATCAATGAGAATTTTCACAATTCAGGATTTATTATGTGCAAAATTCACATGCAGCTGCTCTGTGCAAAAAAAAAAAAGCCAACATTGCCTGAATAGGAAATATTATTTCTATGGGGTAATTGTAATTTTGTGCAGAAAATGCTGTTTATTGTGGAGAAAATACAAATTTTGCACATAATAAATTTTGAATTGTGAGTAATCTTCAAAAAATTTGGTTTTCAAAGGCATCAGGGAAAGAAACGTGCCAAAATTATTTGTTGTTTCCTCCAAAAAGAAAATTGGTGTTGAACTACATTTCTAAGTCAGCCAAAGACTGTGGTGGAGATGAAAATGGGCCATTAACTTTCCATATAACCAGTTTATTAAAACTAAAGAAATCTGTACTGGGTTGTCTGAAATATTTACAGCTCTTGAAAATTTCTACATGTGAAGGTTTTTCCTTTTATTAGTTGAGAATATGATAAAGAGATAGGTTAGATAGTTAGGGTACCTCAGGATGTAGGTGTATTGAATAAGAAAACTTTTACTGTGTGTTGAATCTCTGTATAATTTTGAATAATAACAACAACAATAACAATAATAATATATAATTCATTTATTTTCTGCTCTATCTCCCCGAGGAGACTCAGAGTGGATTACAGAATACATTTATGGCAAACATTCAATGATCAACAATGACAAATAGTCGATAGAGGCAAGGCTTCCCTCATTTTTTCATTAACGGCATCTGGAGGCTGTGCTCAAATCAGCCATGGGGAGGTGCTGTTGTTCCGTTATTCTACACTGAGGGCTCTGCTGCCCATGAACGCCTTGCTGGTATGCCTTCAGGACACCTTTTACCTCCCCAGAAACACGGTATCTATTTATTTATGTGCAATTGCTGTTTTTGAACTGCTTGATAAGCAGGAGAGCGAGGGCTGATGGCAGGGGCTTGAACTGCCAACCATCTAGCCAGCAAGATTATCTGTAGCTGGCGGTTTAACCCTCTGTGCTAACCCTGACCCCTGTAGGAAGTATAGGAAGTAGTTCATTAATTCTTAGACATTGGTAATTTGCATACAAAATAAAGAAATATATAAAAATGCAACAATATAAAAGTACTACATAAAACAATCGGCATATAGTTCTTGCATATTAAAATTTCAATATAGAAAAATATGATATAGCACATTAAATGCAAATTAATGCTAAAATTTAGATCAGACAAAATTAGATTAGATAAGGTCATTCCCAGTCAACCATAATATTTTGCCTGAATATTAATTGCTGACAGGTTGAAAAGAGAAACTTTTTGAGATATCATAGAATCAGTATCATACAGGAAATAGAAATATATTTTTCTGAAACATGATTGGAATATAGATAAGACAGAATAGATCAAAGAAGGCGGTTCTTGGTTCAGAATATACTGAGTAGGATAGGAAATAATAGGGCAAACTTGCATTTTTTTGGTCATCAAATTATGCCTTTTGGAAGCCGCTCTGAGTCCCCCCTCGGGGGTTGAGAAGAGCGGGGTAAAATGCCATAAATAAATATAAATAAATAAATATGAAAATGGATAGGTCAGAGGGGTATGAGAATATCTGCCATCGATCGTAGTTGTAGTGATGGTTTGAAGTTGAATTACTATAATTTTATTTATTTATTTATTTCTGGTATATGTACCCCGTCACTTCTCTACCCCCAAAGGGGGACTCAGGACGGCTTACATACGCAGCGGTACAAGGCTGCTACACCACAAATACAACAATATAATCAAAGTCACATACATAAACATAAAACAATTACATAATCATTAAAACCTATATATAATTGTTTTAACATTTATTTTACTTTTTTGATAATTGCTTTAAGAATTGTAATATTTAATTATGCTTTAATATTTATATTTAGGATTGTGAGCCACTTCAGGTCTCTGTCTTGGGAGACAGGAAGGTATACATTACAACAGCAATAATGCAAACTTCTCTACATTTTTCTACATATAGTATATACTTGAGTATAAGCTGACCCGAATATAAGCACCTAAAAAACAGAAATGTACTGACTCGAGTATAAGCCAAGGTTGGGAAATGCAGCAGCTACTGGGAAATTTCAAAATAAAAATAGTTACCAATAAAATTATATCAATTAAGGCACTAGTAAGTTAAATGTTTTTAAATATTTAGATTAAACTGTAATTTAAAATAAGACTGTCCAACTCTGATTAAATGATTATTCTAACCTTCTTCAGTGTAAATGTGCTTATGTATCCTTCCAATAATAATAAAGAGAGTGAAATAATAACTGTAATAATAGAGTAAAATAATGGAAATGTAATAATAACAGTAATAATAGAATAAAATAATAAATCTAACATTAATAACAATAAGAGAGTAAAATAATAATAATAATGATGATAATGATAAAATAGAGTAAAATAGTTAATGTAATAATGACAATAATAAATAGAATAAAATAATAAATGTAATAATAATAAATAGAGTAAAATAATAAATATAATTAAAATAATAATAGAGTGAAATAGTAAATGTAACAACAGAGTAAAATAATAATACAAGTAATAAAATAATAACAGAGTAAAATAATAAATGTAACAACAACAGAGTAAAAGAATAAATAACCTTGACTCAAGTATAAACTGGGGGGGGGGGGCTTTCTCAGCCTAAAAAAGGGTTGAAAAACTCATCTTATACTCGAGTATATACAGAATGTGCTTCTGAGAACTTTGAAAGGTGATTTGGGGTGACTGAGTTCAGACACATAGCGCGTGTGTACTTCAGAAAGATGGTGTCCAATGGCTGTAGACCTGGTTGATTAAAAAAAGGTTCAAAACTCATTTTGGGTTTAGGGGGCGCTGGCGCTTCAATTCTGATAGACTTCCGAAATTTATTTCAAACAGGAAATTTAATTTCCTGCCTACGGGAATTAAAAGCAAACGAGAAACTGTTACCAAGCCAAGCGCCACTGGCAAAGCGTTGGCTGGCTGGCTTTTTTCTCACCCTGCCTAAGGGAACAGCCAAGGAAAAACTGTTCCTAAACCCCGGTTGCTGTCTTCAAAAGCATTGGAAGGGTGCTGGCTTTCCTTCCAGTCCATCTTCCACCCCACCGTCCAAGCCCCAGAAGTCTCTCTTGGCAAAAGCGGCTGCCTTTCGCAGCACCTTTCCCCACCCAGGCAGCTTTTTCTTCTCCCTTTCCCTCTGCGTCCAAGCTCTGAATGAAAGAACGAGGCAGATGTTGGGCTTTTAAAAGCCCAATGGATGCCATGCCGAAACCTAACCCCGCCGCACGTAAGGGGTTTTCCCCTCATTGGCTGGAGAAAAGCAGGTGGTTGCATGCCAACAAGGAGAAAACACCTCGCGAGGGTGGGGTGGGGGAATCTGATCCGATCCCTTTCCGAAAATGGCAGCGGCGGCTTCAAATTGGCAAATTCACTTCCGGGTTGCTTAAATGTATTTATTTGTTTATTTACTTTATTTATATTCCGCGCTTCTCACCCCGAAGGGGACTCAGAGCGGATTACAGTACACATACTTGCAGACAATCCCTGCAGTTCAACATATGACATATAAACACGTGACATTTATCACGGTACAGTACATACATTTTGACATCTATATATATATATATAAATGTAACATCCATGGTTATAAGCTTATATGCAGCAAAACCACACAACACAGACACACAAAACTACACCACATACACACACAACCCAACGAGGTATGTTTGCCACTAAAAAAACACCCCAAAATAAATTCTAGGCAATGGCCAAAAACCCTTTAAAAACCTTTGGGACTACAAGTCCCAGAAACCCCTGAGCCAGAAAAAAGCCGCCCATGGCCCAGGCACGCGAAATAGCTCCTATTCTCCCCCCTCCTAAATGAAAACAACAATACCTTCCATGAGGCACTTCACCTCCTCCAACCAGGACCCACACACAGCTCCTACCACCCACCCAGCCCTCCTCAGGCTCCAATAAGCGATGCACACCAATGCCAGCCCCAAGAAGGGACTAGCCTCGTGCCAAACCTCCTCTTCTCATCCCTCCCACCGGATTGCGTGCGATCTCCCAAATGAAGGTGAAGAGAAGTTGGCCCCAAAAGGCCAACGGCTGCCCTGGGGAAGCAGCAGGCCTCGCCCACCAACAGAACGAAGGAAGGAAAGGCCTCCTGGAGTGTCTCCCATTTGCCAGAAGGGGCTGGACTAGATGACCCTTGGAGGTCTCCTACCTTAGGATTCCAGTACTACTACTATTATTATGCTGAGGCTGAATGGCCATCTGTCCGGAGTGGTTAGATTGTGTGTCTCCCATTTGCCAGAAGGGGCTGGACTAGATGGCCCTTGGAGGTCTCTTCCTACCTTAGGATTCCACTACTATTATGCTGATGTGTCTATGGGCAGTGCCGGCTCTTTGGCTTACAAATAGAGGTGAGCTGTGCAGGCAAGCAGGCCGAATGGCCTTGGAGGTGTCTATGGGCAGCGCCGACTCTTCGGCTTACCAATGGCCTTGAAGGTGTCTGGCTCTTTGGCTTACAAATACAGGTGAGCTGTGCAGCCAAGCAGGCCGAATGGCCGTGGAGGTGTCTATGGGCAGCTCCAGCTCTTTGGCTTATGAATGGCCTTGGAGGTGTCTATGGGCAGGTGTCTCCCAATGCCACAGCAACGTGTGGTCGGGTAAAGCTAGTATACATATATATTGACAAACAGAGGCAAACTTTCTGGGCACCAGGGGGAGCTGACGGACTCCTCGTGTCTCTCAGCTTTTCCTTCCAGTGTCCCTTTGTTGTTTCTTCTGCATTCCTCAGCGATTCTTTATGGCCTCATAAATCAGTGAAAATTCGCCTCCCCACTTTAATGTGGTACCTTTATCTCCTACTTGACAAATGTAACTGTCTTTCAGGCTGCAAAGGTTGGCAGCAGGCTACACTTAAGGTCGAGAACCCACCTCGACCCGGGCAGGCCTCGAACTCATGACCTACTGCTCAGAGAGATCTTATGCAGCTGACACTTAGCCAGCTGCGCCACATTCCCATTCACTTCAAAACCACTTCAAAGGTGAATTTATTCCGAATTCATTCCGATTTCCCAAACATTCCGATGAACCTAACCAGACCTACTGTATTATACAAATAAGTTTCACTCAGAAGCCAGAAAGGCATCTTTAAGGTTCCTATATTTGGTACCACAATGGTGGTACAGTTGGAGATCCTCATGTTTTTTTGGTACAGGTAAGACAGTTTGATGGCCCTTTCTCTTTTCTCTCTCCCACATTGTCCACAGGATCCAACTATGTTCCACCAGAAGAATGCATTGGTTCATGCAGAACCAACTGTGCTTTTGATGAATATGAGTCTGCAACACAAAGCTGCTATAATCGTTACCAGGGCTACTGTTGTAAACGACCAGGTAAGTTTGCTTCATTTCTGTTTTGCCCTTGCGTTTGAAGAACTAGGTGCATAAAAAGGTAGAATGATTCATGAAATGGGAAGCTGAATGAGACAACATGAACAGGTGGCTTTTAAAAGCCCTTCAAATTTCTAGGCAAGCTGGTTGGGTGTAACAGAAAAAAACATTTCAATCATCCCACTCTACTTTTTCCATTGATTTCTTCGATTGATGATGTAATGGGTTTGGGGTGCATCTACATTGTAGAATTAATACAGTTTGATGTTACTCTAACATCAAACTGTATTATCGAATCATGGGAGTTGTATTTTGGTGTGACACTGGCACCCATTGGCAGAGACGGGTAAAGGTCTTGTAAAACTACAACTCATAGGATTCCATAGTATCGGGTCAGGACAGTTAGTGGTGTCAGAATACATAAATTTAACAGTGTAGCTGCACCCTAAGAATCCCTGCTTGGCCATGGAAATCCACTGGAAGTCCTTGTGCACATTGTATTGCATGTGCAGGAGTGATACACCTCGCGCCATGAACAATAACACAAACACAAGTGGTTGAATGAAAATGGCCACAACTCATTTATTGAAAACAGGAACAAGGATTGGCGGCCTGGATCAGGGGTCCTGGATCAGGGGTCGGACAGCCCACAAATGTCCGAAGGCGCTTGCAAGCCTGGGTGCCACCGGCCCAATACCTGTCCACGGAAACTCGGCACCCCAGGGGGCCAGGGTGTTATCCCCCCTCACAACCAAGGGCGATAAGCCAGCCCGATCCAGGGCCCATGCCACATGCCACAAAAAGGGGAGGGGTAAGGGGACCCCCTTTCACCTTCCTTTTCCAAAAACCGTCTATGGCCTGCTCGTGCTACAGAGGAAATCCCGGGCACTCTATATTAGCTGCCCGGGCAGAAGTGAGGGCCAGCCAGCTGATGACAGGGGGTGGGGTGGGGCCAGCCCTGTCATTGGCCACCAGGCGTTGGTGGCGGGAAACCTTCCCGCTACCCCCAGGGGCCTCTGGGAAGAAGAAGCTCCTTCCTTCTTGAAGATGGTGGCGAGGACAACCACCGCCCTGCAACCTGCTCAGCCTGTAAGTCGGCCAAGCCCATTATCTCAGCCTCAGATGAACGTAAGCACAAACAGTGCCTGAACAAATCTCCAATTTTTCCTTAGAGTTGCCATAAGTCAGAAAGGATTCAAAGGCACACAAGAACAATAATGCATAGGAACACAAGTAGTTGCCACTATCTACTCAAGCAATTGGTCCACCAAGAGGTACAGACTGAGGATCTCTTATCCAGAATCTCAAAATATTCCCACATTCAAAATTGGCTGCATGAGTGGATGTAGCGTTCTAGCCTTCCCATGCACAAAAAACTGGAGAGTCTCCAAGCAATGAATTCAGGAGTCAAAAAAGGTGAACTCAAACAAGTTTATTTAGTTACAATCAGTGAAACTGATGGCCCAAAAAGCTTGAAGTTGGTTATTAGGAAAAGTCCTTTAAGAAAAGGGGTTGCGTCCACTTGCCTTTTGCAGAGCGAAGGTGCCTTTCTTTGGTTCCAGGTTTCTTTGATTGCTCCCAAATGGTCCTCTGGCACACAAAGTCCTTGGTCCCCAAAAATACAGTCTATGTTGAAGGGCTGGCCCTTCCTATTACTGCAGTCTTGGTTTGAGAGCGTTGGGTTGGCTATACGTGGACAAAGATTCGTTGTCTAAGCGAAAGCTTTAGATTTCCGCGTTGCTTCATCCATGTGCTGGGTTGGAATGGAGGCAGAAAGGAAGTCCTGCCTCCCAGGTAAACTCAGGAAGGGGAGGAGTTCAGGGAGGTGATGCCAGGTTTGGAGCCAAAACACAGCTCCTCCCATCATGTCCACATGGTAGAACAATAGAACAAAGGCCTTGCAGGTAAATGCCAAACCAGATACACAATACAGATAAAGAACAAGCCCCGTGGGGCAGGCCCGGATTACCCATAAGGCCACTCTAGGCAACGGCCTAGGGGCGCAAGCCAAAGGGGGGTGCAATTCACATGGACCCCCAAAAATAATGTTGAAACAAAACTGCAAGACAACTCTCTCTCTCTCTCTCGGGGGAGGGAGGGGGGAAAGTGCTGTGAGGGGGCGGAGGAGGAGGGAATGGCGGGCCCCCCTCACCATCGCCCCCTTGTCAAGGAAGGAGGGTGTGAGGAGGAGGAGGCGGAGGGAAGCCCCCAGGGCCGCTGCTGGGCATGCACGGCACCCAGGAACATGGCGGAGGAGGCAGAGGTGCTCACGCCCTCCTGCTGCGCATGCACGTCAGCGGCCCCAGAGGGCGGGGCTTCCCTCTGCCTCCTCACGCCCTCCTTCTTTGAGTCAAGGAAGGAGGGCACATGCGTGCCGCGAGGGCCCAGAGGCTTGCTTTTCTTCCTCCTCCTCCTCGCGCGTTCTTCTTCCTTGAGTCAAGGAAGGAGGGTGCGCGGCGCCATGAGGAGGAGGAGGAGGTGGGGGGGGTGCGGTAGAGGTTGGTTTGGGGGCATAATTTCAAATTGTGGCCTAGGGCGCCAAAAGGGGTTAATTCAGGCCTGCCGTGGGGGCGCAATAATACTGTTTTTATCGATGGCATTGAATTGTTACCAACAGTGTGAGCTGCCCTGAGTCCCCTTCAGGGTTGAGAAGGGTTATATACAAATACTGCAAGTAAATAAATGATATTTTGTGTGTGTGTGTGTGTGTATGCTTTGAAGTTTCTTCTGCATCAGTGCTAAGTCTATATTTATAATAATCTTTGACAATATGTCTTCAGTAATAGTCAACCCTGAGGATCCAGAGTGCCGAGGAACATGCAGGAAGAAGTGTTCAAATGATGAATATCAGATTTACAATATACGCTGCCTTCGTCCTGACTATGTCCATTGCTGTGTTCAGATGGGTAACGTTCTATATTTTCATTCAGCATGAGGGTGGCACTTCACAGCCCTGCCTTAAACACTTCACAGGTTTTCACTGAAGGACAAGTTATTTACAAAAAGACAAACTGAATCACATTCCAGCAGTGAATTGAATACAGCTCTTGCATAATAGCCAAAGATCTACATTGGCAATTCCAATGGAACTTACCCAAATATATGCAAGTGACAGATTTGGTATTGATACTTCCAAATAGCTGGGGCCCAGGTTATAAAGAGATTTGTCAGTCATGACCTACACTTGGCATATACGTAAACAAACTTTAAAAGTGAATGAATGCCTAGGAATTAAGTAAAATTTAAACAGTTCCTCATATAAAGTTCCCCACGTGAATTTTAGTTTAAATTAACCCACTCCACCCCCGGTGGCACAGTGGGTTAAACCGCTGAGCTGCTGAACTTGCTGACCGAGAGGTCACACGTTCAAATCCAGGGAGTGGTGTGAGCTCTTGCTGTTAGCCCTAGCTTCTGCCATTGCTGTTAGCCCTAGTTTTTGCGGATTACAATGTACATATACATGGCAAACATTCAATACCATAGACAGACTCAGAGGCTATTTAACATTCCAAATTCTGGCCATCAGGAGAGATGTGGCTTCCTTATTCTTTGCATACTTCCTGGAGATTTTTATGGCCTCGTAAATTAGTTAAATTAGCCTCCCCACAAAGTGGTACCTAAATTTCCTACTTGGCAGATGCAACTATCTTTCTCGGGCTGCAAAGCTACACAATTTTGGTCGGGAGCTCACTCCAACCCGGGCTGGCTTCGAACTCATGACCTTTCGGTCAGTAGTGATCTTAATGCAGCTGACTCCCAGCCAGCTGCGCCACAATCCCAGTGTTTTCAAACCTAGCAGTTTGAAAACTTGCAAATGTGAGTAGATCAACAGGTACTGCTCCGGCAGGAAGGTAATGGCGCTCCATGCAGTCATGACGGCCACATGACCTGGGAGGTGTCTACGGACAACGGCAGCTCTTCGGCTTAGAAATGGAGATGAGCACCAACCACCAGAGTCGGAAATGACTGGACTTCCTGTCAGGAGAAGACCTTTACCTTTACCAAGCTATACTTTGAATATATGTAAAAAAAAACTTTAAAGGTGAATGAATGAATGCCTAGAGATGAAGTAAAATTTAAACAATTCCCCACACAAAGTTCTTCACATGAAGTTTAGTTTAAAAATATTATTTTAACGTATATTTTGCATATTTTCATTGTACTAGTCTTTTCAATTGTAAACTGCTTTGGGTCTCAAGTTTTTTTAAAAAAATGCATGCAAATGATCCACATCATCATAGAAATATAATAATAATAATATACTTTATTTATATTCCGCTCTTCTCACCCCGAAGGGGACTCAGAGTGGATTACAGGTACACATACTTTAGCAGACAGTCCCTGCCGTTTTTCACATACACACATATAGACGAACAGAGGCAAATCTGGCCACCAGGGGGAGCTGATGTACTCCTCATCTCTCAGCGTCCCTCGTCGATCCTTCCACATTCTTCAGCGTTCCTGGAGTTCTTTAATGGCCTCAAAATTCAGTCAAAATTTGCCTCCTCACTTAATGTGGTACCTTTATCTCATACTTGGCAGATGCAACTGTCTTTCGGGCTGCAAAGGTCGACAGCAGGCTACACTTAAAGGTCGAGCACCCACTTCGACCCAGGCAGGCCTCAAACTCATGACCTACTGGTCAGAGAGGTCTTATGCAGCTGACACTTAGCCAGCTGCACCACATTCCCAGTTTTCCAGTTTAAAATATCCTTTCTGGATTCAAAAGTGCAACATCTATTTTTTTTTTAAAAAAACTATTTTCATATTTCCTTGCTAACAAACTTTTCCAGTTTTTTTATTAGTAAACAAAGGACAAGCAGATTATAAGTATGACTGAATTAATCTTGCCTTTTACCACTGGATTTTCAGATATAATAGAACCTAAATTTGCTGATGGGAAACCAATCGATATTTATGGATACGGAGAAGTCTTCTAGTATCGGCCTGCTGCTCCAAATATGTGGATTACAATTGTTAAAAAGGAAGGCTCTCAGCTTGAAGAATACATACTAGAAATTAAACTTTGAATATCCTGAAAAGTCAGTTTCACCTTCTGTTACGAATAAAACCAAATCTGCTGTGCAAGTGAATTTATCTACATACTATGTGGGAGGAAGAGGTGGGTTGGAATCGGTCAAATGTTCTCTTGTTTTGTGGGATTGGGAAGAAACATTTCGTCCGTTTCAGTTAACAGAGCTTATTGGGCTGTCTGTGCAAAGATGTTAACTCTGAAAATGTGGACAGGATCCTTGGAGAGGTGAAAGCCAGGAGATCTGCTGTATATATTCTATCTTGCATGCCATGGCTAAGGAAACCTGGGGCTTCTGGTTTGGTGAGGTATTAGAGCTCTCTGGGTGAGGATTCTAACAACTCTAATTCACTGTCACACTAACATTGATAGCAGATACATACTGGGTTGAACAACCTAGATATTGCACCACTCTTCAAATATGTTATTGAGCCAATTCACCAATTCTGGGTCCCATGATTGTATTTCCTCACATCCTCATAACCCATCTTCTCACACTACCATTGTTCATTATTTTTTCATATTATTTGAAAGGCCATATAGTAGGTTTAAATGACTGAGAAACGATTCATACCCTGGTCTCCAGAACCATATTCTGCTCAACCACTAGACCAGTGGTTCTCAGCCTTCCTAATGCATCAACCGCTTAATACAGTTCCTTATGTTGTGGTGAGCACCAAACATAACATTATTTTTGTTGCTCCTTCATAATGGTTGTGAGGAATCTTTTCCTTCAATCTAACTGTGGAGAACTGTGGCTATCCCACCGCTGCCACCAATTTATGTGAGGATTCGAGGTCCAAACTACTGACAGGGTCGTTGCCACCAATTTATGTGAAGCCTCCTTACTTTATAACTTCTGCCACCAGTGAGCAATTCTTGACCACCCAATGTTTCTAAAGCTTGCACCAAAAGAGTTCAGAGAGAGACTTATGAATAAAGAACTTTAACTGTTTATTTGTTAACAAGGTTTAAAGCGTGTAGGTTTTAAGGTACACAGAGCTTAGGTGGTTACAGTATTTTCTTAGAGGCACAGATCTTAAGGTTACTAGGTTTCTAAATACAATGTTTGACTGTATTTCTCCAAACACTGACTCAACAATATTATAGATACTTTGCCCACAACAGGCCTTTTATCTATCTTCTAGGTTAGCTTTCCAGCCTAATCTACAAACAGCGGTCTTTAAAGGCTTTCTAAACCCTAACTGCCTTTCTGCAGTATCAAAATGCAGCCTTTATTCTGTTCTCCTCAGAACAGATAACAGCAGCCTCTCAGAACTGCTACCAGTCGGCGTAACCACTACAACGCCGACTGAAGAATTTCAAATCTGGAAATTCTAAAGCTAGTGGTAGGCTCTGCCTCCTGTTGCTATGGCAACAGAACTCCTCAGAGGCCGGGCACTGTAATATTCTCCGTTATCCTTTTGTGGTCTGTCTAACATTTAATCATCTAACACAATCCAAATGTAATAATACAAACCACACATTTAACAATAAAATAAAGATAAAACCTTCAATACACATAGCGACTTCACTACAATGGTAATTTTGCTATTGTTATGAATTGTAATGTAAATATTAGGCCTGGGTAGGTTTGGTTGGAATGCTTGTAAATCGGAATGAATTCGGATTAAATCCACTTTTGAAGCGGTTTCAAAGTGATGTAAGCAACCCAGAAGTAAATTTGCCATTTCAAAGCCGCTGCCGCCATTTTTTCCCGATCATAAAGTTTCCCCTCATTGGCTGGAGGCAAGCAGCTGAAGAGATTGCAAAAGGTCCTGTAGTTTAACAGCAGTTTAAAAATCGCAGTTTCCCTTCTCTGGCGAATGGCGATGCAAAGATGGATGAGGTGGGCGTGGCTAAGAACAGCTATTCTTAGAGGCCACGCCCCCAGTGATAGAGATTGCAAACGGTCCTGCTGTTAAACTAAATATAAATATAAAATAAACTGAACCTACAAAGGTGTCTAAAGAGAAGGCAGCAAAGCCTTTCCTTGCATTTTTTCTTTTTGCCATTTTCCCTGGTGAGAGGCGATGCAAAGAGGGATGAGGTGCGTGTGGCTAAGCACAGCCACACACAAAGTTTCTGGAGTAGAACAACTACTTAAAGACAACACAAAGAAACAGGAAAAACACTTTCAAAATTCAAACCAGGAACATATTTCCATTATTATTTTTAAAAAATACTTTTAAAATTAAAGATTTTCCTTGGCAGGGGAGCGAACCCACGGTCCTGGTCCTTCTGCTTATTAGGCCGGCGTGCTGTTCCTGAGCCACGCTAACCCTGTAGTAAAAGCAAGTCAGAACTTGTATTTACGCTGGGTCAGTCGATAAAAACTTTTTATAAAAACTTTGAAAATTTGCCAAAACTCCATGGATAAGTCAAACGTTATGAAATTTGGTGAACTTGCAGTGATCCACGTGTTCTACCACTGTAGCAAGTTTCATCACGATTGGTCAAAAAATGAGGGAGGGATAATCCCCATAAGTTTCCCCAGTGCCAGTGCTGTCTCTTTCCAACTGCGCATGCGTATGCGTGTTGGCCATTAACGAAGTGATTCCGAAATTTCTGACAATTTCGGAAAAATTCCAAAATTTTGTTAGAAAGTTTAGATTTGTACCGCCAGCGCCCCAAAACGAGTTTTGAACTATTTTATTGGATCAAACAGGTCTAGTGGATACAATTGTTAAATAAGAAGGCTCTTAGCTTCAAGAAAACATGCTAGAAATTAAACTTGTGTAATCCCCTCTCATCAGCTTCACCTTCTGAAACTAATAAAACTAAGTCTACTGTACCAATGAACTATTTTGGAGTATTTCCGATTTCAGAAGTCCAGATTTTTTTTCCATGTCTGGAGCGACTTGAGAAAGTTGTTTCTGGTGTGAGAGAATTGGCCGTCTGCAAGGATGTTGCCCAGGGGACGCCCAGATGTTTTACCATCCTGTGGGACGCTTCTCTCATGTTCCTGCATGAGAAGCCAGAGCTGACAGACAGGAGCTCAGCCCACTCCCCAAATTCAAACCACCGACCTTTCCATCAGCAGTCCTGCTGGAACAAGGGTTTAACCCATTGTGCCATTGGGGGCTCTGCTGTACCAATGTACTATCGAGCCCTTTATCTCTATTCAAAGTGGGAGGCAGAGGTGGGGCAGAATGGGTTCATCTTGGGGACAAAACGTTCTCCTATGTCATTGAGGCAATGAGTCTGCTTCTGTGTGTAGTCTAAACTTCAAAGGAGTTACTATCTAAGATTAGTTTTTTGTGTTTAAAAATGTTCAGAAATATTTTGCCCATTTCCGTTAATAAAGCTTTTGGAACTGACTGTGCTGTTATACTGTGATGGTATACTGTGAAAATGTGAACCGGATCCTTAGATAAGTGAAAGCTAGTAGCTCTGATCTATTTATTCCATCTTGCATGCCAAGAAATCCCTGGGATCAAAGCTTGGTAAGGTACTAGAGCTTTCTGGGTGATAAATATAAGCACTCTTTTGCATAAACATGCATTTCCACTACAGTCGTGCTATTACTGGGAGTAGATGCATACCGGATTGAGTACCTTAGATATTGCAACATTATTTAATCACACAATTTATTTATTTTTATTTATTTATTTATTCAGTTTTGTATACCGTCCTTCCCCGAGGGCTCAGGATGATTTACAGATAATAGAAAAACACACTTTTAAACAACAGAAAGAATTAAACGCTTAACTAAAAACTATAAAACTGTTTACAGCTGATTAACTAGATCAGACCTCAAAAGCCTGCTGGAATAAAAACGTCTTGCATGCTCTGTGGAACTTTGTTAGATCTCCCAAAGCTCGCACATCTTCTGGCAAAGTATTCCAAAGAGTTGGAGCTCTGATCGTAAAGGCTCGCCGTCTTGTCGATGTCAGCCGATATGAACGGCAGGTAGGGATCATCAAAAAATTTTGATCAGTAGAACTCAGTGACCGCTGGGGCTGATATGGGGTGAGACGGTCCCTCAAGTACATCAGGCCCTGACCATATAAGACCTTGAAAGTAATAATCAACACTTTGAAGGAGACCCGGTGCTCCACTGGTAGCCAATGCAGCTGCTGCAATATTGGTATTATGTGGACTCTCACTGGTGTACTGGTGAGAAGCCTAGCAGCTGCATTTTGCACCAGCTTGAGCCTCTGGATCACCGACATAGGTAGGCCAATGTAGAGGGCATTGCAGTAGTCTATTCTCGAGGTGACTGTGGCCTGGATCACTGTGGCCAGATCCTCCATGGTCAGATAGGGAGCCAGTTGCCTAGCCTGTCGGAAGTGGAAGAAAGTATTGGAGATCTGAGCCTCCATTGATAGTAGAAGGTCCAGCAGGACTCCCAAGCTGTTCACGGAGGACGACGGGCACAGAGGTACGCTGTCTAGGGTAGGCAACTGAACAGCCCCTCCACCAGGGTTACCCAGCCATAAGATTTCCGTCTTTGCCAGATTCACCCTCAACCTGCTAGCACGTGGCCAGCCAGTCATGGCTTCAAGGCTGGAAATTATCAGGTACAGAGTCCAGCCGGCCATCCATTCGCAGAATGAGCTGTCCTCAGCGTACTGGTAACACTCTAGCCTGTAGCTCCAAACCAGCTGAGCAAGAGGTCGCATATAGATGTTAAAGAGCAGGGGGGAGAGAATGGCCCCTTGGGGAACTCCACAAACAAGTGGAGACCTCTCGGAAAGCAGGTCTCCCCTCTCCACTCGTTGTCCCCGATCGTGGAGGAAGGAGAACAGCCATTTCAGGACTGTCCCCCGAACTCTAGCTACAGCGAGGCTGTGGGTCAGTAGATCGTAATTGACCGTATCAAACGCTGCCATTAGATCTAATAACAATGCCACCAATTCACCAATTCTAGGTCTCACAATTAAACTTCTACACAACCTCTTAGCCACACATTTTCCACACTACTAGTGTCCTTTAATTGATACATTTTTAATTATGTATGACTTGCCCAATGTCATCCAGTAGTTTTCCATGATAAAGCAGTGATTCAGATCCTGTTCTTCAGAGTCATAGGACCTTATCAGTTGAAGATCCAGAAGCTGGGGGGACAGCAGGGGAAACTGTAAATAAAAAATAATATATAATGAATAAACATAGCAGAAGACTAATAAGAGGGGACTGAATGAAAAACAACAATATCAAATTCACTGTAATGAAACAAAAAATAAAACCCGCAGGAGAAATAGAACAGTACAAGGTCTGAAAGTATTGCCTAGAAAAATAAAGCAAAGACTTCAAGCTGGCAGTAAAAAGACCTGAATTCAAGTGACAGATTACTCTCTGTGGAGAGGGTCTTTCATGAATAGGATCCATCTATCTATTTTGAGTTGCTCTGAAACACCATCAAGATGAAGTGAATGAATGACTCTAGGTGCTGTGACCATCTTTAGATGAGAACACCGAGTCTATTGATAGGATTTCAATAGTCCACAACACCCACCTGGTTGATTCATTCTTGGTCCTCTGTTGAATCCAGTTTCTAAGGAGATTTATTAGCAACCAATGCTGACATCAAGTATAACGATTTTTCAGTAGTGGTTTACATATCTTGGAATTGGGTTCACCATTTTATCCAACACAAGGTCAATTTGGTAGTGATGGGTAGGAAAATTAACTTTGGTTGGCTTGATATCAGCTTAAGGAAAATATGCAATGACAATTGGAATGGCTTTCTGACAGTCCCAATATAGTGAGGAGATGCACTTTAGAGGAGACCCACTGAATCAATGGGATCTACCTATGTGCCGCTACTTAATACAATAGGTTTCCTCTACTTTGAACTAATAGAAGTCAGGTCAAGGTGTATCGGGGTTTTTGGGAAGGGTACCTCTAGCTGTTTCAAAACCATGGTTGGGCTGAAAGAGCTTATTGACCCCATACCACCTGCATGGTATTATGAGCCTGTCTGTAGAAGTAGGACAGTCTTCTATTTCAAGACTAGATCTTAGATCAAAGCTCTTGTCTGACCTTTAATATATATATAAATATATATTCTTGGATGCTGTGTTTGCATCCAAGCAATGGTCCCATTGTCGAGAACACTTTGTATGGACATTGAGAGGGGGTGTTAATAGCAAGCACAATTACTGCCCGAGTATCAGGAACGCACAGTCCTTCTACTGCCAATGGTTTCCCCACATGTTTATACTGTTCCTTGGCTGTTATCATTCTTCAAAAGAGTATAAATAAAAGATTCTGTTAGTCTTGCTTTTGAAACATTGAGAAATAAGAAAGACAACTCATTGGAAGCACCGTTCTGCTATGGAGACCTTCCCCATTTTACCTATTTGTCTTTCTTTTATACTACTGAGCTTTCCAGGTGAGACAAAAGGGGCCATCCATCCATAGAGTGATAGAACCATAGAACAGAACAATGATCATATTTTATCAAAGGGTGCCCAGACATATTCTTTCATATTATGCATTATCTAGATCTGGAATTAAAATTTTGTTCATTTCATGAGTGCAAAATGCAATGGGATGTCTACCTTATTGTTATGTTGTCGGGCATGGCCTCATGTAAGCCGCCCCGAGTCCCCGTTGGGGAGATGGTGGCGGGGTACAAATAAAAATTATTATTATTATCTTCCCTTAATGGGAGACAAATCTATTGAATAATAAGTCTTCTCAGTCAATCACTTTATTTATATTCTGAATTCATCTCAAAAGTTGGACAGTTGCCCATGTGTAAATAAGGAACTTTCCATTGCTTAGATGCGGGACCGTCCTTATTTGATAGCATCTCTCAGGACATCATCTGTCCAATTTTATTTTTAAAAGAATGTTTATTCTTATGGCTGATCCCTGGAATATGTTTGGGCAGATGTGTTTTCTACTTGATAATGCTTGTATGATTTCATTGACAATATGTACCATTTTCCATACATATTTTTCTGCTATGCTTCCAAGAACCCTATTTTTTTTTGTTCAAGTGACCCCACAACGGACCAGCTTCTCCAGGCGAGATTGTTTGGGTATTTGCAAAACAAGATGTGCACGTGATGAATATGTGCACCCATCTTCCTGTTCCATTGTTGGCAAAGTCTATTGCTGTAAACGAGGTAAGATTTTTGTCTTCCAGTACAATTGTGGTTTATTTGAACTACGTTGCCCATTAGGTGATATATTTCAAGACCCAAAAGGCATACACTGGGAAAAGAGAGGCCTCCCTGGGTGAACCCATTTCCCCAACACACAAGCTACAAAAAAGGTCCCAGAAAGCCAACATCAAAACTTATTGTTCCCCAGTGAAGACATTCTTATAACAATTAATCCATCTTGAATATTCACTGAAGCAGTGTTTCCCAACCAGTGTGCCGTGGCACACTAGTGTGCCGTGAGCGATCATCAGGTGTGCCGTGGGAAATTGGAACCTCCAATACCCTTTCTTCCCCCTCCTGCTGAACACTTTTTCTTCTCCACTCGGGCTCCCTTCTTCCCAGCTTTGCTCTGCTTGCTTTGCCTTGCTTTGCTCATGCTGCCACTTCTGCGGGAGGGGGGAGGGAGGAAGACGTGACCCGTGCTGGCGCTACTGCGCAGACTCGCCCCACGTCTTCCTCCCTTTCCTCCACAGTGTTGTCTGGATATAGGTGAACTACAACTCCAAAACTCAAGGTCAATGCCCACCAAACTCTTATAGTATTTTCTCTTGGTTATGGTAGTTTTGTGTGGGAAGTTTGATTCCATTCCATCATAGGTGGAGTTCAGAATGCTCTTTGATTGCGGGTGAACTATAACTCCCAGCTGTTGAGCAAGACCTTTGTGTGTGTCTTTCTGCCATTCCTGCCAGGATATCTATGTTGTGTTCCTCGAAACAGGCCCAGGTTTCACACTGAGTGTATAAATACTAGGCATGGTTTAGAATCCAAAAATGGCGATTCTTAAATCAAATGGGGGGGGGATTTTTTTGATTAGTAAAAGAAAGACTTACAAAAATTTCCCAAAATTTCTGAAATGTAACTTAAGTACTAACGAAATTCGTTAGCACCAGTGTATGCCAGAGCATGCATTCCAGAAGGGAGTTTGCCTCACAACTCCCAGAAATCCTAACAGCTGGTAAATTGGCTGGGATTTCTGGGAGTTGTAGGCCAAAACTTGAATAAACCACACTGAATTCTAGATGGGACTCTCCAAATAGGAAGGAGGGAGGGAAGGAGGAAGGGAGGGAGGGAGGGGGTTTTCTATTCTTGGAAGCAGCAAAAGAAAAGGAGGAGGAGCCCCCCCCTCGCTCCTCGCTGACTCTCTCTCACCCCGATCCTGAGGGAGCGAGGGCCCAAGTTTGCCCAGGCTGAGAGGAAAAGGAAGAGGCCTGAGGCTGTGAGGAATGGTGGGAGTTGAAGTCCAAAACACGAACCTGGAGGGCTGAAGCTGGCCCCTGCGATGGGGCATGGCAGAGCAACGGGGAAGAGAAGGGGGAAAGCCTGGAGAGAGAGGAGGAGAAGCGCGCGTGTGTGTGTGTGTGAAGCTGGCCCCTGCGATGGGGCATGGCAGCAGAGCAACGGGGAAGAGAAGAAGGGGGGAAGCCTGGAGAGAGAGGAGGAGAAGCGCGCGCAAGGCAGGTGAAGCTGGCCCCCTGCAATGGGGCATGGCAGCAGAGCAACGGGGAAGAGAAGGAGGGGGGGAAGCCTGGAGGACTACACTTTCCAGAATGCATTGCCTACCTAGCAGCAGTGTCACTTCCAGTTCCCCATAGAAATGCGGGAAAAAGAAGAAGCTGAATGAAGGCGGGAAGGAAATGAGGGGGAGAAGACAGGGAGAAGTGAGTACGTAGTACAATAATTAATTAATTAAGAATTAAGAATTTCTTACGATCATAACGCAAATTGTTGGCCTCAAGGACCGTAAAGGAAGTCTACTTCCGGGATCGCGGCAGCGATACGTAAAACCTCAAAAGTCCCATTACATACGAATCTCTTACGAATCCTTTTAATTTCCGTTTCATTTTTCTCATGCCTAATAAATACATTTAAAAACATATTAACTATATGTATTACTGTGTTAGAGTGTCATTTTGTGTCATTTTGGTTGGTGGTGTGCCCCAGGATTTTGTAAATGTAAAAAATGTGCCACGGCTCAAAAAAGGTTGAAAAACACTGCACTGAAGAACGGCCATTTTCAGTGAGTTATGTGGAATGCTTGTAAACCATGACTGTGGCCACATCTACACTGTGGAAGTTACTTTTAAACCCGGGTCGAAGTGGACTTTACTGCTGCCTGGAACTGCCCTCTATTGTAGGCTGCATTTTGTAACAGGATTTTTTTTAACAAAAGAAAAAGCAGCATATCAATTACTTTCATCATCTTCATCATTTTAGAATCTTCTCCAGTTAAAATAGCCTTTCTAGATTCAAAGGTTCTGCTCCTTGAAGCAGTCCCAGATCTATCATATAAATGTGGGCTAGGCAAAACTACTGTTAGGTGAATCTGTAATTGGTTAAGCGAACGAACCCAGAGGGTGCTGCCCAATGCTTCCTCTTCATCCTGGGAAGAAGTGACAAGTGGAGTGCCATCAGCAAGGTTACCTCCTGGGCCCGGTTCTGTTCAACATCTTTATTAATGACTTAGATGAAGGGTTAGAAGGCAGAATCATCAAGTTTGCAGACAAGATCCTATTGGGAGGGATAGCCAATACTCCAGAAGACAGAAGCAGAATTCAAAACGATCTTAACAGATTATACAGATGGGCCAAAACTAACAAAAGGAAGTTCAACGGGGACAAATGCAAGATACTCCACTTGGGCAGAAAAAAATGAAATGCAAAGATACAGAATAAGGGACACGTGGCTCGAGAGCAGTACGTGTGAAAAAGATCTTGGGGTCCTTGTGGACAACAAGTTCAACATAAATCCTAAATAAACATATTGTCACTATGTTCATTTATGCGAGAAGAGAGGAATAATAAGAATCATAATAATGAATTAAACTTATTTCATATGGAAGTGCGAAGTCTGGGTAAATGTGTGAGATATATATCTTTTCAGCTCTTCAACAGTTGCATTGGCTGCCAACAGAATATCAGAGTCTTTATAAGACACTGGTCCTGACGTTTAAGGCCTTGTATGGCCAGGGTCCGATATATCTCAGAGACCGCCTTTCCTCTTATGGCCATCAGTGGTCACTTAGACCCTCTCAACCAGGGCCGTAGCCAGGATTTTGATTCGGGAGGGGCTAAGTTTGATTGCGGGGGGGGGGGGGCTGAGACTGAGTGAGAGAGGGTCTACCCTAGCAAACCTTTCATATTGTTATCCCAATACCCCCATGCATATGGGATATTCTGAGCATGGTGATCAGATCATGATATGAATAAACATAGCAGTTTAAATAATGTACCAGTAAGGCCTTCTTGCGGACCACCCTGATAATTTGGGGGCTCAAGCCCCCCCCCCCCAGCTACATGCCTACTCCCAACACAATCTGCTTTACATTCCAGGCCCAAGAGAAGCACGTCTTACTAATACGAGGCATAGGGCCTTTTCTATCTCTGCCCCAGCACTGTGGAACTCATTGCCTCTGTATATGAGAGCGATGCGCGATCTGCACCCTTTTACCCAGGCTCTCAAAACCTGGCTCTTCAGTAAAGCATTTGATATGTAACTTTAACTTCTATTTTTATGATCTGTGTATGTATGTTTTTATCTGCTTTTAATGTTTCTGTGTAAATCGCCTGGAGCATCTTGATGGAGGGCGATTAATAAGAAATAAATTGATTATATATATATATATATATATATATATAGAGAGAGAGAGAGAGAGAGAGAGAGAGATCTCAAATAAATATATCTGAGGATGCCTGCCACAGATGCAGGTGAAGCATCAAGAGAGAATGCTTCTAGAACATGGCCATACAGCCCAAAAAACCTACAACAACCCAGTGATTATGGCCATGAAGGCCTTCGGCAATACATATATAAGTTATTTCATCTGCATCCCACCTTTTTTCAAGCATCAGCTCACTCACATCCTGATTTAAAAGAACAGATGCAACTAAAATGACAAATTACAGAAAAATTAAGTCAAATTTCATAAAAATAAGACTGAAAACAATTCAAAGAAAAACATTGCAAAGGTGGATCAGCTCCCATTGCCGCCCAATAAAAGACACCTTTCGACATTCAGTTGTCAAAAGTCTGCTTGAATGAAAACCTTCTTTGTCAACATAACTTTCCTTAAAATGTCATTCCACAGCCAGGGGCAGACATTGAATCAAAATACTGTATGTGTCAAAATATCCTCCACACAACATTAGGTGAGGGTGGCGATGGGAGTGAAGATCTTAAACCAAGGCTGAACTCAACCTGGGCAATCCAGGCCAAGACCTAACATCCTTTGCAAAGTAGATCTACTGTGTGCACTTCACAACCCTTTGGGTAAATATCCAAACAATGGGCCCTTGGTTTCTGCTTTAATTTGGTTTCTGGACGCTACATGGACACCAAAATCCGTGAACGCTGAAATTCCATTATATGTAATGCATCCCTTATATAATTTTTTTTAAGTTTTCAAGCTGTGGATGGTTGAATCCCTAGATGCAGAGTCCATGGTTATGAAGGACCATCTGTATTTTTTCAACTGATTGCGTATCTCTGCCATTGCATATTCTCAGCAATGGGATGATACACAATCGCCAACACGTTCCAAAATTCCTTCTTTCTTTTTCTACCAATGCATTTTTTCTGAAAGCTGGGTAAATGGGGAATTCTCAAAGAATTTGGTCATGATTTCTTAACGTTTTAAAGGAATTTTCTTTCTTTCTTCTTTTTTTTTTTTGACAAAGAATTGGCAGAACCTGATACTTCTGACCTCTTCAGTCCAATTGCTTATTCATGTGCGGGTGCCTGCAAGCCAAGATGTTCCCCTTATGAATATGAAGATTCGACATCATCCTGCTTTATTTCTGGTTTTGTCAAGTGTTGTGAATATAACGGTAATATTCCCTTTATATAGTAGAATAATTGAAGAATACAGATGGTTGTATTGGTGTCAGCAAAGCATAGTCTGTGTGTCATTTGTGG
Organism: Anolis apletophallus; assembly: GCA_030556195.1. Classification (NCBI taxonomy): domain Eukaryota; kingdom Metazoa; phylum Chordata; class Lepidosauria; order Squamata; family Anolidae; genus Anolis; species Anolis apletophallus. The sequence continues at coordinate 14,334,952 of JARBWK010000003.1, read as the reverse complement.
CTGCTGTGTCCCTCATTTAGTTTTACCACCACCACCCCCCCCAAGGAGCTCTAAGGGCAATTTAAGTCCTGAAAGTGAACCTTTTTTTAAAAAAAAAGTTTTTATAGAGTTTTCCACTACTAAAAACAGACAAAACAAACATAAATCAGACAATCAAGCATGCCCACACACACACAATGTCTGTAGGGCATCTCTAACATCACCCATCTATACAGCAGACACTTTCTTATTCTTATAGACTTCCAATCCCATTGAACAACCTCATCTAACACTTCTTAGATGGTGTTCACTTAGCATATGATCCCTAATTCCCCGATCCGGATGTAACACTACCAACTTTTTATATACAGAATGTCCTTTATATCCTTATGTTCTCCCAAATAGTCCCTTATCGGTGACCAGTCTGTAGCTTCCATCTGGTACGTCATGGTTCTCGTTAGATTGTCCATATTCATAATCTCTATTAGCTTAGCGATCCACTCATCCATCTTCGGAGGGATTTCCTCTTTCCAGTGCTTTGCGACCACCAATCTTGCCGCTGTAATACTATATACAAAAAGTTTTTCTTTATTCTTTTCTATTTTAAAATCAAGAAGGCCCAATAGCATGTACTCCGGTTTCAAGGGGAATTCAACACCTAGCGCTTTTTAAATTTCTATATGGATTTTCACCCAGAATTTCTTAATCCTTTTACAGCCCCACCACATATGATAGAAGTAACCCACCTCCTTGCAGCCTCTCCAGCATTTATTGCTGTAGTTCTTGTTATATTATTTGGCATTAAGTACCACCTGTAAAATATCTTATAACCATTTTCCTTCAAATCATATGCATATGGATATTTCATGTGTACCCTCCAGTGTTTTAAGGGTATTGTATGTCTCATTAAGAATTGCATGGTCATGTGGGCTAAGGATTTGAGACATACAATACCCCTGAAAATGAACTTTAAAAAGATCAGAAGACCTCCCCTCAAAGTTCATGTAACAATGGATGTCGTAAAGAAGGAGTAAAGAAGGAAATGAAAGAACAAAAGGTATAACAAGTGATATCTACAAAATGCTGTTGGAGGGAGCCCAGAAGCAGGACCACCTCAAAGGAATGTGGGAGTCAGATTGTAATAAAGTAATACACCCTCAAAACTGGAAAGGAATGTGGAACATGCGTATATTAAAAATATGTCAATAAGAATAAAAGAGAATTATTACAAGTGGTGTGTAGATGGTATCTCACACCAATTAGACTAAATCAAATCGACAAGAAACATTCTAAGCAGTGCTGGAGGGGCTGTCAAGAAACTGGCACATATATACACATGTGGTGGTCTTGTAAATATGTTCAAAAATTTTGGGGAAATGTATTTCAAGAAATAAGAAGAATCACCCAAACAGAGATAACAGGAACATTACTATCATTTATTGATAATGTTAATATACCAAAAGAACTAAAAGAATTAATTGCCAACCTGGTAACAGCAGCAAGATTGTTAATAGCTAAAAAATGGAAAGAAGGAGGGGAATGTCAACTGGAAGAGTGGTATCGGGAGATCTGGAGACCTAGAGGTGCCCAAACACCGAAGGGCTTTTACATGTCAGACGGGTGATGATTGACACCATAAGGCAACAATATCCTGTCTTTTAAAATATTTTTTATACTGATTTCTAGTCTGATTTTAAATAACTGTTTACTGGGGAGTTGTCCTTCTCCTCTTAGGGCGCTTGTGCTCGCTTTGTACTGGTCTGTGACCGTAATAAAGCTTTGATTGAACTGGAAGAGTGGTATCAGGAGATCTGGGACATTGCAATAAATGATAAACTGACAGGAAACATAAAGGTTAAAAGAGGATTATTGAAAAAAGATGATTTTGGGAAGATTTGGGGGAAATTGATAGAATATGTATATATAGAAGGTAAAGGGACCAAACCTGTAATAGTAACAACTGATTTTTGGAAATAAGTATTATAATTGGCTGGTCTGAGGTGAAGGGTCAGCACTGGGTGATAGGACAATATGTAATGAAGCCGAAGGATGAAATACTACAGGCATTAAGACATACATGTTCTGTACAAGTTGTTAAGGGAAAGTGTTAAGTATAACAATGTTTAAATACTGAATATGTTAAAACTACAATAAAATAAAAGCTTCAGATTGAAAAATAAAATAAAATAACAATGGATGTAAAGGATAAAGCCCGGAAAATGATGTCAAAGAACCCAAAAAAGTATGGCAGACATAATTTCTTGTGTTCCCACCATAGGCTAGATGGATGAGGAAGGATACATGGTGGCTGTCGGATCTGTAGTGGAGGCAACCAGGTGTGAGTGGGGCTGAGGAATCCTGGATCCATTTCACAGAGAGGCGAAAACATCAGTATCGTCTCAGGGGACCAGGACGCTTCCACACAGTGCTTTATCCCAGGAGCATGGATCCCTATCCACACACACCCATGCTTTCTAGGGTGGGCATCCAGATGTTCTCCTGAACACGTGGACACCCTAACCCCTCTCCCAAAGCCCCCAAAAGCAGTGTAAAAAACTAGCCTAGAAAACTGTATGCCAATCCCCTTCCTAAAAGACCCCGAAAGCACTATAAAAAACCCCCAAAAGAACTTACCCGGCCTTAATTAGAGGGCTGCTGGAGCTCTCCTGGCATGTACAAATGATACACTAGGAGAAAGGATGGCAAGAGCGATTTTCCTCCCCCCCCCCCCCTAACAGAGGCCGGGTAAGTTCTTTAGTTTTGTTTTTTTACAGGGCTTGGGGAGTCTTTTGGGGAGGGGGTTGGTAGTCTCACAGCTTTCCGGGCTAATTTAGCCCAGAAAACCATGGGAATACTGTCTGGACTGCAATCCAGACACCAAAAGTAGTGGGTTTATCTTGTGCCCTCCAAGAGGGCGCAGAATAAACCCACTAACAAATTAATGTGCCACAAAGCTGTTTGTGGAGAATTAATTCGGGTTTGTCCAGAACATCATCTGGACAGCCCCCTTTTTATTCCAGTAACTCCCGCATTAAAGAGGCTGTCTGGATGCCCCCTCAGTTACCTTTGGCTTCCACTCATAGCCATTTTCCCACCCAGGTATTTTTTTTATTTAAAAAGCTAAAAACACTGCCAGAGCAAAAAGATTGGAGAGAGTATGTTCTCCTAACATGGATTAAGCTCTCAGTTTTCACCAGTCTAATCAGAGATGGGGAGGACTGGTTTTTTTTCATGAGAGTTAAGGTGAAGTATTTACACTGACCGATTGATAAGTTGATCTAGGTTTGTTGTTGTCCATTTCTAGAATTATCCACGAGTATATATAGTAATATGTTGTAATACACTATGCTGAAAAGAAGTAAGGAGAATAAATGATCTGTATTGCGTCATCAGTGATACGTTGAAATAACGTTCTTTCTATAAAAGGTGGAATGCTATCTGATCTACACAAACATTGTCCAGAATCCTGTTGGGGATTTAGGTCCTTTGTAACCACGCTTATGCATGTGGGAATTAGAACTGCAAAGATGCAAATGTTCACAGCTGCCTTGAGTCTATCTGAGGAGAAAGGGTGGGATATAAATTATTATTATTAGTAGTAGTATTATTAGTATTATTAACACAACAAGATGAGTACACAGCAAACAAGACCACTCAGCTGGCTGTTGTATTGGATCACACGTCAGACACTTCCCAAGTGTCTAGGATTGTGTGATGTATTGGCGAATAATGCGTGCAGATCCCAGTAAGGTGGCCTTCTGCAGCTGGCAGATGGTAATTTTGTCAGTGCCGATTGTGTTTAAGTGCAGGCCAAGGTCTTTAGGCACTGCACTCAGTGTGCCAATCACCACTGGGACCACCTTAACTGGCTAGTGCCAGAGTCTTTGCAGTTCGATCTTTAAATCCTCATATCGTGTCAGCTTTTCCAGTTGTTTCCCTGCAATCCTGCTGTCACCTGGGATTGCAACATCGATGATCCATACTTTGTTGTTGTTGTTATTGTTTATTTTATTTTATTTTTATTCAAGATTTTTTCCACATGTTATACATAAAAAGGAAAAACACACACAATACCTAACTAGTGAATCGGGGTAGGATAAGAGAGGTCGGATAGTTCGGGAAGGGAAGAGGGGGATGGAATTGGGAAAGGTAAGCAAGGATAACACATCTAGGGTCGGGGATATCTGACTTCCAAATCTTCCTTCTTCGATTTTTGTCTTTATTTATTCCTGTATATCTTTCTTGCCTTTGACTACTCCTTTGTTACCTATTTCTATTTTTCCTCATATCTTCTAGTGTTTGGTCAGTTACTCCAGCGTTGCCTCCACTTATATCTTTACATGTGTTCTTTGAATGCTTCATAAATTATCCAGTCTGTTTTTTAATGGGTCTACCATAAGATGTTTTCAGAGCATATGTTAATTTGTCCATATCTTTTATCTCATCGATCTTGCTTAACCACTCCTCAGTTGTAGGTATGTCATTTTGTTTCCATTTTTTTGCGTAAGTTATTCTGGCTGCTGTACTCAAATAATTAAATAAGATATCCTGGTTTACATCCAGCTTTAACTCCTCGTCAGTAATCCCCAACAAGAAGTATTCTGGTTTCCTACTGATCTTTCTTTGCAGTATCTTTTCACAAACGTTTTGTATTTCCTTCCAATATGTCACTGCCCTTGGGCAGGTCCACCACATGTGATAGAATGTGCCCACCTCTTTATCACACTTCCAGCAATGGCTATTCGCCGTCTTGTACATTAGCCCTAATTTCTGTGGTGTAATATACCACCTATAAAACATTTTAAACCAATTTTCTTTCAATTCTATAGCATATGTGTATTTAATTTTTCTCTGCCATATTTCTTCCCATTCTTTCAATGCTATTGTCCTGCCAATATTTTGTGCCCATTTAATCATACAGTCTTTTACTGTCTCCTTTTCTGTTGCCCATTCTAATAATATATTATAGATATTCGTAATATTCTTTTTTTCCTTATTAACTATTTTCTCAAAAAATTCATCTTTTTCGGCGAAACCCATAACCTTGTCTTTTTTTAAATGCTCTTTGACCTGCATCAGCTGCAGCCAGGAGAATGATTTGAATTTGTTTGTAATTTCCTCCTTGGATTTAAGGTGAAGTTCTCCCTTTTCTTTGCTTAAAACATCTCTGTAGGTGGGCCACTGGGACCAACCTAATAGTCTTCTCTGATCTGCCTCTAATGGTGATAGCCAGAGTGGCGTTTTCATATAAAACCTTTCCTTGTATTTCTGCCAAGTCTTTAGCAAAGAAGCTCTTATGAAATGATTATTTAAAAAATTTTCCTTCTTTTCTTGGCCGTACCACAAGTAAGCGTGCCACCCAATCCTTAAGTCAAATCCTTCCAGGGCCAAAATATTTTCTCTTTTAAGTGAGATCCAGTCCTTAATCCAGGAAAGACTTCATGCCTCATAATAGAGTCTTAGGTCTGGTAACCCGAATCCTCCATTACTTCTAGCTCCAATTAAATGGTCGTATTTAATCCTTGGTTTTTTCCCCTGCCAGATAATTTTTTGCAGTGCTTTATTCCATTCTTTAAAAAGTTTATTAGTCCTTAAGATCGGGAGATTCTGGAAAAGGAAAAGAAGTTTTGGTAATATATTCATTTTAATTGTTGCAATCCTACCCATCAGCAATAGATTCAATTGTTTCCATTTTCCTAAGTCTTTTGATATCTCTTTCCATTTTTCTTTGTAGTTATTCTCGATCAATTGGGAGTTCTTTGCTGTTAGTTGTATTCCCAAGTATTTAAATTTCGGCGTGATTCGCATGCCTGTCATTTTTTGTAATTCTAATTGATTTTTCTTTATTATGTTCTTAGTTAAAATTGCTGTTTTTTCCTTGTTTATCCTCAGACCAGCTAGATGGCCATAGTCTTTTATTTTGTTTATCCAATTTTTAATGTTGGTCCTTGGTTCTCTGACGATGCACACCAAATCGTCTGCGAAAGCTCTGCATTTGAAATTCTGTTTACTCACTCTGGTCGCAGGTAGCATCTTATCTTCCCGTATATTTTTTAGCAATATCTCAAGCGCCATAATATAGATAAGAGGTGACAGGGGGCAACCCTGTCTTGTTCCCTTTTCTATTTTAATTGTTTCAGAAGATTGTCCATTTATCCATAGTTTTGCTCTTTGATTGCTATAGATCGCCTCTATAGCATTAGTCCACTGAAAGCCAATATCAATTTCTTTAAATATACCTTTAAAAAATTCCCAATTAAGATTATCGAAGGCCTTTTCTGCGTCCAGGGCCATCAAAGCCACCTCTGTCTGATGTTGTTGTTCGTAAAATTCGATAATGTCCAAAATGATCCTCAAATTATCCTTCATTTGTCTTCCTGGTAAAAAGCCTGTTTGCTCTTCTCCAATCCATTTATTCAAAAAGATTTTCATTCTCTCACTCAGGATGTCTGTGAAGATTTTATAGTCTAGGTTCAATAGCGAAATAGGTCTATAATTTTTTTACCTCCGTATTATCTGATCCATCCTTGTGTATCAGAATAATATTTGCATCTTTCCAAGTGTCTGGGATACATCTTTCTTGCATTATTTTATTCAGAAGGGTTCTGAGATGCGTCATCAATTCCTCACTCATCGTTTTATAGAAGATTGCCGGGAATCCATCTGGACCCGGAGCTTTGTTAGGTTTTAGCTTTCTTATGGCTCTTTTTATTTCTTCATCTGTTATTTCCTTATTGAGTGCCTCTCTGTCTTTTTCTGATATTTTTTCTAATTTTTGCTTTCCCAGATAATTCATTATCTCCTCTAGATTACTATCTTCTTTTTTATAGAGATTCCCATAGAATTTATGGAATTCTTGCATGATTTCTTTGTCCGTAGTGAGCTCTTTCTCTTTAGTCTTGATCTTTATTATTTGATTCGCTTGTTTCTTCTTTTTCAATTTCCAGGCTAACCATCTTCCCAGTTTATTTGCATTTTGGAATTCCTTTTGTTTAATAAACTTTAATTGCTTTGCTACTTCCTCCAAATCCAATGAGTTTCTTTGGTTTTTTTTCAAATTTTCAAGTTTCTGCTTTATGTCCTTATTTCTAGGTTGGCTCTTAAGATTTTGTTCTTCTGATTCTATGGATAGATCTAATCTCCGCTTTTCTTGATTTCTTATTTTATTCTTTTTGGCCTTTTTTTGGATAAAAATGCCTCTCATCACCGCCTTTCCTGCGTCCCAGAGTGTTTCAATCTTCATATCTGGTTTATTATTCAGTTCAAAATATTGCTTCATTGCCTCTTTCGCTTCTCTTATGTCTTCTTCTGATTTTAACAAATTATCATCTAGTCTCCATCTCCTTTCTGGTACTTTTTTGTACATCGTCATTTCAATCGCTCCATGATCTGAGATATATCTTGGTTTTATCATAATATCTTCTATTTTACTTGTTAGTGTTTTAGATGTCCAGATCATGTCGATCCTAGACCAACTTTTGTGTCTATTTGAGTAAAATGTGTAATCTTTCACTGTCTCATTATGTACTCGCCACGTGTCATCAAGGTCCACGTCTTTTTTAAGTTGAAGGAAAATCCTAGGTAAGGAACTTCCTCCTTCTCCTTTTTTTTCTTCTGTTTTTTTGTTTTGTCCTTCCCTGTATTCATTACTCCATTAAAGTCCCCCATTATAATCAAATTATCGTAAGCCGTTTCCTGAATTTTGTTCTCTAGTAGCTTTATAAATTTGGTTTTCGGACCATTTGGGGTGTAAATATTGCATATTAATATCCTTTCCTGGCCATCTTTTATAAGAATCCCAATCATTCTCTCTTCTGTATCTTTGAAGGCCAGTTCTGGACATAAATGTTCTTTTGCATAGATGACCACTCCATTCTTTTTGTTCTGTGCTGCTGAGACAAATTCTTTTCCTAATTTTTCTTGTGTTAGATGTCTCACATGTTTTTGCACAATATGCGTTTCTTGAAATGCCGCTATATCATATTTCCCTTTTTTAATTTGTCTAAATAATTTTTTCCTTTTTGACGGTGAATTTATACCATTTATATTGTTTGATACATATTTAATTCTTCTGTTGTCGTCACTCATCATCTTTTTCATCAAGTTCATCATCCGGTATGTCCTCCTCGTCATCCATTGTTGGTGGGGGTCCCCCTCCACATGCGATTGCCGATTTCTGAAATTCCATGATCTCTTCAGGAGAATTAAATCTTCTCTTTTTTTGTTTCCCTCCTCTTTCTGTGGGAGTCAATTTGTGTTCTTTCTTTAATTCTTCGTAAAAATGTTTCGCCTTTTCTTCCGTTGTTATCCACCGTCTCTGCTCTTTGTAAGTTACCATGATTCCTTCTGGTTTCTCCCACCGGAATCTTATCTGCAGCTTCTTTAACTCATCCGTCAAGAAGAAATATTTTTTCCTCTTGATCAACATCGTTTGTGGGAATTCTTTCATGATCACCACTTTTGACTGTTTATAGTATACCGGAGATTCACTGTTCTTTTTCAGAATCTCATCTCTAGTTCTCCTCTTTACAAATTGCACAATAGTATCTCTCGCCGTTTTATTTTGTCTTGAATAATTCGTTGAAATTCTAAATACCCTATCAATCTCCTCCGCCATTTCCCCCTCATCTCGTTCTGATAATTCTGCCAATATTTTGATTGTTATGTCCCGAATGTTTTCATTACTTTCCTCTTTAATATTCCTCATTCTAAGTTGAAATTCGAGTTCTTTAAATTCAAGCCTCTCTTGGGCTTCTTCTGTCTTCGATATTCCTGTCTCCATTTTTTGCACTTTTTTCTCCATCTTTTTCTGGGTTTCTATCAACTCGATTTTGTCCTCCTTAATCACTTTCACCTCCTCTCTTGTCTGTTTCATTTCTTCCTTCATCGTACCCATGTCCTTTGACATATTTTTCATATCCTCCTGCAGCGACTTGTGTTGCTCCTCCTGTTTTGATTCCATCCTTTCCATATGTTTCTTCAAATCATCTTGTTTTCCTGAAAGCTTTTGGATTTCCCTTAAAATTTCCTTCATACCTGCATCCTCTGCCCCTGAAAAGAAGGCTCTGCTTGTTGCTGCTATTTTTGGGTCTCTCGGATCTTTAGGATCCCATTTGACCTTTGGGGTTGTCATATTTAATATTTTAGTTGGACTTTGGTGTGATCCTCCTCTGATATCTATTTGTTTAGGTCCAGAATGTCCACCTTATCCCTTTGTCTGGGTTACCCGAGTCCTGCTCCTATTTACTGTCTCTTTCTTCTCCCTCGCTTCCTTATGTGTTTACCACTCTTCTTGTGTTAATTTCCTTTATTTTCTTTAATTTGCCTTATTTTCCGTTGGTTTTATTGAGTTTATTGGTTCCTCTCTAGGACCTCCGTTTTTTTCTGGCTCTATGGTTATCTTCTTCCTGCCTCTCACTTCCGCCTTTGCCTTACGTTGACCTCTTCCGCCCTTTCTTGATGTCACATCCGCTTCCTCTGCTTTCTCCGCCCTCTGCGTCGCCGACGTTGTCTCTGCCCGGCAGGCGCACTCTCACTGTGTCATTTCCTCCCAGCTCCCCACCTTCGTCGTCTTCCCGTCACGTCCTGACACTTCCCATGTTTCTGACGTCCTCCACGTCCTCTGCGTCTTTCTGCGTCTCTTCGTCACTTCTCTCTCCCAGCTCCTCCTCTCTTTATTTACTTTTCTGCCAGGCCTGAAGACACAACAATTCTTCCTCCAAGGTCAGTTACTGTTGTTCTTATCTTACTTTCGGGTTCCCATCATTGCCGCCATTTTAAATTTTGTTTCACTTTGTCTAAATTTTCCAACCCTCCGGTCGGGTCTTTACCGCCCCTAGGCTTTTGGGGTGGGACCCGCTGTCTTTGGGTTACTCTCCGAGTGATATTTTATTCTTTCTTTAATCCATGTAAATGCCTCTCAGGTCGGATCAATACTGCCCTCAGGCAGGAACCGCTGCCTGGGGGCCTTTCAAGATTATAAGTCTCTCCTCTTTAAACTCCTTTTTTCCCCCAGTCCGGTACAACACGTTATAGGGTAACCATTCCCAAATACTGTTCTTGCCTTGATCTCTGTCTCTTTCACCTTGCTGTCCCCTTAATCGGGAGAGCCCTCCTCGATCCCAGAAGATTTATATTCTTTAAGAAACTTACGTTTCTATGTTTTGCCGATCCCGGCTATCGTCGGTCTTTTCTTTTCTTTAAAAGTGAGCAAGGCAGGAAGTTGCTGCCAGGCTTTTGCCCAGCTTCCTGAGGTTCTGGGCTGCTCACCGCCCCACGACCGGGCCTCGGAACCCCCCCCTTGACCGGGGAGAATTCTTTTAGCCTTCGGTCGCGTATTGCGGCTTCGCAGCTCTTTCTGACCTCGATCCGTCAGAAAAGAGGGACGCTAAGCGCCCTTTAAACCAAAAACCTCAGTTGGTGCCTCGGAGCCTCCTCCGCACCCGACCTACCGCCGTCAAGGCTCACCGGAAGTTGTTGTTATTGTTATTGTTGTTATTATTTCAAGTAGAGCGCTGCTGTTATATTACTATGTGGCATGGCCAGCAGAATAACCGAAGCCAATGCACAATGGGACTGGTGATTATTTGTTCTAATGCACATTGGGTTGCTTCTGAGGCATATCACATCAGTCCTGGTACAAAATGGGAACCATTATGCATCTTCACAATTCAGTGAAGGGATATTTTAGCATCCTTGCCATGTAACAAGGTATGTCTACATTTATATAATATGACAGGTTATATAAGATTCTGGTGATTTATTTCTGGACCAAAGATACTTTTAAGTCTGATTGGATTTGAGACATTTTTTCTCTCAATAATGGTTGATTTGCATAAGGCATCCAAAGTTTTTTTTTTAAATTATTTTTTTGAAATGCCAGTGTTTTCATATTTTTATAAGTACATCTGGCATAAGTAGGCATGCAATGAAAACGTATGTGTATGCCTGTTGTAATGATGCTCTAAGTCCCCTTCGGGGTGAGAAGGGCAGGGTGCAAATGACATAAATAAATAAATTTATGAATTCTATTTTCAAATGAATAAACAAATAATTTAATAACTTTTTTCTCCCTACAATTTCTGAAGAGAAATCACCACTGGAGTTCATTCTGTGCAAAATATTCACATTTTTGTGTGTAAAGAAAACAGCAGTTTTTGTGTGGGAAATAATATTTTTGCTCAATACAGTTGATTTCTTTGATAGAAAGTAATGTTTCTGCCTCCAAACGTGCACTAAGTCCTGAACCATGAAGACTCATTGATCAGAATTTTCAGGATTCCCTGACACTTCTGAAACAGTATTTTTTTATTTTCAGATATTCTCTCCTATCCCAACTTTATGAGTCTAAATTCCTTTGATCCAAATAACCCTGACCTGCTTCTTATTTTGTCTTTTGGATGATTCACCAAAACTAACAAAATCAAGTTCAACAGGGACAAATGCAAGAAAAAAAATGAAAGGCAGAAAAAATGAAATGCAAAGATACAGAATGAGGGACAATGCCTGACTCGACAGCAGGATGTGTGAAAGAGATCTTGGAGTCCTCATGGACAACAAGTTGCACATGAGCAAACAATGTCATGTGGTGGCTAAAAAAGCCAATGGGATTTTGGCCTGCATAAATAGGAGCCTAGTGTCTAGATCCAGGGAAGTCATTGCTCCCCATGCTCTATTCTGCCTTGGTTAGACCACACCTGGAATCACACTGTGTCCAATTTTGGTCACCACAAATGAAGGGAGATGTTTTAAAAAATATTATTGGTTTTTCCCCCTCTCCCACCTACTCCATCTTGTACTCACAGTGTTTTCATATTTTTATAAGTACATCTGGCATAGATCCCGTGGCTCCCTCCAATTACCGCCCAGTGTCCAATTTACCGTACCTGGGCAAGGTAATTGAGAGGGCAGTAATGGAGCAGCTGCAGACGTTCCTGGATGATGCATCCTGGCTAGACCCCTTCCAGTCCGGCTTCCGTTCCGGGCATGGGACAGAGACCATCCTGGTCTCCATCACAGACCTGCTCCATTGCCACTTGGACCGAGGCGGATCAGCATTTCTCGTGTTATTGAACCTCACGGCAGCATTTGATACTGTCAATTACCCACTTTTAACACACTGCCTGGCAGTGGCAGGGGTGAGCGGGACAGCCCTCAATTGGCTGTCCTCCTTCCTCCAAAACCGCCTGCAGCGAGTGAAGTGGGGAGGGGTGGTCTTTGAGGGCTCCCCCTTATATTGCGGGGTCCCTCAGGGGGCCATTCCCTGCTGTTATTTAACATCTACATGTGGCCACTCACTCAATTGGTACGGAGTTTCGGGCTGGAATGCCATCAGTATGCTGATGACACCCAACTCGTTCTGAGGATGGACGCTGGGGCAGAATCTGTACCCGATAATTTACAACTTGCCTAGAAGCCATAACTGGATGGCTGCGAGCCACTAAATTGAAGGTGAGCCTGGCGAAGACGGAGATCTTGTGGCTGGGCCGCCCGGGAGGGGGGGGGGGAGATCCAGCTGCCGATGTTTGATGGCATGGTGTTATGCCCGCAGTCTTCAGTCAAGAGCCTTGGGGTCCGGCTGGACTCCCAGCTGTCTATGGAGGCGCAAATTGCTTGTGCCTGCAAGACAGCCTTCTACCATCTGCGGCAAGCAAAACATCTGGCTTCCTACCTCTCCCGCTGTGACCTGGCCACGATGATCCAAGCCACGGTCATCTCGAGACTCAACTACTGTAACGCGCTGAACATTGGCATACCTTTGTCGGCGATCTGGAAACTTAAACTGGTGCAGAACGCGGCAGCACACCTGCTGCTGGGGGCCACTAGGACAACCCACATAACACCTCTCCTGCGCGATCTGCACTGGTTGCCGATTGAATTCCGGGTCTCCTTCAAAGTGTTATTCTTGACTTTCAAGGCCATACATGGTTTGGGGCCAGTGTACTTGAGAGAGCGGCTTACCACATATGTACCCAGAACATCACTGCGTTCAGAGGGTCTTAACATGCTTGAGGTCCCAAGTTTCAAGCTCTGCAGGCTTTCCAGCACACGGCAGAGGGCGTTCTCTGTGGCCGCTCCGGCTTTGTGGAACTCGCTCCCTGCCGAGATGCGAGCCCTGCGAGACCTGATGGCCTTCCGCAGGTCTTGCAAGACCTGCTTGTTCAGGCAGGCCTTTGGCGACTGACCGGCACCTGAAATGACAACCCCCTAATTAGCTGTGTTGCCTCTGCTTTTGTATGAGTCAGCTCGTTCTGACCCGCCATGACTGATGTATATTTGGTTAAGATTGTTTTATAGTGTTTTTATGATGTTTTAATCTTTTATGTGCTTTTATATGTTGGAAACCGCCCAGAGCCTCGAGAAGGGCGGTTAACTAAGTATAAATAATAAATAAAATAAATAAAATAAATAAGTAGGCATGCAATGAAAACATATGTGTATGCCTGCTGTAAGGATGCTCTGAGTTCCCTTCAGGGTGAGAAGGGCAGGGTGCAAATGCCGTAAATAAATAAATTTATGAATTATATTTTCAAATGACGAAAGAAATAGTTTAGGAAGTTTTTTTCTCCGTACAATTTCTGAAGAGAAATCACCACTGGAGTTTATTCTGTGAAAAATTTTCACATTTTTGTGTGTAAAGAAAACAGCATTTTTTGTGTGTGGTTAGGGTTAGGGTTTGTGTGGGGAAATAATATTTTTGCTCAAAACAATTGATTTCTTTGATAGAAAGTAATGTTTCTGCCTCCAAACGTGCACTAAGTCCTGAACCATGAAGACTCATTGATCAGAATTTTCAGGATTCCCTGACACTTCTGAAACAGTATTTTTTATTTTCAGATATTCTCTCCTATCCTAACTTTATGAGTCTAAATTCCTTTGCCTTTTTTTCTTTAAAGGGAAAATGCGTAAAAAGCCTGAAAGAGACAGAACATCGGTATTTCGGAAGCCACCTACAAATTATGATGAACTGTTTGAGACTTCTGTCGGTAAGAAATGCTCTAGTTCAGTGTAACCTTTTCAAATAATGGCTATATGGATCCAAATAATCTTGACCTGCTCCTTATTTTGTCTTTTGGATGATTCACCAAAACTAACAAAATGAAATTCAACAGGGACAAATGCAAGAAAAAAATGAAAGGCAGAAAAAATGGAAAGCAAAAATGAGGGACAATGCCTGACTCGACAGTAGGACGTGTGAAAGAGATCTTGGAGTCCTCATGGACAACAAGTTAAGCATGAGCAAACAATGTCATGTGGTGGCTAAAAAAGGCCAATGGGATTTTGGCCTGCATAAATAGGAGTCTAGTGTCTAGATCCAGGGAAGTCATCGCTCCCCATCGCTGCCTTGGTTAGACCACACCTGGAATCACACTGTGTCCAATTTTGGTCACCACAACTGAAGGGAGATGTTTAAAAAAATATTATTGGTTTTTCCCCCTCTCCCACCTACTCCATCTTGTACATACAGTGTTTTCATATTTTTATAAGTACATCTGGCATAGATCCCGTGGCTCCCTCCAATTACCGCCCAGTGTCCAATTTACCGTACCTGGGCAAGGTAATTCAGAGGGCAGCAATGGAGCAGCTGCAGACGTTCCTGGATGATGCATCCTGGCTAGACCCCTTCCAGTCCGGCTTCCGTTCCGGGCATGGGACAGAGACCATCCTGGTCTCCATCACAGACCTACTCCATTGCCACTTGGACCGAGGCGGATCGGCACTGCTCGTGTTATTGAATCTCACAGCAGCGTTTGATACTGTCAATTACCCACTTTTAACACACTGCCTGGCAGTGGCGGGGGTGGGCGGGACAGCCCTCAATTGGCTGTCCTCCTTCCTCCAAAACCGCCTGCAGCGAGTGAAGTGGGGAGGGGTGGTCTCTGAGGGCTCCCCCTTATATTGCGGGGTCCCTCAGGGGGCCATTCTCTCCCCGCTGTTATTTAACATCTACATGCGGCCACTCACCCAATTGGTATGAATGTCATCGGGCTGGAATGTCATCAGTACGCTGATGACACCCAGCTCGTTCTGAGGATGGATGCTGGGGCAGAATTTGTACCCGATAATTTACAACTTGCCTAGAAGCCGTAACTGGATGGCTGCGAGCCACTAAATTGAAGGTGAACCTGGCGAAGACGGAGATCTTGTGGCTGGGACGCCACATTCAGGTGATGTATACCATTTCTTTCTTAAAGTATGAAGTAATATTTTGTCTAATGTATCCCAATTTATTTTGGTAAATTAAAAATGCTTTCAGACTAAATACATCTGATATTTTATATCTTCTTTGATTTTCACAGGCAGAGCAGTCTACTGCCTTATTCCACTCAGTTCTAACTTCCTCCACTTTCATTACATGGTTTCCAACAATAATTTATAAACTAGCTGCTTTTGGTTTCTCTTAGGATATAAGTAATGCTTCCATAAATATTTTGTCAATATTTTTGTTGGTCCATTTCTTAAATTGTTTTCGGAAATGGCCTTGCATTTTTAGAATTTATAATTGGACAAAAGTAAAAAAAAATGTATTGATTCTTTTGGTAATTTCCAGAATATTTTTGGATGTTTTGATTTTTTAATGATTACACCCCCTCTCTCCAAGAAAGAAAGAAACAATTAAGGTGTTTTCCTTTCAGTTCAAAATGTGTTCAAATACTGTTTCAGACTGATGGAGTGCAAAATTGACACATAGTTAGGATCATCTCTAGCTACACCCCAAATAGATACTGCAATGAGCTTTACGTGGGGCTGCCTTTGAAGATGGCTCAGAATTTACAGCTGGTCCAACGGGCTGCAGCCAGAGTGCTAACTGGGGTGACATACAGGGAGCATACCCCCCCCCCCTGTTGTGTCAGCTCCACTGGCTGCCTGTCCATCTCCGAGCCCAATTCAAAGTGCTGGTATTGACCTCTAAAGCTCTATACGGTTCTGGCCCAGCTTACTTGTCCGAACACATCTGCCTCTATGCCCCATCTCGCAGCCTAAGATCATCTGGGGAGGCCCTGCTCTCGCTCCCACCAGCATCGCAAATGCAGTTGGTGGGGATGAGAGATAGGGACTTCTTGGCTGTGGCCCCTCGCCTATGGAACACACTCCCAAACGAGATAAGATTGACTCTATCTCTCCTGGCTTTCAGAAAAAAGTTAAAGTCATGGTTCTGTGACCACGCCTTTGGGCAGCAGACGTAACTTGCACTTTTGGACATTGAGTGGATTGGTGTAGCGGTAGATGACACTGACTGGATTGGTGTAGCGGTAGATGACACTGACTGGATTGGCGTAGCGGTAGATGACACTGTGTTTTGTTTTATGGCTTTACTGATGTATATACTGATTTTAATGACTATGTAATGGTTTTAATGTTTATATGTGAGGTAGACTATATTGTTTTATGGATTATGGATTATGGTGTAGCGGCCTGTAGTGCTGCAGTGTAAGCTGTGCTGAGTCCCCCTTCGGGGGTAAGAAGCGATAGGGTACAAATACCATAATTAAATAAATAAATAAATAAATAGGATAATAATTCCCTTCTCCCTCATGGAAAATTGCAATTTTTGTCCTGACAAGAGCATTTCCTATACATGTAATAGCATTTTCTGCACAAACATATTTTTGAATAGAAATTCTGTTTTCTGTTAAGCAAAATGTTTGGTCTTTGTACAGAATACATCCTGAGTGCTGAATATTTTCATCGATCAAAATCATTCTTGTCAGAACTTTGCGATGCTCAAGAAAAATATTAATTTTCAAATATTGGCTAAAATAGACTTGAGAGACTAAATTTTAATATTTTCTCTTTAAAGGGAAAGCACCAAAACTTACCATAGAGACAGAGGAAAGAAAAAATAACACTATTCTCCTTATCAGTCTTTCTCATTCACCCATAATCTAGGTAATAAAGGGTCCCCTTGATGGAAGCTTTTCAAAAATCTTGTCTTGATTTTAAGAAACTATAGCACAATTCCCACTATTAGATTTGATTAGAAATGAGTTAGTGAATGAATAGGATTTACCTGTGTTGAAGCACCTCTTGTTAGTTCATACTATGGTTCTGTCATGGACTGGATCGATACCACCATCAAATAAGGAGGTTAGAATGGCCTGTATGGTCAGTGTAGACCAGGGGTGGCCAAACTGCGGCCCGGGGGGGGCGCCCGGATGTGGTCCTTTGGCCGATTCTATCCGGCCCTCCCAAGGGCCCCGGCAGGCAGACAGGCAGGTAGGGCAAGGCGAGCGGCGAGCGGGCGGGGCGAGAGGGCGAGGCTGGCAGGCAAGCAGAGCAACCGATGGAGAGGGAGGGAGGGGGAAAAGAGGAGGCGGAGGAGGCCAGGGAGCATCCTTAATAAGTGAACTATACATCCCAGCAACTCCAACTCCCAAATGTCTATTTTCCCCAAATTTCTCCAGTGTTCACATTTGGGCATATTGAGGATTCGTGCCTAGTTTGCTCCTGAGTTTCCCATCCTTCCAATGGGGTTTGATCACTTCCTTTTCCGTCACGAATCTCAAAGGCTCGCTGTCAGGAGGTTTTAGAAAGGTGGGAACAGGAAGTCATCGAGAGGGAAGGGACCCAGGGCCATCCAGCCCAACCCCCAGGGATACACAATCAAAGTACCCCCGACTGATGGCCTTCAAGCCTCTGCATAAAACTCTCCAGAGAAGGGGACTACAAGGAAGCATTATTTTATTTTAGTGGTTTTTATTATTATTGCATAATAATTTTATAATAATAATATAATAAATAATATGTTATATTATATTATAATTTCAATATATTATAATATCTATGTATATACTATAATATAATAATTATGATATTAATACTAATAATATATGAATATTTCTTGATATATTAATATGTTAATATTAATGATGTGTAATATATAGTAAATATAGTAAATGAATAAATAAATAAATTATGTAGATTAGCATGTAGTTCGGCCTTTAGGTGTGGCCCTCCATAATATTATTTGGCTCTCATGTGACCCCTTGTAAAAAATAATTGCCCACCCCTGGTGTAGACCCATGCAATTCACTTCAATGCAATTCAAACTGCATTATAGGGGTCTACACTAGCCATATAATGAAGCATATTTAGGATTAACCCCTAGGATTCTGGCTGATATTCTTCCTCCTTTCCTTCCTATAAGACTGCACACTGAACATATAAAACAACCTTGGTTTTATTACACAGATTATTCTATTTCCCCACATTGTGTTTTGAGGATTTCATTCTTAAAGAAGAGAAAACAAAGGAAACAGCAAATAAGGTGTTTTCTTCTGCTACTAAAAGATCTTCAAAATCTAAGTTTTACATTTGTCCCGTGTAAAATTTACGTGTACATTTTTCTCTACAGAAAACGTGAAATTTGGGGAGCAGGAAACAGCTTTTTCCTGTACATGTAATAACATATTACATGTATTTTAATATTGCTTGTATAAAAAATGCTGCATTCTGCTCAAATAAACGTTTGTCAGGGATTTCTGATGCTCAAGAAAAGTTAGTGATCACCGTTTGACTATTTTCAATTATTTGCAGAATGGTATTTATTTCTGATTCTGAGAGACTACTTTTTTTCACTTTAAAGGGGAAGGGCATGGAACTCCTTATAGAGGCAGAGAAAATAAAAAAGATGATCATTTTTTTCATCCTGAGGCTATCGCATCCACTGATACTATAGGTAAGAAATGGTCTCCCATGATGCAGGCTTTTCTTTAGGCCTGGGCAATCATGGTTCTAAAGTACTTACCAAACTAAAGTTCTGTTGGTGAACACTAGGTGGCGCTGGTGCTTTGCTTCTACTGTGTTGCTAAAGTTCTGGTGGTGAACAGTAGGTGGCGTTGGTGCTTTGCTTCTACCGTGTTGCTAAAGTTCTGGTGGTGAACATTTCAGAACTCTAACAAAACTTTCAAAACTTCATTATTATTTAATTATTGGTGATTTTTAAGACAGAACCTGTCAGGACTCACTCTAGCCGCCCTTAAATAACTCACAGGAGACGTCCTGGATTTTACTAAGAACTTTACTACAGGAGATCTTAACATGTTAAAGCCAAGAGCGAAACACCCAGTCCCTGTTTCCCTTATATACACACCCACAACATTTCAAACTCCACATTCCCGCTCTCTCCATTTGCCGGGTAGCCTTTCACGCCAAAGCTGCAGCCGTTGATTCTCCCCTCCAGATGCAGCTTGTTCCTTATCTCGTGTTGAGTCAGTCTGTCAGGATCCAGATTCAGGGCCTCATTCTCCAGGCTCTGAACCTGGATCATGACAAAACCAATTAGGAACTGCCATTTATAATGAAATTTTGTTTTGTTAGAGTTCTGAAATGTTCACCACCAGAACTTTAGCAACACTGTAGAAGCAAAGCACCAGCGCCACCTAGTGTTCACCACCAGAAGTTTAGTTTTGTAAGTACTTTAGAACCATTTAGATCCATGATTGCCCAGGCCTACTTTTCTTATACTGGATATGTCATTTTCATTAATCCTGTGTTGGCCCCTGGATTTCCTGAGCATTGGAAATATAGATGTTGGTAATATGTCTTGTTTAAGAAACCAAGGCTGAAATCTTGCTATTAGTCTTGATAAGAAAAGAGCGGTAAACAAATTAGCTTGACCAATGTTGACTCACCTCTTATTAGTTAATACTCTGGTTCAATGATAGACTAGATCTACACTGCCAAACAATGTCATTTAAATGACATTATATGGTCAATGTAGACCCATGTAATGCAGTTCAAACTGCAGTAAGTGAGTCAATAGTGACCATATATAACAGCCATATATTTCTTCCACAGATGTCTCTATCCACCTCCAATTGTGGTTTTAAGGTTTAATAAAAAAAACAACTGAAAAGCAATTAAGGGGTTTTCCTCCCACTTCAAAATGTGTTCAAATACTGAATGATCTTGTGCAAAATTGACACATAGGGGGTTTTTTTTCGTGTCAGGAGCAACTTGAGAAATTGCAAGTTGCTTCTGTTGTGAGAGAATTGGTCATTTGCAAGGACGTTGCCCAGGGAATGCCCAAATGTTTTTGATGTTTGACCATCCTTGTGGGAGGCTTCTCTCATGTCCTCGCATGGGGAGCCAGAGCTGACAGAGGGAGCTCATCCGCGCTCTCCCCGGATTCTATCCTGTGGCCTATTGGTCTTCAGTTCTACTGGCACAAGTGTTTAACCCATTGCAACACTGGGGGCTCCTGACACATAGTTAGCATAATAGAAAAACAACAACAACATAATAATAATAATTTTTGTCGGGACAAACATTGCAATTTTCTATGGGAGAGAAGGGAACTATTATTCTATGACACATAGTTAGGATCATAGAATAATAGTTCCCCTCTCACCCATAGAAAATTGCAATTTTTGTCCCATCAAGAAGATTTCCCATACATGTAATAGTTTTTTCTGCACAGAAAATAATTTAGGATAGAAATTTCCGTTTTCTGTTAAACAAAATGTATGGCCGTTGCGCAGAATATTTTCATCAATCAAAATAATTCCTGTCAGAGTTTTACGATGCTCAAGAAAATGTTATTGATCACTGTTTGAGTATTTTCAAATATTGGCAAACATTTTTCCATCATTGATCTTGAGACACTAAATTTTAATATTTTCTCTTTAAAGGAAAAATATGGGACTCGTCATAGAGACAGAGGAAATAAAGGTAAGAAACGGTTCTTCTGTTGGAAGCTATTCATATACTGGATATATGGAGTCCAATAATCCTATCTTGGCTCCTGGATTTCTCTGTTGTAGGAAATGGAGACATTGGTAATCATGCTGTTTTTAAGAAACCATAACACAATTCCCACTATTAGACATGGTTAGAAACAAGTAAGTGAACTTATAGGATTTCCTTGTGCTGAAACACCTCTTGTTAGTTCATACTAAGATTCTGTCATGGACTGGATCTACAATGCTGCCACATAAGGCAGTTTGAATGGCATGTATGATAAGTTCAAACTGCATTATAAGGATATACAGTAGCCATATAATGAACCATAGTTAGAAGTAGCCTCTCCGTTGGCGCCCCTTGTTGTGGGGAGAGGCTTGCGTACCCTAATGAAGTTGTGAGCTATGCTGGCGGTGGCATACTAACCAGTAGGGCCTCCCATACCAGACATACCTCCCATACACAACCGAAGGGTCTGACAAAGAGCATCAATGGGCAGGATGGGCCCTAGCCTTTTGGCAACCATCCTAGGAGAAGGAAAACTCTGATTTCAAACCCGGGCAGATGGTGCTCGTTTAACCCTGTAAGGTCAACCATCTAGAGAAGGAAACTCGAACCAAACCTACGACCTGAGGATCTCGCTGCCACCGTCCAAGCTTGCTAGGCCCTGGCAGACGAACCTTTGGTTTAAAGGGTGAGGCCAGTTCTGTGCACACTGCGCTCCACCAGAAAAATCCATTGCACAGGCTCGAAGGACACATCCAACCTCTGAAGCATCAACGTGCTTGTAGAAAGCGTGGAAGGAGTCCTTCCTGAATCTTCGTTCGCGAAGAAAAGCCAAGAGAGAGTTAGAAGTAACCAGTAGGATTCTATCTAATATTCTTCCTTCTTTTCTTCCTATAATTCTCTGCCATGCAGTTCAGACTGCACACTGAATGGCATGTATGATCAGTAATAAGAGTTTCCTCTTTGCCTACAGCCTTGTACGATCCTCTGTAGATATTTCTATAACCAGCCTAACTTTGTAGGTGGATCTGTTTCCAATAATTGCTTACTGTACTTTACCACATGTGGTAAAATATGCCTTTTTTGTTATTTATTTATTTGAAACATTTATTTATTTATTTACTATTTTTATATGCCACCCTTCTCAACCCCGAAGGGGACTCAGAGTGGCTTACAGCAAACAACAATACTGCCAGAGTGGCTTACAGTGTACATATAACAATATTGCCGGAGCGGCTTACAACAAACTGAAAAAAACCAATAATTAACATTACAACATATCGCAATATTGTTAGCAATATTGCATGTAATACAAATATATAAATTATAATATCACGATATAATTATTGTATCACATTATCATTGGCAGTATTATACTGTGTTACAATACAACACCACCAATTCCAAATGCATATACCACAATACCATACCGTAATCATACTATTATTATTATTATTACATTACAATTATTATACTATAACATAATACAATATATTGACATTATATTATATTATATCAAATTGCAATGCAATGTAACACTATATTATATTATATATTATTATATTATATTATCTTTAAAATAATAAATAACATTATTTATTTAAACAAAATAAAATTACTTATCTAAATAAATAATTTTATAGAATTATTTTAAACACAGCAAGAGGGGCCCTGAGCTGATGGAATGTCAGGAGGCAAGATGGAGCTGCCTTTCTTCCCCTTCAGCCTTGACTCTGTCTCAGAGCAGCAGTTGGTGCCAGGGGAGGGGCCCTGAGCTGATGGAAATTTATATTCCACCCTTCTTACCCTGAAGGGGATTCAAGGTGGAGCTTAGCCTATATATGGCATGCATTTCATGCTGTAACATAAAATAACTATAAACATATATAAATATATACAAACACTAAAATCAGTTACATCTACTTTAAAATTAGTTGTTTAAAACCACCTCAAAAAAAACAAGCTGGGTCTGGTTAGTGCAAATGGTTTTCTATTGCACTGTCCCAAAGGCTTGTTCCCAAAGCCAGGTTTCTGAAAAACAGAAGAGAGGGGGCTGATCTAAGCTTGTCGGGAAGGAGTTCCATAAACCGAGGGGCAATCACTGAGAAGGCCCTGTCTCTCGGCCCTGCAACACATTCCTATGAAGGGTGACAGGACCGAGAGCATGGCCTCCCCAGAAGATCCTAATCTTTACGGTGGTTCATAAAGGGAGATGCGTTTGGACAGCACTTTGAATTGTGCCCGGTAGCAAACATGCAGCCAATGGAGCTGATGTAACATGGGAATTGTGAGCTCCCAAGATGCCACCCGAGTTATTAGCCTGGCTGCCTCTTGTTGGACTATTTCAAGCTTCCAAACAGTCTTCAAAGGCAACCCCACATAGAACGGGCTGCAGTAGTCTATCCTGGATTTGAAACCCCCCATGGCGCAATGAGTAAAACCTTTGTGCCAGCAGGACTGAAGACCAATAGGTCAGAGGTTCAAATCTCGGAAGAGCGCAAGGTGAGTGTAACCCCATCCAGCACAGGCTGTAACCTTGTACCCTGTTCGGCCTTCCTAAGTTCTGTTGTGTCTGGAAAAGGGAATGGTGGATTTCTCAGTGACAAATAATGTAGAAAATAATGAAGGATGAGTGTTGAAACACGACTGTTTTTTTAAAAAAAGATTATCCCAAAAGCACCGGCACGAAAAAATGTCAATGCAAACGAATCTGCTCCTCCAATGAATATGCGGACTCAGCATGCACTCTTGGTTATCTCCACTGTTGTAAAATCAAAGGTAAACATCTCTATGATTTATATTGCAGAAGCACTCAGGGGAATCAGTGGGTGAAGTTACAAAATAAAATGCACTGATCGAATAACATGACATATTACACAAAGACATAGCCGTTGTCCCTAAGCAGTCCTGGATCATTGCACATTCAACTTTCACTGTCGCTTAAAATATTCCCATGACATATAAAACAGCCATAGGTTTATTCCACAGATTATTCCATTTCCTCACATTTTGCTTCAAAGATTTAATTGTTTTAGAAGAGAAAATAAAGAAAAAAATGCATTTAAGGTGTTTTCAGATGCTCAAGAAAAGTGTTATTGATCACTAGCTTGGGGACCCGGCGGTGCCCGGGTGATTTGAGAAGTGCAGCAGGATGTAGAGTGGGTCATGGGGGCTCTGTGTGCCAAGTTTGGTCTTGATCCATCATTATTGGGAGTTGCAGTGGTATCATGAAATTACTGAAGGTAGTGCAAGTCCCATCATCTCTGGTCCACCCTTCCCCAAAGTGTAGTAGGATGTAGATTGGGTCATGGGGGCTCTGTGTGCTAAGTTTGGTCTGTATTGGTGAATGGATGAGGGTTGCATTGTTTTTAGGAAGTGAGTGAAGGTACTTCAAGTCCCATCATCCGTGGTCCGTCTCACACAAAACTGCACCAGGATGTAGAGTGGGTCATGAGGGCTCTGTGTGCTAGGTTTGGTGTTGATCAGTCATTGGATTAGGTTTGTAACAGGCTTGGAAAGTGAGGGAAGGTACTGCAAGTCCCATCATCCATGTTCTGCCTCCCTACAAACTTCAGTAGGATGTAGAGTGGGTCACTGGGGCTCTGTGTGCCAAGTGTGGTCTTTCTTGGTGTTTGTTGGGGGCTGCAGTGGTCTGTGGGAACAGAAGGGTGTGAAAGTACTACAAATCCCATCATCCATTGTCAGTCCTCCCCCGAACCTCACCAGGACGTGAAGCCAGTCATAGGGGTTATGTGTGCCAAGTGTGGTCTCGATCAGTAATTGGATGAGGGTCATAACGGACTTGGGAAGTGAGTAGAGGTACTTCAAGTCCCATCATCCATGGTCCACCCTACTCCGATCTGCACCAGGACATAGAGTGGGTCATGAGGGCTCTGTGTGCCAGGTTTGGTGTTGAGCAGTCATTGTATTAGATTTGTAGCAGTCTTGGAAAGTGAGTGAAGGCACTGCAAGTCCCATCATCCATGTTCTGCCCCCCTCCAAACTTCAGTAGGATGTAGAGTGGGTCACTGGGGCTCTGTGTGCCAAGTGTGGTCTTTCTCGGTGTTTGTTGGGGGCCGCAGTGGTCTGTGGGAACAGAGGGGTGTGAAAGTACTACAAATCCCATCATCCATTGTCAGTCCTCCCCCAAACCTCACCAGGATGAGAAGGCAGTCGTGGGGGTTATGTGTGCCAAGTTTGGTCTCGATCAGTGATTGGATGAGGGTTGCAGCGGACTTGGGAAGTGAGTAGAGGTACTTCAAGTCCCATCATCCATGGTCCACCCTCCTCTGAACTGCACCAGGATGTAGAGTGGATCATGGGAGCTGTGTGTGCTAAGCGTGGTCTGTATTGGTCCTTTTTGGTGGCCTCAGTGGTCTGTGGGAACCAGAGTGTTAGAAAGTCCTACAAATCCCATAATCCGTGGGTCATGTCCTCCGAACCGCACCAGGACGTAAAGGGGGTTAGGGGGGTTATGTGTACCAAGTGTAGTGCAGGTCCATCACTCGCGCTGGTCGGTGTGGCCTGTGAAAGTGGCTGCCAATCAGAACGCTGCCACATTTCCGCCCTCCCGCCCTTCCGTCCTCCCGCCCTTCCGCCCTCCACACACATACATACAAACATTCTGTTTTATAAAGGTATACAGAATACAGATGATCACTGTTTTGAGAATTTTAAATCTTGGCCAAAACATTTCCATCTCTGATCTTGAGCAACTTTTAATTTTATTTAATTTATTCATTTTTTCATGTCTGAAGTGACTTGAGAAACTGCAAATCACTTCTGGCTTGAGAGAATTGGTCGTCCGCAGAGACGTTGCTCAGGGGACGCCTGGATGTGTTACCATCCCCAGTGGGAGCCTTCTCTCATGTCCCCGCATGGGAAGCTGGAGCTGACAGATGGGAGCTCATTCTGACCTTCAGGTCAGCAGTTCAGCCGGCACAAGGGTTCAAAGCCAGCACTTTGAATTGTGCTCAGTAGTAAATTGGCAGCCAGTGGAGCTGGCACAACAGAGGAGTGGTATGCTCCCTGAGCGCCGCCCTTGTTAGTAACCTGGCTGCCGACTGTTGGACCATTTGGAGCTTCTGGACAGTAAGAACATAAGAACATAAGAACATAAGAAGAGCCATGCTGAATCGGGCCTCAGCCCATCTAGTCCAGCATTCTGTGTCACACAGTGGCCCACTAGTTGTACACAGGGATCTCTAGCAGAAAGGAGGGCAAAAATCTCACCGGCAAAACCACAGCCTTCAAAGGCAACCTCGTGTTGAGCGTGTTCAATTTTATATATGTATAGAGTACGTGATGTAACCAGAGTGTGGAATACCATTGCCAAGTCAGACTTCCCAAGGTACGGGCGGAGCTGGCACACATATTTGTTGCATACATTATGCCCACTGAGTACTAGGGCCTGGACTTTGAAAACAAAACTGTGGTTAAGAACAATGGTTTTCAAACTGGAAACAGGTTTACTGCATCACCTCCCTCATTAAGCCTCCAAACCCCCTTGGGCATGGAGGACTGAATGAAAAGCAGCCTCAGTTGGACTATCTGCACCCCTTCTGCTCCATTTGGGATCCAAAATGACGCAAGAACCCCTGAAGCAAAGGCTGTGGGATATTGCCCTGGGAGAGCTTAGAGCCCACTCAAGTTCACCATACTCCCCCAGAGTTTTAAATTTGCCATGCAGGGAGCCATTTCAGTCTTGGAAATACCTAAAAAGTCTTACAGTGATTAAATATCGCAGACTCTTTACAAAGGCGAGATTAAACGTATCTCCCTCAGAGTTGCTGGGAGGCAGACTGTCTGGAATTCCTTACTCCCAAAGACGATGCCCCTGTGGAGGAAATGAAATAGAAACAATAGAACTCATTTGATTGCAGTGCTGCTACTACACAGTGCAACGTAGCCAATTTTTATATCCAATCCTGTCCCACATGACCAGCCATTGTTAGAAAGCAAATAACCTCCAATAGGGGTATTACTTGAAACCATGTAGATGTATTTTGTACCACAGACCTCTCCTGAGATGGGGGAATTTATAATGACTGTTAGTTTTACTGATGAGTCTATGGACCCTAATAACATTGTTGTTATATTGTGGTAAATATTTGTTGTATACATTGAAAATATTGGGATTCTATCCATTATTTGCAAATCAATGAAGTATTTTCCCCGTTCTTCTATATCAGGTAAATCTGGGTATATTCTACTATTTGGCATATACTAGTCATGCTGCCACTGTCATATACAATAAACTTTTGCCAGATTTCTTTTCTAATTCTTCATCTGGCATGTTCAAAAGATACATCTGTGGTGTCATTACAAAGTTTGCATTTAGCATCTTTTCAAGATAGAGGTGGATCTGTTGCGCGTGGATGACTGATACACCTCCCGCTGAAAAACCAATGAAGCACAGACACAAGAGTTTTGGATAAAACATGGCCACAACTCGTTTATTAACAATAGAAACAGGGGTTGGCGGTCCTGCATGGGTCCTGGATCATGGCTACCGCAACCCATGTTATCTGGAGACTCTTGTGTACCTGGGTGCCACCGGCCCAATACCGGTCAACGAGAACTTGACCGGTATTGGGGGGAGCACGGGTGTTATCACCCCTTACGACCAAGGGGCGATAAGCCATCCCGATCCAGGGCCCATGCCACACGCCATACCTAGATTTGTGACATAAAGCATAATAAACATACATGAAGTGATGCACATGCAAAACAAAGCGTTGCTACATAACATGGTGTTGCTACAATGAACCATTGATATACATGAGTGAACATAAATGTGCATGCAAAACCAAGAGTTGCTACCTAAGCATGGAGCTGCTATGTGAAACATGTTACCGGAGAACTTCCACACATGGTGATCCACGACTGCAGTGATATCCAATAACCCAACTTGCCCTGAAAACCTGTAGGGTGGGTGGGAGGCAATCGCCGCTCAGGCCCCCACGTGTCAGCCGAGCAGCCCGGGCAGTCTTAAATAGGCTGCCTGGGCAGAAGGAAGGGCTCTCTAGCCAGGGACAAAGGGCAGCCCAGGGCCAGCCCGTTATTGGCCAGCCCGCACGGGTGGCGGGAATCTTCCCGCCACCCCAAAGGGGCTTCTGGGAGGAAGAAGCCCCCCGCACCCCCTCCCTTTTCCCTGGCAAGATGGCGAGGAGGACAACTCCCCACCGCAACGTGCTTGGCCGGTAAGTCGGCCACAGCCATTTTCCAACAATTGCTTAGTTTACTGCATATCCAACATGTAGCTTGGTCCAGAAGTGCTTTCGGCTCAAGAAAAGTGAGTATTTTTAAATATTGGCTGAAAGGTTTCCATCTCTGACCTTGAGGGACTAAATTGTAATATTATCTCTTTAAAGGGGAAGCACACAGAACTTACAACAGAGACAGAGAAAATAAAAAGCAGCGCCCTACTTATGAAACTTTGTCACCCAGCTATAATCCAGGTAAGACGCATTCCTCTTGGTTTAAGCTTTTCATATACTGGATATCAGGCTTGTGTGAAAATGTCAAAAGCTTTGTAAATCCTATTGAAATTTGTGAAATCTGTACTTCTGAAGTGATATCTGACTTGTGGGCGTGACTGGTGCCTAAAACGTTAGAATCCAAACCTCACCAATCCTTTTTTGTCTTAATTTTGTAATGTTGGGAAGCCTCCCAAAGTCAGCTTCATATTTATGGCAAGCAGCCAAAACAGCTTCCATTCTTCTTCTTTAAATCAATGGCCTCTCGCTATTAGAAGAGGAAAAACAAGGAGTAAGCAGAGTTCTCTGAGAAAAAATTGAAGAGATCTTTGGGAAATGTAGTTTGGTAAGGCGAGGAGCCCTATGCCAGAGAACTCAAAAGGCCTTGCCCTAAACTACATTCCCCAGAATTCTGATTGCATCCAAAAGGCCCAATCAGGAGAGGGGAGTATGCCGTCACGCTGGGATCCTCTGAGTACTTTGGGAATGGACGTGTGGTCAATTAATCATCCCGGGGTTTAGCGGGTGTCTTCCTTTAGAAAAAGGGGACTGAATAGGCTTCCAATAAACTCTAAGGCTCAGTATTGAAGAGTTCAAAACAGGTTTATTTCTATACAACCAGCTTCCTGGTGGCAGATTACTTTCTTAGTTAATAAAAGTTAGTCCAAAGTTCCTTAAGCAACTGGTTAGTTGTCTCAGGGTGGTTCCAGGCGCTATAGTCCTTTAAAGGTGCTGAAGTTCCCCTTTTCCTCGATGGCTCTTGCAATTACGAAAATTGCAAGTCCCCAGTCAATGAACCCTTTGATAAAAACAGGGTTCTTCTATATAGTTCATCAACTGGTCGAAGACGCCAAGGCCACACAAAAGTCATCAAACCTTCCGGTATGCTTTGGTATCCTTGAAGTCGACCTCAGATGAATTTAGGTGACAAGAGTGGCTGGTCAAAGCCGAAGCCTGGAAATCCAGCCAGCAAGTCTTATCCTTAGGCTGTATAACTCAGAAAAAACCTTTCCCTCAGGCAAAACTCAAAAGGAGGTGGAGCTTAGGTCCCTGGGAGCAATTTTGGTGCCAAAACTCAAACTCCTCCCACATAAAGGCACACTGATATTTGCAACTGCAAAAAAACATTAAGAAAGGGTTGCAATCATGCAACACTATTACATCAAGCAATGCAAACATGCCCACTGGGGACGTAACACTCCCCGCCAAATTCTCAGCAATGAAAATTTCAAGTAACAAATAACAAGAGCTATTATAAACAGCATCACAGCAATTTACATTTTTTAAACACTTTTTGGTGCCATTACAGGGAGAGATTTTATTTAAATCAGTACTGGACTGGGAAGTAATCCCTAAATGGATGGCCCTTGGGGGTCTCTTCCAACTCAGGAGGGGAAGCATATTAATTAGTTTAGAGTAGAGGTTCTCAACTTGTGGGTCCCCAGGTGTTTTAGCCTACAACTCCCAGAAATCACAGCTAGTTTTCCAGCTGTTAGGATTTCTGGAAATTGATGACCAAAACATCTGAGGACCCACAGGTTGAGAACCATTCCATTAGAAGTTGGAGGGTGGAAAATACAATGAGTTCTCCCAGAAACCCACAATGGTCAACATTCCTTAAAAGGAAGGTTAAAGATTTTTGGAGATGGGCTGAAATCTGGAGAGTGAAGAAAGTTTGCAAAAAGGATATCAACTTATTTGAATGTGGTGTTGGGGAAGAGTGCTACACATACCATGGACTGCTATATGTACAGTGTGTGTGTGTGTGTGTGTGTGAGAGAGAGAGAGAGAGAGAGAGAGAATCCAATAATGAATAAATAACATATGAAAGTTCTCTAGGATTCTCGATAGATATATCTAATTCCCAGCATTAAAGTTTTCAGTATCTCAAAATAAAGGGTATGGTCAGAGCATGTTGTGCGTGCACACACACACACACAGACACTCACACAGGGGCGGTCTAAGGTAATTTTAAATGGTAAGCGAACATTACTTTGGTGCCCCCCCCCAAAAACATTATTTTGCCCCCCAATGTAAAACAAATATACAATTATAATACGTTTGCAAGGACGTTGCCCAGGGAATGCCCAAATGTTTTTGATGTTTGACCATCCTTGTGGGAGGCTTCTCTCATGTCCTCGCATGGGGAGCCAGAGCTGACAGAGGGAGCTCATCCGCGCTCTCCCCGGATTCTATCCTGTGGCCTATTGGTCTTCAGTTCTACTGGCACAAGTGTTTAACCCATTGCAACACTGGGGGCTCCTGACACATAGTTAGCATAATAGAAAAACAACAACAACATAATAATAATTTTTGTCGGGACAAACATTGCAATTTTCTATAGGAGAGAAGGGAACTATTATTCTATGACACATAGTTAGGATCATAGAATAATAGTTCCCCTCTCACCCATAGAAAATTGCAATTTTTGTCCCGTCAAGAAGATTTCCCATACATGTAATAGTTTTTTCTGCACAGAAAATAATTTAGGATAGAAATTTCCGTTTTCTGTTAAACAAAATGTATGGCCGTTGCGCAGAATATTTTCATCAATCAAAATAATTCCTGTCAGAGTTTTACGATGCTCAAGAAAATGTTATTGATCACTGTTTGAGTATTTTCAAATATTGGCAAACATTTTTCCATCATTGATCTTGAGACACTAAATTTTAATATTTTCTCTTTAAAGGGAAAAAATATGGGACTCGTCATAGAGACAGAGGAAATAAAGGTAAGAAACGGTTCTTCTGTTGGAAGCTATTCATATACTGGATATATGGAGTCCAATAATCCTATCTTGGCTCCTGGATTTCTCTGTTGTAGGAAATGGAGACATTGGTAATCATGCTGTTTTTAAGAAACCATAGCACAATTCCCACTATTAGACATGATTAGAAACAAGTAAGTGAACTTATAGGATTTCCTTGTGCTGAAACACCTCTTGTTAGTTCATACTAAGATTCTGTCATGGACTGGATCTACAATGCTGCCACATAAGGCAGTTTGAATGGCATGTATGATAAGTTCAAACTGCATTATAAGGATATACAGTAGCCATATAATGAACCATAGTTAGAAGTAGCCTCTCCGTTGGCGCCCCCTTGTTGTGGGGGAGAGGCTTGCGTACCCTAATGAAGTTGTGAGCTATGTTGGCGGTGGCATAATAACCACCGGTAGGGCCTCCCATGCCAGACAGGTCACAACCGAAGGGTCTGACAAAGAGCATCAATGGGCAGGATGGGCTCCCTAGCCTTTTGGCAACCATCCTAGGAGAAGGAAAACTCTGATTTCAAACCCGGGCAGATGGTGCTCGTTTAACCCTGTAAGGTCAACCATCTAGAGAAGGAAACTCGAACCAAACCTACGACCTGAGGATCTCGCTGCCACCGTCCAAGCTTGCTAGGCCCTGGCAGGCAACCTTTGGTTTAAAGGGGGAGGCCAGTTCCGTGCCCACTGCGCTCCACCAGAAAAATCCATTGCACAGGCTCGAAGGACACATCCAACCTCTGAAGCATCAACGTGCTTGTAGAAAGCGTGGAAGGAGTCCTTCCTGAATCTTCGTTCGCGAAGAAAAGCCAAGAGAGAGTTAGAAGTAACCAGTAGGATTCTATCTTATATTCTTCCTTCTTTCCTTCCTATAATTATCTGCCATGCAGTTCAGACTGCACACTGAATGGCATGTATGATCAGTAATAAGAGTTTCCTCTTTGCCTACAGCCTTGTACGATCCTCTGTAGATATTTTTTAAATTTTTTTAAAAATCTTTATTCACATAAAAGCAACAGTAACAAACGGGAGACATGACAATTGGGGGGGGGGGGGATGGGTAGGGGTATACACAAGGGTGAATAAAAACAGAATAACAGACGGATTAAAACATGGAAACATTGACTTCACATCTCAGGAGAAACAAATAAGTCCGTATTTGGGTTTTCGAGTCCTTGTCCCCAAAAGTGAGGGTTTATAAATTCAGTCCTTTTAAATCAATATTCTTTGTTTTTTTTAATGTATTCAATGAGGGGTTGGCATGTTTGGTACAATCTTTTTGAGGAGCTATCCCTGAGTAAGAACGTAAGTTTTTCCATCTTCGCCACTTCCAGGACTTTGCTGCGCCATTCTTCTTCCTTCGGAATTTCTGGAGTCCTCCAATGTCTGGCTAGCGTTATTCTCGCCGCCGCTGTCAAATATGTTAATAATTTTTCGGAGTCTTTATTCATGCTTTGCCCTGAAATATTTAACAAGTATAATTCGGGCCCCCCCCCCCCCCGGCAAATTCAGTATTTTAGAGACATTTTTATGGATCATGCTCCAAAATTTGCCAACAACTTTACAAGTCCAGATTTGGTGATAGAATGTCCCCTTTTCTATATTACACTTCCAACATCTATTGTTACCACTCTTATTTATCTTTTCTAGTTGGGTGGGGGTTATGTACCATCTATAAATTGTTTTATAGGTGTTCTCTAGTATACTGTAGGCATAAGTATATTTTTGTTTAATTTCCCATATTCTATCCCATTCCTCCCGAGGGATTGGGTACCCAAAATTGGTTTCCCATTTTTTCTTATAATCATTTTCCGGTTTCTTTTCTTTCTCACCATCCATCAAAAAGTTATAAAGTGCCCTCACCATTTTCTTTTCTGTGTGTAGCCAACATTTTTCTCCTCTAGGTACTTCCCACTCCCATCCTATACTTCCATCAAGTTTGGTCTTTTTTTTCTAGTTGGTTGTATTGGAACCAGTTTAACCTAAGTGGCTGTAATTCCTCTTGGCTTTTAAATATTATATTTGCTCCTTCTTTTTTTAGTAATTCTTTATACCTTGGCCATATTGCCTTATCCATCCTCTTTATCTGCAGAGCCTCAATGGGAGATACCCATAGCGGGGTTTTGGAGTAGAAGAGCTTTTTTGTTTTGTTCCAAACTTTTACTAGAGTTGACCTTGTCACATGATTATTAAAATTTTTGTCCTGTTTGATTTTGTTATCCATCAAATAACTATGCCAGCCAAATTTTTTGCCTGCTCCCTCTAGATTGAGGAGTTCTTTATTCTCCAATTTTGCCCATTCCTTTAAACTATCCAGGCAATTTGCCTCGTAATATTTTGTTAAGTTAGGAACCCCAAGGCCTCCCTTACATGCTCTTTCTTGTACGTAGGCACTTTTTATCCTTGCCTTGCGACCTTGCCAAATAAATTTGGCCCATTCCGCTTGCCATTTCTTTAAGATCAGGTCGTTTTTTAATATCGGAAGCATTTGAAATAAAAAGTTTATTTTAGGGAAGGTCATCATCTTTAACGTTGAGATCCTTCCCAATAGGGAAAGATTTAAGTTTTTCCACTTATTAAGGTCACTTCTTACCTCCTTCCAAGTGTTTTCATAATTATTTTTAACTAGCTGACCGTTGTTTGCTGTCATATATATACCAAGATACTTCATTTTTTTCACCACTTCCATCCCTGAGATCTTTTCAATATCTTTTATTTCTTCTTTCTTAATATTTTTTGTAAGTATTTTAGATTTATTCCTATTTAATTTAAAGCCCGAGATTTCCCCAAATTCTTCCAGTTTCTGCAGCCACGGGTTCAGATTTTCCATGGGGTCTACTATGACGCAAACCAGATCATCCGCGAAGGCGAAGATCTTACAAGATTCCCTCCCTACTTCCAACCCTTTAATATTCTTATCTGTTATTATATTTTTTAATAGAATTTCCAAAATAAAGTTAAATATTAAAGGTGATAGGGGGCAGCCCTGTCTAGTTCCTCTCTGTATCTCTATACCTTCGGATTTCTGTCCATTAACAACGATTGAAGCCTTTTGCGTTTTATATATGGCCATTATAGCTGTGGTGAATTGGAAGCCCATATCAAGCACTCTCAATAAGATCTCAATTGTTTCCCAGCTAACCTGGTCAAAAGCTTTTTCTGCGTCAATGAATGCCAAGGCTGCTTTTTCCCCAATGTTTTTGTCCAAATACTCAATGATGTTCACTATGTTTCTGATATTTTTTTTCATTTGCCTTCTGGGGAAGAAACCTGTTTGGTTTTGGCAAATCCATTTATTTAGGAATCTTTTAAATCTACCCGCTAGAATGTTAGAGAAAATTTTATAATCTTGATTTAGCAAGGATATGGGCCTGTAGTTCTCAATAAGTTCTTGGTCCTTCCCTTCTTTTGGAAAAATTATTATATTAGCCATTTTCCAACTATCCGGCATATTTCCAGTAGTAAGTATATTATTCATGACTTTTCTTAAGTAGGGGGTAATTTCTTCTTTCATTTTTTAATAGAGGTCCGTCAGGCCGTCCGGCCCCAGGGCCTTCCCCGGTTTTAGTTGGCCTATTGCTTTATCAATTTCTTTTTCTGTTATTAGGCCATTTAGAAGTTCTCTATCTTCTTCAGATATTTTCTCTCGAATTTGGCTGCTCACATATTTCTGGATATTATACTTATTTATATTTCTGGTCTTGTATAACTCTTGATAGAACTTTCTAAATTCTTCTCTAATTTCTTTATCATTTGTAATCTCTTTATCCTCTTTTTTATTTTATTAACAAGATTTTTTTGGTTTTTTTTTCTTAAAGAGGTACGCCAGCCATCTGTCGGGTTTATTTGCATTTTCAAAATTTTTCTGTTTCAGATATTTCAACTTTATCTCTATTTGCTCTAGTGTTATAAGGTTTATCTGTTTTTTTATCATTTGGGTTTTTATATCAAGATTTTTATTTTTAGGATCTCTTTTTAATTCCTTTTCTGTCTTCTCCAAATCCATTTGTAATTGCATTAAGTCTTTATTTCTTTCTTTTTTCTGATGACTATATTGAGCAATGAAGTGCCCCCGCATCACTGCTTTACTGGCCTCCCATATACTTGTAATTTCAATATCTGGTAGGTCATTTAATTCAAAGTATTCTATTAACAATTTTTTATTTTTTAGTATTTGCTCTTCCTGTCTCAGTAGTCCATCATTCAACCTCCAATTAAATTCTCTTGAGCCTGCTTTTACCATTATTTCTATACTAGCATGGTCAGATATCAGTCTGGGGTGAATTTTGGCATTATTGCAATTTGTAATTAAATTTTTAGAAACCCATATCATGTCTATTCTCGACCATGTTTTCCTCCTTCCCGAGAAGAAGGTATAGTCTTTATTATTGTTGTTATAGAAGCGCCAGGAGTCTTTCAAATCATAGGTATCAACTAACTCAAAGAACGATTTTGGGAGTTTGCTTGCAGCCGCCCTATTTTTTACAGTATTGTAATTCTTATCCACCAAGTTATTAACAATTCCATTAAAATCCCCTAATATAATATATCCTTCGCATTCAACCGAGGCAATCATTTTGTTTAAGCAGTCAAAGAAATTAGTCTTTGCTCCATTTGGAGCATAAATACAAATTATCAGTAATTTTTTCCCCTCATTTCAATTGAAGCTGCCACTATCCTTCCATCCTTGTCTTTAAATTCCAGACTTGGTTTTAAGTCTTGTTTAATATATAGAGCAACTCCTCTTTGCTTTTTTTCAATGGAAGAAGTGTACAATTCTCCCAGCGCTTTATTTTCCATTCGGTCTATTCTAGAGCTTTTGATATGGGTTTCTTGTAATGCAACAATAGCTGCTTTTTTTTAAAGTATGAAAAGGTTTGTTTTCGTTTCTCCGGTATGTTTATCCCGTTTATATTTAGGGATAGACATTTTACCTCCATGTTTATCTAGGCGTCATCCGCCTCCTCCGACAAGATATCTTCTCCTTTGGTGCTCTGGTCCGTGTTATCCTCTTGGTCTGTTTCTAAATCAGGGTCTCCCTCCTTAGGAGTCCTCGCTTTACTATTAGGGAAGTCTTACAAATCACTTTTCTTTCCTGTGTATAAGTTTGTATTTTCCCTAGGGTTAGGTATTTTAACTTTTGGGCGTAGGAGATGGTCCCATTTCTTTAAAAAGTCTTCCGCCTTCTCCCTTGTGTTGATCCAGTATTTTTCATTCTTCAGGGTGACTTGGATCCCTTCTATTTTCTCCCATTTAAATCTAATGTCCTTTTGTTTTAGTAAGTCCGTCAAGAAATAATATTTCTTCCTATTTTCTAAAATAGAGTTAGGGATTTCTCTTAGGATGATTATCTTTTTATCTTTATACAGGTAGGGCGTTCTGCTCTGTTTCCTCAGGATTTCTTCTTTTACTTTGGTTGAGTTATACTGGATCAAGATGTCGCGTTCCGTTTTATTTTTCCTTGAAAAAGCCGTGTGGATCCTAAAAGCTTTGTCAATTTTTTCCTCCATCTGGGTTTCTTGTTTTTGGAGTATATGTGCTGACACTTCTGTAGCTATCTTCATAGTATCTTCAAAGGTCTCCTTCTGCAGTTCTGGCACACCTCTCAGTCTAAGTTGAAAGTCCTTTTGAACGAGTTCCAGTTGGATCGTTTTTCTATCTAGTTCTTCTTGTGCTTGATCCAGATCTTGTATTCTTTTATGGTCCTGCAGGACTTTCTTTCTCGTGTCATCTCCCTTGGTCTGAAGAGCATCGACTTTGTCGTAGAGTGCAATCACTTCCTTTCTCATAGTAATCATGTCTTTCCTTAAATCCGTTATGCCATCCTTTATTTGTCTTCTTTCTTCTATCCCTTTCTCCACCAGGTCATTAAGTCTTCTCATTTCTTCGTTTGACTTTCTCATTTCGTGGATCATTTCTTTAAATTGGTCTTTGAGCTGGCTATCTTCTTGTAGGGAATCTCTCCTTCCAATTTGGCTTATTTGGCTTCTTAATTCTCTCTCATGTTTTTCTCTCTCTTGCTTTCTTTTTGCTGCCATCTCTGGGCTGACCTCCTCCTCTCTCTCCTTTCCTCTCTCCCAGACAACAACCCAACTCCGATACTCTCTCTTACCTCCAACCTTGGTTCCTCCATCTCCCCAGCCACTTTTCCCCAGTTCCGTCCCTTAACCTTCTTTGTACTTGTCTTGCTTGTCTTGTTTGTTCCCAGTCTTGTCTCTTGTCTCTTCCGGGTTCCTCCATTCCCGTAGTGTCTTACGACAGCTTGTGACGTCTTCCCTCCGCGACTCCTGGCTCCCAGATTCTCTCGCTTTTCCCTTTCGTCTACAGTTAGTTCCCCTGGGTTCTCGCAATATTTCCTCTTCGCCAGCTCTCGCTGCTTCCCTCCACACCGAATAGCTCCCCTTTCCAGCCTCCTCAGGCACCCCTCCTTCCTTACGCAGACTCCTTTGCCACAGCTGACCCGTTCGTCAGTTTTGCTCGCCGAGATTTAAAGTGCCCGCTTGCATTTTCCAATTAGAAGGATAGACCTTGCTTTTCGGGGGTCTTATTTTAGTGGGCTTATTTTGAGATTCCTCAATTTTTACGTAAGTTTATGTCTTCTTTCTTGGTTCCTTCTTGAGGAAATTGGGGCAGGGCGGGGTGTTAGGGCGTCTCTCCCTTGTGGGATGCGAGCGCCGCAGGCTACAGGGGATCCTATGCGGGCGGGTGGTGAGGAGTCAGGGTCTCCCACCAGTACCGTGGCGTGGGACACCGCTGCCTACCACTCACCCTTTTTGCTTGGGCAGCTCTCCTTTCTTCGAGAGACTGCCGGGTTTGCTGATGTCTCAGCCCCAATCTGTCCCTGTAACCACGAGCTTCACGGAGCTCTGCCTTCAGGCGTCCACTCTCGCTGCTGCCCAAACCGGAAGTCCCTCTGTAGATATTTCTATAACCAGCCTAACTTTGCTTTATTGTTGAGGTGTTGGATCACTGGCTGCCATTCTTTAACAAAATCCTCTAGTTATTCATTCTCTCAATTCTCAGCAAATCGATGAAGTATTTTTCCAATTCTTCTATATCAGGTAACTCTGGTTTTTCCAATATCTGACATATACTAATCGTACTACTCTCTGTTGGCACCCCCTTGTTGTGGGGGAGAGGCTTGCGTACCCTAATGTAGTTCTGAGCTATGCTGGCAGTGGCATAATAGCCACCGGTAGGGCCTCCCATGCCAGACAGGTAACAACCGAAGGGTCTGTCAAAGAGCGTCAAAGGGCCGGATGGGCTCTCTAGCCTTTTGGCAACCATCCTAAGAGAAGGAAACCTCTGATTTCAAACCCAGGCAGATGGGGCTCATTTAACCCTGTAAGGTCAACCATCTAAGAGAAGGAAACTCGAACCAAACCTACGACCTGAGGACCTCGCTGCCACTGTCCTAAGCTTGCTAGGGCCCGGCAGATGAACCTTTGGTTTAAAGGGTGAGGCCAGTTCTTTGCACGCTGCGCTCCACCAGAAAGGTCCATTGCACAGGCTAGAAGGACAAATCCAACCTCCGAATCATCAACACGCTTGTAGAAAGTGTGGGATGGGTCCTTCCTAAATCTTCATTCATGAAGAAAAGCCAAGACTACCATGTTCAAAAGATACATTTGTGGTGCCATTTGTTGTTGTTTATTCGTTCAGTCGCTTCCGACTCTTTGTGACCTCATGGACCAGCCCAAGCCAGAGCTCTCTGTCGACCATTACTACCTGCAGCTCCTTCAGAGTCAAGCCAATCATTTCAAGGATACCATCCATCCATCTTGCCCTTGGTCGGCCCCTCTTCCTTTTTCCTTCCATTTTCCCCAGCATCACTGTCTTCTCTAAGCTTTCCTGTCTTGTCATGATGTGGCCAAAGTGCTTCATCTTTGCCTCTAATATTCTTTCCTCCAACATCAAATTACAAAATTCGTGTTTAGCATCTTTTAAAGATATAGGTGGATCTGTTTCCAATAATTGCTTACTTTACTTCATGTCCACCACATGTGGTAAAATATGCTTTTTTGTTTGTTATTTGTTTATTTGAAACATTTATATTCCACCCTTCTCACCCTGAAGGGGATTCAAGGTGGAGCTTAGCCTATATATGGCATGCATTTCATGCTGTAACATAAAATAACTATAAACATATAAAAATATATACAAACACTAAAATCAGTTACATCTACTTTAAAATTAGTTGTTTAAAACCACCTCAAAACACCATGCTGGGTCTGGTTAGTGCAAATGGTTTTCTATTGCACTGTCCCAAAGGCTTGTTCCCAAAGCCAGGTTTCTGAAAGACAGGAGAGAGGAGGCTGATCTAAGCTTGTCGGGAAGGAGTTCCATAACCGAGGGGCAATCACTGAGAAGGCCCTGTCTCTCGTCCCTGCAACACATTCCTATGAAGGGTGACAGGACCGAGAGCACGGCCTCCCCAGAAAATCCTAATCTTTACGGTGGTTCATAAAGGGAGATGCATTTGGACAGCACTTTGAATTGTGCCCGGTAGCAAACATGCAGCCAATGGAGCTGATGTAATATGGGAATTGTGAGCTCCCAAGATGCCACCCGAGTTATTAGCCTGGCTGCCTCTTGTTGGACTATTTCAAGCTTCCAAACAGTCTTCAAAGGCAACCCCACACAGAACGGGTTGCAGTAGTCCATACTGGATTTGAAACCCCCACATGGCGCAATGAGTAAAACCTTTGTGCCAGCAGGACTGAAGACCAACAGGTCAGAGGTTCGAATCCTGGAAGAGCGCAAGGTGAGGGTAACCCCATCCAGCACAGGCTGTAACCTTGTACCCTGTTCGGCCTTCCTAAGTTCTGTTGTGTCTGGAAAAGGGAATGGTGGATTTCTCAGTGACAAATAATGTAGAAAATAATGAAGGATGAGTGTTGAAACACGACTGTTTTGGTTTTTTTGAAGATTACCCCAAAAGCACCGGCACGAAAAAATGTCAATGCAAACGAATCTGCTCCTCCAATGAATATGCGGACTCAGCATGCACTCTTGGTTATCTCCACTGTTGTAAAATCAAAGGTAAACATCTCTATGATTTATATTGCAGAAGCACACAGGGGAATCAGTGGGTGAAGTTACAAAATAAAATGCACTGATCAAATAACATGACATATCACACAAAGACATAGCCGTTGTCCCTAAGCAGTCCTGGGTCATTGCACTTTCAACTTTCACTGTCGCTTTAAATATTCCCATCTATATATATATAAAGGAACAGTCGTCATGTGAAGACTACCTGAAACAGAGAAACCTTACAACGCAGAAACACTAAACTTGCCAACAGAAATAGGCCTCAAGCAAGGTACGTTTGTAGCAAAGAAACTTTCCCTCCCAAAACCTAAAAGGCCCCCAAAACAACGAGTAAAAAAACCTACATTTCCCAGCATCCTCTGCGGCTGCCAAAGACTCCCCCAGCCTCTACATTCTGACAACATGATTGGCTGCCAATAAGGGCGGATTTGCATAACTGCTGTACTGGCCAGCCAACATGAACATTCCGACCCATAACAAACTGTCAGCCAGAGCCTCCTCCAACACTTTAAAATCAGAAGCCCATGATGGAGATCAACACCATTCAAGGGGAGCTCTTCTTCCTTTCCCAAAAGATCTCCAGTGGCTTGGAATTCCACATTAATAAGAGGACCATGAGGAAAGCCTCATCGGACATCGACCAATGGGTGCAAAAGACACAGAGCAGGACACCTTGAAAAAGAGAGGAGCAGAAAGTAAGCTATAGATGAAGATCTTGAGAAAGGTGGCTAAAAAGGATACGGAAAGGATTTTTAACAGTCCCCCAACAGACACTGGACGCACCTGTGAAGATAGAGATCCCCTGACAGGACAAGCCCCCCCAAGCTGATCCGTCCTGGCCATGGTACAAGTCAAACCCGAAGGACTGCAGGCAAAGAGCTGAGGCACAAACATAAAACACCCAATTCACTTCAACACCATAAGTCACATCAATTCCAACCCTTACATACTCAGACTTTCTCGCATCTCCTAAATAGGGCACAGCAACGCGTGCCGGGTACAGCTAGTGACATATAAAACAGCCATAGGTTTATTCCACAGATTATTCCGTTTCCTCACATTGTGCTTCAAGGATTTAATTCTTTTAGAAGAGAAAATAAAGAAGAAAATGCAATTAAGGTGTTTTCAGATGCTCAAGAAAAGTGTTATTGATCATGATCACTGTTTTGAGAATTTTAAATCTTGGCCAAAACATTTCCATCTCTGATCTTGAGCAACTTTTAATTTTATTTAATTTATTCATTTTATCATGTCTGAAGTGACTTGAGAAATTGCATATCACTTCTGGTTTGAGAGAATTGGTCATCCGCAGAGACGTTGCTCAGGGGACGCCTGGATAAGAACATAAGAACATAAGAAGAGCCATGCTGAATTGGGCCTCAGCCCATCTAGTCCAGCATTCTGTGTCACACAGTGGCCCACTAGTTGTACACAGGGATCTCTAGCAGAAAGGAGGGCAAAACCCTCACCTGCTCCCGACCCCCCACAACCAGTACCCGGGGAAAATCCTGCCTGCCTCCATCAACACAGAGGTGGCACTTGGATGTCCATTTCAGTAACTACTGATTCCCTTGGTATCCATGAATCTGTCTAATCCTGCCTTGAAGTTGTTCAGGCTGACAGCTGTCACAACCTCCTCTGGAAGTGAGTTCCATAACCCAATGACCCTCTGGGTGAAGAAATATTTCCCTTTATTAGTCCTAACTTTCCTACCTTGGAGCTTTAGGAGTGCCCCTAGTCCTAGTGTTGTGTGACAGAGAAAATATTTTTCTTTATTCACCTTTTCTATCCCATGCATGATTTTATACACTTCGATCAAGTCACCTCTTAAACGCCGTCTTTCAAGGCTGAAAAGACCAAGGCGTTGCAACCTGATTTCATAAGGGAGCTGCTCCATCCCTTGGATCATTTTTGTCGCCCTTCTTTGTACCTTTTCCAGTTCCGTTATATCCTTCTTGAGGTGCGGTGACCAGAATTGTACACAGTACTCCAGATGTGGCCTCACCATAGATTTGTAGAGAGGCAATACAACATTTGCCGACCTATTTTCGATTCCCTTCCTGATCATGCCAAGCATAGAATTTGCTTTTTTACTGCTGCTGCGCACTGGGTTGACATCTTCATTGAGCTGTCCACCAAAACCCCAAGATCCCTTTCCTGGTTTGTCTCGGAAAGCTTTGACCCCATCAATTGGTAGGTGTAGTTGGGGTTCTTTGCCCCAATGTGCATGACTTTACACTTGTTTAGGTTAAAATGCATTTGCCACTTTGTTGCCCATTCACTCAATTTCGAGAGATCTTTCTGGAGCTCTTTACAATCAGTTTCATTTTTAACTACCCTGAACAATTTGGTGTCGTCTGCAAACTTTGCTACCTCAGAATTCACTCCTACATCCAGATCATTAATGAATAAATTAAAAGTAACGGACCCAAAACTGAACCTTGGGGTACGCCACTTCTCACCTCTTTCCACCCAGAGAAATGTCCGTTTATTACCACCCTTTGTTTCCTACAGTTTAGCCAGGTTCCAATCCAGGACAAGACCTGTCCTCTGATTCCATGGCTGAAGAGCTTATTTAGGAGCCTTTGGTGAGGGACTTTGTCAAAA
Organism: Anolis apletophallus; assembly: GCA_030556195.1. Classification (NCBI taxonomy): domain Eukaryota; kingdom Metazoa; phylum Chordata; class Lepidosauria; order Squamata; family Anolidae; genus Anolis; species Anolis apletophallus. The sequence goes on along the minus strand of JARBWK010000003.1, from coordinate 14,292,380 downwards.
GCCTTTTGAAAGTCAAGGTAAACAATATCGACTGGGTCCCCTTTATCTATGTGTTTATTTACACCCTCAAAGAATTCTATCAAGTTAGTAAGACATGATTTGCCTTTGCAGAAACCATGTTGATTTTCCTTCAGCAATGCCTGTTCTTCTATGTGCTTAGTAATTTTTTCTTTAATAATGGTTTCCATCACTTTGCCTGGAACTGAGGTTAGACTAACTGGCCTATAATTTCCTGGATCACCCCTGGATCCTTTCTTGAAGATCGGAGTTACATTTGCCTCCCTCCAGTCCTCGGGTACAGTGCCTGATCTTAGAGAAAGGTTATATATTTTGGCTAGAATTTCAGCAATTTCACACTTGAGTTCCTTAAAAACTCTGGGGTGGATGCCATCTGGCCCTGGTGATTTGTTGACATTTAGTTTAGTAAGGCATGTGAGAACATCTTCCTTGTTTATCTCTATCTGGTTTAATTCATTTAATTCCCTCCCTGAAAAAACTGACTCAGCTGCAGGCATATGTTGTCTGTCCTCCTGTGTGAAAACGGAGGCAAAGAAGTCGTTTAGCCGCTCAGCAATCTCCTTGTCTTCACTTATTGTCCCTTTCTTACCATTTTCGATGTGTTACCATCCCCTGTGGGAGCCTTCTCTCATGTCCCTGCATGGGAAGCTGGAGCTGACAGATAGCAGCTCACCCTGACCTTCAGATCAGTAGTTCAGCCGGCACAAGGGTTTAACCCATTGTGCCACCACGGCTCCTGTTTTTTTATTTAATCAGCATACTTTTATTTTTATTTATTAAAATAAGTATGCAATATATTTTTGTTTCTTAAAATGTGTTTTTATTTATTAACATAAGCATACAATGTAAATTATTGTTTTATTATCTATTTACTATATTTATATACTTCCTTTCTCAGCCCACAGGCGAGGCAAGGCGGTTTACAGAGGCAAAATTCATTGCCCAGCATCATAAAACATTTAAAAACATTTAAAACATTAACATATAATATACAATCATAATAAGGTCAATAAAAGATAAATCATTTCTGTCTCCAAAGTCCAACGTCATCATCCAATTGTTCCATATTCCTCTGCCTGTCACACTGCTTTACAGACTTCCAAACGCTTGCTCAAACAACCAAGTCTTGACATTCCTCTGGAATGTTAACAGTGTGGGGGCTGATCTGATGTCCTTGGGAAGGGCTTTTCATAGCTGAGGGGCCACCACTGAGAAGGCCCTGTCTCTCATCCCTGCCAAACATATTCAGGATGCAGGCGGTAGTCTGCTATCAATGGCTGTCAAACACAAACTAAATGACGCAGCTTGTTCAAATTTTGGCAGGAGTCAACTGACAGATGCCTGTTGACAGGAGCAGTGTTACCCTTTCAGTTAAGAGGTGGGAAATTCAAAAAGTCACGGACTTATTGACCTGCCTTTGTATTGTGGTAAATATTTGTTGCATACATTGAAAATATTGGGATTCTATCCATTATTAGCAAATCAATGAAGTATTTTTTCCATTCTTCTATATCAAGTTAATCTGGATTTTCCCAATATTTCGAATATACTAATAATGCTGCCACTGTCACATACAATAAACATTTGCCAGATTTCTTTTCTAATTCTTCATCTGGCATGTTCAAAAGATACATCTGTGGTGTCATTACAAAGTTTGCATTTAGCATCTTTTCAAGATAGAGGTGGATCTGTTTCCAACAATTGCTTACTTTATTGCATATCCAACATGTAGCTTGGTCCAGACGTGCTTTCAGCTCAAGAAAAGTGAGTATTTTGAAATATTGGCTGAAAGGTTTCCATCTCTGATCTTGAGGGACTAAATTGTAATATTATCTCTTTAAAGTGGAAGCACACAGAACTTACAACAGAGACAGAGAAAATAAAAAGCAGCGCCCTACTTATGAAACTTTATCATCCAGCTATCATCCAGGTAAGAAACATTCCCCTTGATTTAAGCTTTTCATATACTGGATATTAGGCTTGTGTAAAAATGTCAAAAGCTTTGTAAGTCATATTGAAATTTGTGAAATCTGTACTTCTGAAGTGATATCTGACTTGTGGGCGTGACCTGCGGCTAAAGCGTTAGAATCAAAACTTCACCAGTCCTTTTTTGTTTTAATTTTGTAATGTTGGAAGCCTCCCAAAGTCAGCTTCATATTTATGGCAAGCAGCCAAAACAGCTTCCATTCTTCTTTAAGTCAATGGCCTCTCACTATTAGAAGAGGAAAAACAAGGAGTAAGCAGAGTTCTCTGAGAAAAATGAAGAGAACTCTGGGAAATGTAGTTTGGTAAGGCGAGGAGTCCCATGCCAGAGAACTCAAAAGGCCTTGCCCTAAACTACATTTCCCAGAATTCTGATTGCATCCAAAAGTCCCAATCAGGAGAGGGGAGTTTGCCGTCACGCTGGGATGCTCTGAGTACTTTGGGAATGGACGTGTGGTCAATTAATGGTCCCGGGGTTTACCGGGTGTCTTCCTTTATAAAAAGGGGACTGAATAGGCTTCCAATAAACTCTAAGGCTCAGTATTGAAGAGTTCAAAACAGGTTTATTTCTATACAACCAGCTTCCTGGTGGCAGATTACTTTCTTAGTTAATAAAAGTTAGTCCAAAGTTCCTTAAGCAACTGGTTAGTTGTCTCAGGGTGGTTCCAGGCGCTATAGTCCTTTAAAGGTGCTCAAGTTCCCCTTTTCCTCGATGGCTCTTGCAATTACGAAAATTGCAAGGCCCCAGTTAATGAACCCTTTGATAAAAACAGGGTTCTTCTATATAGTTCATCAACTGGTCGAAGACGCCAAGGCCACACAAAAGTCATCAAACCTTCTGGTATGCTTTGGTATCCTTGAAGTCGACCTCAGATGAATTTAGGTGACAAGAGTGGCTGGTCAAAGCCTGGAAATCCAGCCAGCATGTCTTATCCTTAGGCTGTATAACTCAGAAAAAACCTTTCCCTCAGGCAAAACTCAAAAGGAGGTGGAGCTTAGGTCCCTGGGAGCAATTTTGGTGCCAAAACTCAAACTCCTAAAGGCACACTGATATTTGCAACTGCAAAAAAAAAACATTAAGAAAGGGTTGCAATCATGCAACATTATTACATCAAGCAATGCAAACATGCCCACTGGGGACGTAACACTCCCCGCCAAATTCTCAGCAATGAAAATTTCAAGTAACAAATAACAAGAGGTATTATAAACAACATTACAGCAATTTACATTTTTTAAACACTTTTTGGTGCCATTACAGGGAGAGATTTGCCTCTCCGTAGCAGGAGCCAGTCAGCGTATTAATGAATGGTTGCATCTGCAAAGAGGAGGCTGTCTGATACTTCTAGATAATAATAATAATATTTTTATTTAAATCAGTACTGGGCTGGAAAGTAATCCCTAAATGGATGGCCCTTGGGGGTCTCTTCCAACTCAGGAGGGGAAGCATATTAATTAGTTTAGAGTAGAGGTTCTCAACTTGTGGGTCCCCAGGTGTTTTAGCCTACAACTCCCAGAAATCACAGCTAGTTTTCCAGCTGTTAGGATTTCTGGAAATTGATGACCAAAACATCTGAGGACCCACAGGTTGAGAACCATTGCATTAGAAGTTGGAGGGTGGAAAATACAATGAGTTCTCCCAGAAACCCACAATGGTCAACACTCCTTAAAAGGAAGGTTAAAGATTCTTGGAGATGGGCTGAAATCTGGAGAGTGAAGAAAGTTTGCAAAAAGGATATCAACTTATTTGAATGTGGTGTTGGGGAAGAGTGCTACACATACCATGGACTGCTATATGTACAGTGTGTGTGTGTATGTGTGTGTGTGTGAATCCAATAATGAATAAATAACATATGAAAGTTCTCTAGGATTCTCGATAGATATATCTAATTCCCAGCATAAAAGTTTTCAGTATCTCGAAATAAAGGGTATGGTCAGAGCATGTTGTGCGTGCACACACACACACACACACACACACTCTCACACAGGGGCGGTCTAAGGTAATTTTAAATGGTAAGCGAACATTACTTTGGCACCCCCCAAAAAAACATTATTTTGCCCCCCAATGTAAAACAAATATACAATTATAATATCACAATACCATTAGTAATATTATATTGTATCAATGTATATACAATATATTATACCATACTCATACTATATTATATCATAATTATATTATACTACATTACAATATAATTATATTATAATATATTGACATTATAATATAATATAACATTCTATTTTATTATTATTATTATAAAATAATAAATAAAATTATTTATTTAAATAAAATTATCCTCTACTAAATATTTTCATTACTCCTATAAAACTCAAATAACCCAAAATAAAGTAAAATAAAATATTATATATTACTATTTTGTACAATACCACTATACTGCAATATTGTTTGTAATATTACATGTAATATAAAATATATCATTATTCTATTGTTATATTGTATTTTTATTATATTGTATGACAATATTAAGCAGAACTGTATAATAATCAACAAGACATGCAATTTAAATGCATCAAAATCAGAATATATTACCTACCACCTGTCTCATAATTTATAGGAGTCTCCCATAAGTCCAAAATTAGGATCCCAATGTAAATAGAATAACAGCCAAAATGTTCAAATGAGGTTGAATACAGGCAGCGCTGCCTGGGCAAACTTGGGCCCCCCTCCCTCTAGGTGTTTTGGACTCCAACTCCCACAACTCCTCATAGCATCAGGCCCCTCAGGTCTAGACAGAAATAGAGCCGAAGAAAGGAAGGAGGGAGAGAAGAGGTCACAGAGGAGGAGGAGGAGGAAAGCCCTTCATTCATTCCTTCACTTACACTTCCTTCACTGATTCTTTTCTCCTTCCCCGCAAACGCGCGCGGGGCGGAGACAAAGGGAGAGGAGAAGCACTCTCTGCCTGCCCGATAGGGAGTGCTTTGCTTACAGGCTTCTGCGCAAGGGAGCTACTGGGCATGTGCGGGGGGTTTCGCGCATGTGCAGTTGCTCCTGCGCTCAACTTCAGCTCCGGAGCAACTGCACCTGCGCGAAAACCTCCGCTCGTGCCCAGAAGCAGCGTCGGAGCGCACAAGGCCGGGGGCCAAAAGCAGGCAGCTGCGGCGCTGACTGAAGAACATCGGCAGAGCCAGGATGGCACCCCATGCGGCCAGGATGGTGCCCCCTTCCCAGATGGCGCCCTATGTGGCCGCTTACTTGGCCTACCTGTAGGACCGCCCCTGCTCTCACATACAAATCATATAACTTAACAAATCAAGCCTGAACCGAAGACTAAATCACTAAAGTAAGACTAAATCACTAAATTAAGACTATTGTACTTTGGCCTTATCACTACAAGACATAACTCATTGGGAAAGCCAATAATGCTTGGTAAAGAAATTAACACTGCACTGGTGCATTTGGATTGCTGTTAGTTTCCCGGGCTGTATGACCATTTTCTAGAAAATTCACTCCTAACATTTCGCCACATCTAGGGCAGGTCAGCTAACGCCTCCCAACAAAGGATTCCCCAGGCAGGAAGCAGCCTGGGTTTGAAGCTGCAAAGCCATTCAGTGCTAATCAAGGTAGCCAATTGCAACATCTGTCAGGAGAGCTGACTGCACCCCAATAGCTGTAAAAATGACAGCAAAAGAAGCCCCTGAACTTTCCTCAATTATAGTAGTTATGTGCAATTACGGTAATGAAAAAGTAATGAAATGTTGTTACTTTCGTTATTGTAAAGAAAATTTTACTAACCATACTTTAGAAACACTTTAGAAACTAAAGGCCAGTGCCCCAGTGGCACAATGGGTTAAACCCTTGTGCCAGCAGGACTGAAGACCAACAGGTCAGAGGTTCAAATCCAGGGAGAGCGCAGATGAGCTCCCTCTGTCAGCTCCAGCGCCCCATGTGGGACCATGAGAGAAGCCTCCCACAAGGATGGTAAAACACCAAAACATCTGGGAGTACCCTGGGCAACATCCTTGCACACAGCCAATTATCTCACACCAGAAGCCACTGGCAGTTTCTCAAATCGCTCCTGACACACACACACACACACACACACACACACACACACTGGATGTAACAAGACTGTGGACCACCATGGCTGAGTCTGACATCCTAAGATATGGGCACAACTGGCACATAAGTTTTGATTGTGCGAAAGCCCCCCTAGCCAACACCGCAACCGGAAGTCTTAGGCTCAGCGATGAGTCCAGGAGAACTCCCAAGCTGCGAACCTGTGCCTTCAAAGGGAGTGTAACCCCATCCAGCACAGGCTGTAATCTTACACCCTGTTCGGCCTTCCTAAGTTCTGTTGTGTCTGTAAAAGGGACAAATTACATTTCTTCCTATTTGTCATTTACTAAGATAATGACGATGTTATGGTGGATTTCTCAGTGACAAAAATTGTAGAAAATAATGAAGGATGAGTGTTCAAACATGACTGTTTTGTTTTTGTTGAAGATTACCCCAAAAGCACCAGCACAAAGAAATGTCAATGCAAACGACACTGCTCCTCCGATGAATATGCGGACGGAGCATGCTCTCTTGTTTATCACAACTGTTGTAAAATCAAAGGTAAACATCTCTATGATTGATATTGTAAAATTTGCATCTCTGATCTTGAACGACTTTTTATTTTATTTTATTCTATTCATTTTATCATGTCTGAAGTGTCTTGAGAAATTGCAAACCACTTCTGGTGTGAGAGAATTGGCCGTCTGCAGAGACGTTGCTCAGGGGATGCCTGGATGTGTTACCATCCTGTGAGAGCCTTCTCTCGTGTCCCCGCATGGGAAGCTGGAGCTGACAGATGGGAGCTCACCCTGACCTTCAGGTCAGCAGTTCAGCCGGCACCAGGGCTTAACCCATTGTGCCACCGTGGCTCCTGTTTTTTCTTTATTAGAAAAAGCGTAGTTTTATTTTTATTTATTAAAGTAAGCATACTTTTATTTTTATTTATTTAAATAAGCGTACTTTTATTTTTATTTCTTAAAATAAGTATGCAATATATTTTTGTTTCTTAAAATGTGTTTTTATTTATTAACATAAGCATACAATGTAAATTATTATTTTCTTATTTATTTAGTATATTTATATACTTCCTTTCTCAGCCCATAGGCGACTCAAGGTGGTTTGCAGAGGCAACGTTCAGTGCCGAGAATCATAAAACATTTAAAAACATTAAAAACATTTAAAAACATTAAAATATAAAATACAATCATAATAAGCTCAATAAAACATAAATCATTTCACTCTCCAAAGTCCAACGTCATCATCCAATTGTTCCATATTCCTATGTCTGTCACACTGCCTTACAGACTTCCAAATGCTTGCTCAAACAACCAGGTCTTGACATTCCTCCAGAATGTTAAAAGTGTGGGGGCCGATCTGATGTCCTTGGAAAGGGCGTTTCATAGCCGAGGGGCCACCACTGAGAAGGCCCTGAGTTTCCGGATCACTGACAAAGGGAGGCTGATGTAGAGGGCGTTACAGTAGTCTAATCTCGAGGTGACTGTGGCCTGGATCACCGTTACCAGAGAGTTTGGGTGTCAGCCGTCTTGCCTGGCGCAGATGGGAAAATGCCGCTCTGCTTACAGCGGAGACCTGGGCCTCCATTGTTAGCAGAGGGTCCAATTGGACCCCCAGGCTTTTTACAAGGGACGACGGGCAAACTGCTTCGCCGTCCATAACAGGCAGCTGGAGCTCCCCCGGCAACCCTGCCAAAGGATCTCTGTCTTCGAGGGGTTCACCTTCAACCTGCTGGCCCGTAGCCACCCAGTCACAGCTTCAAGGCACCGATAGAAATAATCGGGTACAGAATCCAGCCGGCCTTTCGTCCTCAGCACCAGCTGGGTGTCATCAGTGTACTGATGGCACTCGAGACCAAAACTATGCACCAGTTGGGCCAGTGGACACATATAGATGTTAAATAACAGAGGAGAGAGGATAGCCCCTTGGGGGACCCCACACTAAAGGAGGACCCTTTCCGAGACCACCTCTCCCCTCTCCACCCACTTTCCCCAATCTTGAAGAAAGGAGGCCACCCATTTAAGGGCAGTCCCCCTAACTCCCGTCACGGCTAAACGGTGGATCGCTAATGCATGATCTACTGTGTCAAATGCTGCTGTGAGGTCCATTAACATGAGCAGCGCTGAACCAACTTGGTCCAACTGGCAGCGAAGCTGATCTGTGATGGCGACCAGCAAACTCTTTGTCCCGTGCCCAATACAGAAACCATTTTCTGAATAGAGAATAATATTTTGTATTCAAATGTGGTTGTTTTTCTACTCAAAGAAATGTTTGTCAGGGATTTCAGATGCTCAAGAAAAGTTATTGATCACTGAATATTTTCAAATATTTGCAAAAAGGTAATTAATCTCTTTTTCTGAGGCTACATTTTAATTTTTTTCTCTTTAAAGTGGAAGTGCATGGAACTCATAGTGGCAGAGAAAAGAAAAAGGAATATAACCATTTTCATTATGTGATTCAGTCATCCACTGATAAGCCAGGTAAAAAATGGTTTCCCTAATGCAATTTTGTCTTATACTGAATATATGTATTTGATAAATCCTGTATTGGCCCCTGGATTTCCCAATTATTGGAAATGTAGATATTGGAGATATGTCTTGTTTAAGAAACTAAGGCTGAAATTCTGCTGTTAGTCCTGATAAGAAAAGAACAGTAAATGATTTAGATTTACATATGTTGACTCACCTCACATTTGTTAATACTCTAGGTCAGTGGTAGACTGGATCTACAATGCCAAACAATGTCATTTAAATGACATTATATGGTCAATGTAGACCAGGGGTGCCCATTAGGTCGGTCGCGATCGACCAGTCGATCGCGAAGGCCCAGCTGGTCGATCGCATAGCCTGGAGGAGGGAGGGAGCAGGGAGGAGAAGCAGGGAGGCTGGCAGCGAGGAGGGAGGCCAAAAAGTGCGGGGGAAAGGCGAGGGGGGAAGGCTGCCTGCATGGCGTGGTTTGTATAGTGTAGGATTGTCCAATCCCCTCGCCTGAAAGCAATGGAAGCAGGCGAGGGGAGAAGTCGGAGGGCAGAGGGAGGAGGGGGCACCCAGCAACAAGGCTTATTCCAGTCCAGGATTCCCTGGGCTTCCAATGCCCGGTGTGGAAGAGAAGGGGGGGCGATTCAACTGAATTCCCCCCCCCCCTCCGTTGCATTGGAAGCCCAAGGAATCCTGGACTGGAAAAGCCTTGTTGCTGGGAACGAGGCTTTTTCCAGTCCAGGACTCCCTGGGCTCCCAATGCAACGGAGGAAGGAGGGGGATTCATCTCCTCCTTTGCATTGGATTCTTTGAGGGGAATTGAGCTCTATATCTTGGATGGTATTTCTGAATTTGCCTACATAAACATGGCTGACACAGAAATCCCCAGCATTTACTGAGTAAGCATTCTTGAAGATGAGATGTTGACACCGAGAAGAGTTGTTTTGTTGCTAATATTGATAGTAATGCATTTAATGTGTAGAAAACCATATATGTTAATTTTAGTATAATTCAGATTATCCAGCTATATAATCAGGATTATATTCCACTGTAAGTATATAATTGTCAAAATGGAGTATTCTACTTATGCTAATATTGATAGTAATGCATATAACATGTAGAAAACCATATATGTTGATTTTTAGTATAATCCAGATTATCCAGCTATAAAATCAGGATTATATTCCATTATAAGTATATAATTGTCAAAATAGAGTACTCTACTTATGCTGATATTGATAGTAATGTATTTAATATGTAGTGTCCCTTATTTTTGCGAAAAATAACGTAAATGTCCCTTATTTCTTCTATCAAAATATGGGTAGGTAGATCTTTTTTTTTTATAATAATTTTTATTGTGAAATTTTTCAATTTATGCAGTGATACAACCAAAATACAAAAAAGCTGTGCAGAGCGGGATGGGGATAAAGTGTGGGTGTCATAGCAAGAAAAATAAAACACGAAAAAAGAAAGAGAAAGAAAGAAAGGAGAGAGAGAAAAGAAAAAGAAAGAAAGAAAGAAAAGCAGGGCTCGTCAGAGGGAGGAGTCTCCTCTCTCTGAGCGAGCTGTGCCTTAAAAAAAAACATATTGGACTTCCGTACTTATATATTCAGTCAAGAACCCTTATATTTTCTTCTAACAATAGAATAAAAATTTCAATATCTATAATACATTTTTGCCCTTATATTGTTCCCAACTGGAACATATATTTACTCTAGCAGCTGTAGGTTATACAAATGCCTTTATAATCCTTCTCTGATGGTTTGGGCATGGGAACCTTCCTTCGCCTTTTGGCTTCTTGGTTAGCTTCTACAATAGTCCTCGAGTGGGGACCAATCCGTTCTCCTTATTGGATTGCCAGAACTTTGTTTTAGAAAGAAGGTCAGCTTGTCCATGTCTCTTATTTCCCATAATCTGTCCAACCATGAATCCATTTCCGGCGTCTTCTCCGACTTCCAGACTGATGCATAGGTGATTCGAGCTGCCGTGATAATATATGTGAATAATCTATCTTCATTTACATCCATTGGGATCACTTTATCCGTTAGGCCGAGGAGGAAGAATGGAATCTTAATGGAATCTCTTTTTTTGAGAATTTTTTTGGGTTGCCCCCCTGAATATCTTTCCAAAATTTCATTGCTCTTTCACATGTCCACCACATGTGGTAGAAACTACCCTCATGTGATTTACACTTCCAGCACAAATTTGAATTATTTTTATACATTATGCTAAGTTTTTTAGGTGTCAGGTACCACCTATGGATTATCTTGAACCAGTTTTCTTTAAGATTGGATGCATAAGTATATTTAATTTTTTGTTCCAAATCTGCTGCCACTCCTGTAATTTTATCTGATGACCAATATTTCTTGCCCAATTGACCATGCAGCTTTTTACCGTTTCTGTTTCCGCTTTCCCACTCTAGTAATTTCTTATATAACAGGGTGATAACCTTATTCTTTTTCCCAATAATTTTTCCCAGAATTCCTCCTTTTCCTCGAAGCCTCGGGCTTTATCCTTCTTAAACAATTCCTTCACTTGAAGGTATTGTAACCACGACATGTTCTTAAACTGTAGTCTTAATTCATCTAGTGGCGTTAATACCCATTCATCTTGATTTTTCTTTAGGAGGTCTTTATATGTTGGCCATGTTTGCCATCCCAGGAGCCTTCTTTGTTTAGCCTCTATGGGCGAAATCCAAAGTGGGGTTTTTTAGATGAAAAAAAGATTTAAATTTAGCCCAAACTTTAAATAGCGCCGATCTCACAAAGTGATTTCCAAAGTTTTTTCAATCTTTGCCTGGTCGTACCAAAGGTACGCGTGCCAGCCCACTCTGAGGTTACATCCCTCCAGAATGAGCAATCTTTCGATTTTTAGAGAGATCCACTCCCGAGCCAGGCCAGCACACACGCCTCGTAATAAGATTTTAAGTCTAGGAGGCCAAGCCCCCTCTGTTCGTTCTATCAATCATTACCCTATATTTTATTCGTGGTTTTCGTCCATTCCATATAAAATTGGTTAGATCTTTGTTCCAATTTTTGAAAATTTTTAAATTTCTAATTATCGGGATATTTTGAAATAAATGGAGGAGTTTAGGCAGGACATTCATTTTTATGATGGCAATTCTCCCTAGCCATGTAAGATTAAGAAATTTCCAATTCATCCAATTTTTTTTATCTCTTTCCACCTTTCTTCATAATTATTTTGTAGTAATTGGGAATTTTTAGCCGTTAGCCAAATCCCCAAATATTTAATTTTCTTTTTAACCTTGAGTCCTGTCTTTTTGTGTAGCATTTCCTGCTTTTCCTTAGTCATATTTTTGGTTAGAAATACAGTTTTTTTTCTTGTTAAGTTTTAGTCCAGCCACTTTACCGTACTCCTCTAGCTTTTGCATCCATTTCTGAATATTCTTAAGAGGATCTTCAATTATACAAACAATATCGTCTGCAAAAGCCCTTATTTTGTATTCTTGATTCGCCACCTTCAACCCCACTATCTCTTTATCATTCCTTATTCCTTTCAGTAGTATTTCCAATGCTAGAATGAACAGGAGGGGAGACAAGGGACATCCCTGTCTCGTTCCCTTCCCAATTTGAAGTTTTACAGATAATTCATTATTTATTCTTAATCGGGCTTCCTGGGATGAATAAATGGCCCTAAAAGCATTTTTGAAGGCATACCCCATGTCCAATTCATCTATAACTCCTTCAATAAAGTCCCAATGGATGTTATCAATGGCCTTTTTGGCGCCCAGCGCCAAAAGGCCATCTCCTTTGTGTATTTATATCGTAATATTCTATTACATCGAGGACTACCCTGAGATTGTCTTTGCTACTTCTATCAGGGAGGAATCCTGCTTGATCCTCACCCACCCAGGTTTTCAGAAATTCTTTTAGTCTCTTGGCCATAATATTCGCGAATATTTTATAATCGCAGTTCAGCAGTGATATTGGCCGAAAGTTTCTTACGTCTGCGGTGTCTAGAGGGTCTTTCTGTATCATTACAATTATCGCTTCCCTCCACGTGTCGGGCACCCCCTTATCTTCTAGTATTAGATTCATAATTTTTTTAAGATAAGGAGTGAGTTCATGGCTCATTGTTTTATAAAATATTGCAGTGAACCCATCTGGGCCCGGTGCCTTATTATTATCTAATTTCTTTATAGCTTCTTTAACCTCTTCTTCCGTTATTTCTCTATTTAATGCCTCTCTCTCCTCATTTGAAATTTTATCCAACTTTTGTGTGGAGATATGATTTGTTATTTCATCTAGTGATATGTCCTCCTTCTTATATAATTGTTTGTAGAACTCTACGAATTGTTGCTGGATATCCCTATTTGATGTATAGATCTTTTCCCCTTCCTTAATCTTTGTGATGACTTGTGCTTGTTTCTTTTTCCTAATTTTCCTGGCTAGCCATTTTCCCGGTTTATTTGCATTCTCAAAAAAAATTTTGTTTTACAAATTTATATTTCTTTGCCAGACCCTCCATGTCTAAATGGTGTTTTCTTTTTTTCAGCTGTTTTAACTTATCATTAACCTTCTTTTTGTTTGGAGATTTTTTAAACTGTTTTTCACATAATGCTATGTCGTCTTCAATCTCCTTAAGTTCCTTATTCCTTACCTTCTTTTGTATTGCATTTTGCTGTATTAAATTTCCTCTCATCACTGCTTTCATTGTGTCCCATATCACCTGTGTTTTTATCTCCCCCGTATCGTTTATGAGAAAGAACTCTTCTAATAATTCTTTATTTTTATTTATATCCTCTTCTACTTTTAGTAAGTTTTCATTAAGTCTCCATTGTCTATTTTTGGTAATATTGTTTATACTTAACTCAACTGGGCAGTGGTCTGAGTGAATACGTGGTCTTATTTTGATGTTGCTGACTTTTATTAGTAAGGAGTAGATACCCAGATCATGTCTATCCTCGACCATGATTTTGGCGCGAGGAATAGAAAGTGTAGTCTTTCTCTAGGGGTACTTGGCCCTCCATACATCCTCCAGGGCCATATCCTCCTTGAGGGATATGAACATTCTAGGTAGATTGCTCGATTCTATATTTTTAGTTTTTCTATCTCCTCTATTTTTATCCATTCTGGTGTCTAAGACTCCATTAAAGTCCCCCCAGCAATATTAGGTGGTCACTTTCATTTTTTCAATGTTTTTCTCTCAAGTATTTAATAAATTTAGTCTTAGGGCCATTCGAGCATATATATTACAAATTAGTATTTTTCACTGTTTAAAGTAATCTGGACCGCTACCACTCTCCCTTCTGTATCTTTGAATTTAAATTCTGGGATAAATCCTCCCTTACATATAATGCCACCCCCTTTTTTATCTCCAGGAAGAGAAATAAACTCTTCCAAATTTCTTATAGGTTAAATGAGAGACATGTTTATGGGAGATATGGGTTTCCTGAAAAGCTATAACTTGGTAATTGGGTAGGTAGATCTTTTTGACTTGGTTGTTTCATAAGTAGCTCGTGTGCTCAAAAAGTGTGGGCACCCCTGATGTAGACCCATGTAATGCAGTTCAAACTGCAGTATGTGAATCAATAGTGACCATATAAAACAGCCACTTCAATACACATTCAAATACTCCATGATTCAGATTGATCCTGTGCAAAATTGACACATAGTTAGAATCATAGAATCATAGTTCCCCCTTCCCTCATGGAAAATTTCAATTTTTGTCCCAACTAGAATATTTCCCCTACATGTAATAGCATTTTCTGCACAGAAAATATTTTAGCATAGAAAATTCTGTTTTCTGTTTTCTGTTAAACAAAATTTATGGCCTTTGTGCAGAATACACCCAGAGGCCTGATTCTTTTCATTCATCAAAATCATGCTTGTCAGAGCTTTGTGATGCTCAAGACAAATGTTTGCGAGTTTTCAAATATTGGCTAAAAAGTCTCCATCTCTGATCTGGAGAGACTGAATTTTAATATTTTCTCTTTTAAAAGGAAAGTGCATGGGACTCATCATAGAGATAGAGGAAATAAAAAACAACACTATTCTCCTTATGAGTTTTTGGAGATCATCCAAAGTTTCGGGGTACGGTGTCATCTGTACACAGATGACGTCCAACTCTGTCACTCCTTCCCACCTGCTACTAAGGAGGCTGTTCAAGTCCTGAATCGGTGCTTGGCCGCTGTAATGGACTGGATGAGGGCAAACAGATTCAAACTAAATCCAGACAAGGCAGAGGTACTCCTGGTCAGTTGTAAGGCTGAACAGGGTATAGGGTTACAGCCTGTGCTTGATGGGGTTACACTTCCCCTGAAGGCGCAGGTTCGCAGTCTGGGAGTGATCCTGGACTCATTGCTGAGCCTGGAACCCCAGGTCTCGGCGGTGGCTAGGGGAGCTTTTTGCACAGGTCAGTCTTGTGCGCCAGCTGCACCCGTATCTTGGGAAGTCAGACTTGGCCACGGTGGTCCACGCTCTGGTTACATCCCGTATAGACTACTGCAACGCTTTCTATGTGGGGTTGCCTATGAAGGCTGCCTGGAAGCTGCAATTAGTCCAGCGCGCAGCAGCCAGACTACTAACGGCAGCGGGGTACAGGGAGTGCACAACTCCCCTGTTGTGCCAGCTCCACTGACTGCCAATTACTTTCCGAGCACAATTCAAAGTGCTGGTGTTGACCTACAAAACCCTATCTGTTCCAGCCCAGTTTACCTGTCCGAACATATTCTCCCCTATGAACTGTCAAGAGTGCTAAGATCATCTGGAGAGGCCCTGCTCTCGGTCCCACCACCTTCGCAGGCGCGTCTGGTGGGGACGAGGGACAGGGCCTTTTCTGTGGTGGCCCCCCGGCTGTGGAATTCCCTCCCAAATGAAATTAGATCTGCCCCCTCCCTCCTGACATTTAGGAAACAGGTGAAAATGTGGCTGTGCAATGAGGCCTTCGCAGAATGAAGGAGGAGATCGCGAAGCGACTAAAGTCGCCAACCACTTGATACGGACTGAATATATGGGTTAAATTGGACTTGATTTTACGTTGGCAAAAGGCTTTTAAAATGTATTTATTGTATTGTATTTTATTGTAAATTTTATTGTAAATTTATGATGCTTTTAGATTTTAAATGTTAGCATTGAATACTTGCTGTTTGCCGGTTTGAGTCCCTCTTCGGAGGTGAGAAGGCCGGAGTATAAAAGTTTTAAATAAGTAAGTAAATAAATAAATAACTACATTTCCCAGAATTTCGACTGCATCCGAAAGCCCCAATCAGGAGAGAGAAGAGATTTGTCTCTCCACAGCAGGAGCCAGACTAGTGAATGGTTGAATCTGCAAAGAGGAGGCTGTTTGATACTTCTAATAAATAATAATAATTTATTTAAATCAGTACTGGGCTGGGAAGTACTCCCTAAATGGATGGTCCTTGGGGGTCTCTTCCAACTCAGTAGGGGAAGCATTAGTTTAGAGCAGTGGTTCTCAACTTGTGGGTCCTTAGGTGTTCTTGCTGTTTGCCGGTTTGAGTCCCTCTTCGGAGGTGAGAAGGCCGGGGTATAAAGGTTTTAAATAAATAATAATAAATAAGTGAGTTAGTGAATCCATGTGTTGAAGCAGCTCTTGGTTGTTAAAACTGTGGTTCTGTCATGGACTGGATCTACACTGCTGCCAAATAAGGCCATTGAATGTCCTGTATGATCAGTGTGGACCCAAGGAGTCTAATAATGCATTCAATGCAGTTCAAAATGCAGTCTGTGAGCCAATACTGGCAATATATTACAGACATAAATTTATTCCACATATGTCCCTATCCCCCTCCCTCGCAATTATGGTTCGAGGGTTTCATTAAAATAACTGAAAAGCAATCAAAGTGTTTTCCTCCTACTTCAAAACATGTTTAAATACTGCATGTTTCAGATTGATCCTGTGCAAAATTGACACATAGTTAGAATCATAGTTCCCCCTTCCCTCATGGAAAATTGCAATTTTTGTCCCAACTAGGATATTTCCCATACGTGGAATAGAATTTTCTGCACAGAAAATATTTTAGCATAGAAATTTCTGTTTTTCTGATGTTTGTTAAACAAAATGTATGGCCTTTGTGCAGAATACACCCTGAGCCTTGAATTTTTTCATCCATTAAAATCATGTTTGTCAGAGCTTTGCGATGCTCAAGACAAATGTTATTGATCGCGGTTTGAGATTTTTGAAATATTGGCGAAGGTTTCCATCTCTGATCTGGAGAAACTGAATTTTAATATTTTCTCTTTCAAAGGGAAAGTGCATGGGACTCATAGAGATAGAGGAAATTAAAAACAACACTATTCTCCTTATGAGTCTTTCCCACACACCTATAACCAAGGAAAAAATATCCTTGATGGAAGCTTTCCATATACTGGATATATGGAGCCCAATAATCTCTGATCTTGAGAGACTAAATTTTAATATTTTCTCTTTAAAGAGGAAGCACACAGAGGAATGAAAAAGCAGCCCTCTACTCATGAGTCTTTCCCATCCAACTATAATCCAGGTAGCAAACGTTCCCCTTGATTTTAGCTTTTCATATACTGGATATTAGGCTTGTGTAAAACTGTCAAAATTTTGTAAGTGGTATTAAAATTTGTGGAATCTGTACTTCTGACATGATATCTGACTTGTGGGCGTGACCTGCGCCTAAAACGTTAGAATCGAAACTTCACCAGTCCTTTTTTGTTTTAATTTTGTAATGCTGGGAAGCCTCCCAAAGTCAGCTTCATATTTATGGCGTGCAGCCAATAAGGCTTCCATTCCTCTTTAAATCAATGGCCTCCCGCCATTAGAAGAGGGAAAGCAGGGAGTAAGCATGGGAAAGAATGAAGAGATCCCTGGGAAATGTAGTTTGGTAAGGTGAGGAGCCCTATGCCAGAGAATTCAAAAGGCCTTGCCCTAAACTACATTTCCCAGAATTCTGACTGCATCCGAAAGCCCCAATCAGGAGAGAGAAGAGATTTGTCTCGCCATAGCAGGAGCTAGACTAATTAATGGTTGAATCTGCAAAGAGGAGGCTGTCTGATACTTCTAATAAATAATAATAATAATAATTTATTTACATCATTGCTGGGCTGGGAAGTAATGTCTAAATGGATGGCCTTGGGGGTCTCTTCCAACTCAATAGGGGAAGCATATTAATTAGTTTGGAGCAGGGGTTCTCAACTTGTGAGTCTCCAGGTGTTCTGGCCTTCAACTCCCAGAAATCCCAACCAGAAAATCAGTCACATCTACTTTTTAATCGGTTGTTTACAACCATCTTAAAAGACCATGCTGGGTCTGGTCAGTGGAGTAGGTTTTCTATTATTGCCTTATTGCACTGTTCCAAATGCTTGTTTCCACAGCCAGGCTTTTACGAACTTTCTGGAGGACAGGAGGGAGGGGCTGATCTAATCTTACTAGGAAGGAAGTTCCATAGTTGGGGGCAATCACTGATAAGGTCCTGTCTCTCGTCCCCGCCAAACATGCCTGTGACTGTGACAGGACCAAGAACAGGGCCTTCCCAGAAGATCTTAGTCTTTGTGGTTGTTCCTAAAGGGAGATGCATTTGAATGGGTAAACTGGGCTGGGGCCATTAGGGGCTTTATAGGCCAACATTTGAATTGTGCCCTGCATCAAACGGGCAGCCAGTGGAGCTGATGTAACATGGGAGTTGTGTGCTCTCTGTATGCTGCCCCATTTATTCTCCTGGCTATCTCTCGTTGGAGTACTTGAAACTTCCAAACAGTCTTCAAAGTCAATACCACATAGAGGACATTGCAGTAGTCTATCCTGGATGTGACACCCCTGGTGGAACAATGGGTTTAACCCTTGTGTCAACAGGACTGAAGACTAACAGGTTGGAGATTTGAATCTGGGGAAACGTGGATGAGCTCCCTTTGTCAGCTCCGGCTCCTCATGCGGGGACATGACAGAAGCCTCCCACAAGGATGGTACAACGTCAAAACATCCAGATATCCCCTGGGCAACGTCCTTGCAGATGGCCAATTCTTTAACACCAGTAACAACTTTTTCCTAACATGAAAAAAAAACTGGATGTAACGAGAGTGTTGACCACCATGGCTGAATCCGACATCCTAAGATACACTGCAACTGGCGCACAATTAAAACTTGTGCGAAAGCCCCCTTAGCCACCGCCGCAACCTATAGTCCCAGCCTCAGCGATGAGTCGAGGAGGACTCTGAAGCTGCGAACCTGCGCCTTCAAGGGGAGTGCAACCCCATCCAGCACAACCCTATGACCTGTTTGGCCTTCCTAAGCTCTGTAGTGTCTGTAAAAGGGACAAATTACATTTCTTCCCATTTGTCATTTACTAAGATAATGACGATGATGCTATGGTGGATTTCTCAGTGACAAATAATGTAGAAAATAATGAAGGATGGGTGTTTGAACAGTACTCTTTTGTTTTTGTTGAAGATTACCCCAAAAGCACCAGCACAAAGAAATGCCGATGCAAACGATTCTGCTCCTCCAATGAATATGCGGACTCAGCATGCACTCTTGGTTATCTCCACTGTTGTAAAATCAAAGGTAAACAACATCTCTATGAATTATATTGCAGAAGCACACAGGGGAATCAATGGGTCAAATTACAAAATGCACTGGATGCAAGAAGACATAACTATCATCACATAACATCACATATCACCCAAAGACATAGCCTTTGTCCCCAAGCAGTCCTGGGCCAATGCAACTTCAACTTTCATTTTACATGTTCCCATGACATATAAAACAGCCATAGGTTTATTCCACAGGTTATTCCGTTTCCTCACATTGTGTTTAAAGGATTTAATTCTTTTAGAAGAGAAAATAAAGAAGATAAAATGCATTTAAGGTGTTTTCTGATGCTCAAGAAAAGTGTTATTGTTTTCTGTTTTGAGAATTTTAAATCTTGGCCAAATAATTTCCATCTCCGATCTTGAACGACTCTTTGTTTTATTTTATTTATTTGTTTAATCATGTCTGAAGTGTCTTGAGAAATTGCAAATCACTTCTGGTGAGAATTGGCTATCTGCAGAGACGTTGCTCAGGGGATTCCTGGATGTGTTACCATCCTATGGGAGCCTTCTCTCATGTCCCCGTCTTCTGCCTTCAGGGCCTAGAGAATGGGCTTTAAAAGGATGGACATTGCAAGCTATGGCCCTGAAAGTAGAGAAAAGCCATCCCACATACAGGGAGACCTGGAATATCTTAAGAATGAGTGCTAGACTCAAAAATATTGAACCAAACAAGATTTATTTGAATAACAACCAGTAAAAATGCCGGTGGCCCAAAATGATTAGTTGGTTGCAAAAGGAAGTCCTTGAAAAAGGATTGCAATCACTTGCCTCTTTGTTTGCAGAGTGATGGTTCCTCTCTTTGATCTCAGGTTTCTGTTGCTCTCTGGCTCGTAGGCCCACGAAGTCCTGTATAAGCCCCAAAATCCACAGTCTATGTTGAGGACAGATCCTCCTTTGTACTGCAGGCTTCGGTTGAGAACGAAGGTTAGGCTTAGTAGGTGAACTAAGATGCTTTGTTGCAGCAGAAGCTTAGATTCCACCTTGCTATGTCCATGTGTTCTCTGGAATGGAGGCAGAAGGGAAGTCCAGCCCCCCAGGTAAACTCAGGAAGGGGAGGAGTTCAGGGTCGTGTTGCCAGGCTTGGGGCCAAGCATGACTCCTCCCATCACAGTTCACATGGCCACAACAATAGAACAAAGCACTTGCAGGTGAGGGCAACCAAATACAAATACAGATATAATATCAGCCCCGTGGGGGCGCCACACCTTGAATGGGAAGCTGGAGCTGACAGATGGGAGCTCACCCTGACCTTCAGGTCAGCAGTTCAGCCAGCACAAGGGTTTAACCCATTGTGCCACCGCAGCTCCTGTTTTTTTCTTTATTAAAATAAGCGTACTTTTATTTTTACTTATTAAAACCAGCATACTTTTATTTTTATTTCTTAAAATGCATTTTTATTTACTAACATAAGCATACAATGTAAATTATTGTTTTTTTTATTTATTTACTATATTTATATACTTCCTTTCTCAGCTCACAGGCGACTCAAGGCGGTTTACAGAGGCAACATTCAGTGCCCAGCATCATATAACATTTAAAAACATTTAAAACATTAAAAACATTAACATATAATATAAAATCATAATAAGGTCAATAAAACATAAATAATTTCCGTCTCCAAAGGCCAACGTCATCATCCAATTGTTCTATATTACTATGTCTGTCACACTGCCTTACATATTTCCAAATGCTTGCTCAAACAACCAGGTCTTGACATTCCTCCAGAATGTTAAAAGTGTGAGGGCCGATCAGATGTCCTTGGGAAGGGCGTTTCATAGCCGATGGGCGACCACTGAGAAGGCCCTTTCTCTCATCCCCGCCAAATGTATTCGGGTTGCAGGTGGGATCGAGATCAGGGCCTCCCTAGACGATCTTAATGTCTTTGTTGGTTCATAGGATGAGATGCGTTCAGACAGGTAAGTTTGGCCAGAACTGTTTAGGGCTTTATAGGCTAAAGCCAGCACTTTGAATTGTGCCCAGTAGCAAATTAGCAGGCAGTGGAGCTGGCACAACAGAGCACCGCCCTTGTTAGTAACCTGGCTGCTGACACTTGGACCATTTGGAGCTTCCGGACAGTCTTCAAAGGCAACCCCATGTAGAGCACATTGCAGTAGTCTAAATGGGATGTAACCCGAGTGTGGACTACCATGGCCAAGTCAGACTTCCCAAGGTACGGGTGCAGCTGGCACACATATTTGTTGCATACATTATTCTATGGCCTGGACTCTGAAAATGAAACTGTGGTTAAGAACAATGGTTTTCAAACTGGAAACAGATTTATTGCATCACCTCCCTCATAAAGCCTCCAAACCCCTTTGGGCATAGGGGGCTGAATGAAAAGCAGCCTCAATTGGACTATCTGCACCCCTTCTGCTCCATTTGGGATTCAAAATGGCCCAAGAATCCCTGAAGCAAAGACTGTGTGATATTGCTTAGAGCACCATGCTTCCCCAGAGTTTTAAATTTATCATGCAAGGAGCCATTTCAGTCTTGGAAATACCTAAAAAGTGTTACAGTGATTTAATATCGCAGACTCTTTACAAAGGCGAGATTAAACATATTTCCCTCAAAGTTACTAGGAGGCAGACTGTCTGGAATTCCTTACTCCCAAAGACGATGCCCCTGTGGAGGAAATGAAATAGAAACAATAGAACTCATTTGATTGCAGTGCTGCTACTACACAGTGCAACGTAGCCAATTTTTATATCCAATCCTGTCCCACATGACCAGCCATTGTTAGAAAGCAAATAACCTCCAATAGGGGTATTACTTGAAACCATGTAGATGTATTTTGTACCACAGACCTTTCCTGAGATGGGGGAATTTATAATGACTGTTGGTTTTATTGATGAGTCTATGGACCGTAATAAAATTGTTGTTATATTGTGGTAAATATTTGTTGTATACATTGAAAATATTGGGATTCTATCCATTATTAGCAAATCAATGAAGTATTTTTCCCGTTCTTCTATATCAGGTAAATCTGGGTATATTCTAATATTTGGCATATACTAGTCATGCTGCCACTGTCATATACAATAAAATTTTGCCAGATTTCTTTTCTAATTCTTCATCTGGCATGTTCAAAAGATACATCTGTGGTGTCATTACAAAGTTTGCATTTAGCATCTTTTCAAGATAGAGGTGGATCTGTTTCCAACAATTGCTTACTTTACTGCATATCCAACATGTAGCTATGGTCCAGAAGTGCTTTTGGCTCAAGAAAAGTGAGTATTTTTAAATATTGGCTGAAAGGTTTCCATCTCTGAACTTGAGGGACTAAATTTTAATATTTTCTCTTTAAAGGGGAAAAACACAGAACTTATAACAGAGGCAGAGGAAATAAAAAGCAGCGCCCTACTTATGAAACTTTATCATCCAGCTATCATCCAGGTAAGAAACGTTCCCCTTGATTTAAGCTTTTCATATACAGGCTTTGAAGCTGCAAGGCCATTCAATGCTGATCAAAGTGGCCAATTGCAACATCTGTCAGGAGAGCTGACTGCACCCCAATAGCTGTAAAAATGAAAGCAAGAGAAGCCCCTGAACTTTCCTCAATTATAGTAATTATGTGCATTTACAATAACAAAAAGTAATGAAATTTTGTTACTTTTGTTATTATAATGAAAATTTATAATTTTCACTAACCATACTTTAGAAACTAAACGCCAGCGCCCCAGTGGCACAATGGGTTAAACCCTTGTGCTAGCAGGACTGAAGACCAACAGGTCAGAGGTTCAAATCCAGGGAGAGCGCAGATGAGCTCCCTCTGTCAGCTCCAGCTCCCCATGCGGGGCCATGAGAGAAGCCCCCCAGAAGGATGGTAAAGCATGAAAACATCCAGGATTACCCTGGGAAACATCCTTGCACACGGCCAATTTTCTCACACCAGAAGCCACTGGCAGTCTCTCAAGTCACTCCTGACACACACACACACACTGGATGTAACAAGAGTGTGGACCACCATGTACATTTTTATGCTGGTCATTGACCGTAAGAAATCTTGTATTCTAAGTGTTATAGTTCCAGAACTAACTTCTTAAACTTCTGTGTATTTAGATAAACTGTTGTGATTTGGCTGAGTCTGACTTTCTAAGATACGGGCACAACTGGCCCACAAGTTTTGATTGTGCGAAAGCCCCCCCTAGCCAACACTGCAACCTGAGGTCTTAGGCTCAGCGAGGAGTCCAGGAGGACTCCCAAGCTGCGAGCACCGGCGCCTTCAAGGGGAGTGTAACCCCATCCAGTACAGGCTGTAACCTTATACCCTGTTTGGCCTTCCTAAGTTCTGTTGTGTCTGTAAAAGGGACAAATTACAATTTCTTCCTATTTGTCATTTACTAAGATAATGAATATGTTATGGTGGATTTCTCAATGACAAATAATGTAGAAATTAATGAAGGATGAGTGTTCAAACACGACTGTTTTGTTTTTGTTGAAGATTACCCCAAAAGCACCAGCACAAAGAAATGTCGATGCAAATGATTCTGTCCATCCAATGAACATGCAGACTCAGCATGCACTCATGGTTATTGTTGCACCTCAGAACTCGGACAGCCCCCCCTAGATCACACACGCACAGGAAGATGCAATAGATGTTCTTTTATTTAGAATAAAGGATAAAGAATATTCAAAGGAAGTATGAATAAAGCAACCCAAAGTAGTCCAATTAAGTTCTGTAGCTGTAAGCCCAAACGGCTTAAATCCCAAGGAAAGCAAAGATACAAAGCAAGGCAAACCGCTCCGGCGGCCAAACGTGGTACTTGAGGTAAACTGCAACAGCGGTCAACATGGACTTGAATCCGAACCACTCCGGTGGTCGGTGTGAACTTGGAGACTTGGACGTGAGACTTGATCAAGCTAAACGTGGCTTCAGGTATGATCAGAAGCCCGGGAGCACAGACTAATAAGGAAGCTTGTCTCGGTGGGCCCATCTCACCCCCTTCCTTAGATTCCACGATTTCCTAGAATCTCTGATGTTCGCCCTTCTATCAAACACCGACTCGTTAGCAGGCCCAGCTGCACCACTATCAGAGTGAGAAACAGGAAACTCCTCTTCTCTGGCATGCTCATCTGGGAAGGGAGTAGAAACTCTCTCTTGGGAACCAAGGCCACAAGGCCTCTCATAGTCTGATGCAGAATCCTCTTCCATAGACTCCTCAGTAAACTCATCTGCAGTCCTATATCCCTCTAGTTATTCATCATCCCATTGCAAACTCTCATTTGGAGACCCATACCCATCTAGCCATTCGTCATCTCCAAACTGCCCCTGATCAGCTGGGACGCCTGGTGCCTGACTCTGACCACTGGGCTGACCAGGCTGGAACACCACAGTTATCTCCACTGTTGTAAAATCAGAGGCAAACATCTCTATGATATATATTGCAGAAGCACACAGGAGAATCAATGGGTGAAGTTACAAAATAAAATGCACTGGATGCAAGAAGACGTAAGTATCAGGAAGCCCAATGAGATCTGGAATTTCACTTGATGGATAACAACTCACCCAATTTGAGGAGAAGGGTGAGGAAAAAAGAAAAAAGAAACATGGCAACACCTTTAAGACTAAGTGGTTTGTATTTTCACATGGTTTACTGGGAACTCAAACTACTAAATTGAATTCTATATGTTCACAAATTCCACTCCGGTAGCAGTGGTATGACCAAGGATAATGGCATTATGTCTTTGACACAAAAGCACACTACACAAATTCTATACAAGAGTGTCAAGACCCAAAATCCAGAGCCAAAGGAGCAGGCTCTGGATTTGGAGTCATGTCAGTTTCACAGTAGATAAGAGATCAGCTGCATGGCCTGGGAACCAAAGACCGTTATTGCCTTGGCACGCGAACTCGACGCCAAAGAGAGGGGGTGTGAACCAACTGCTTGACTGATTGCTCCTTGACTGGCATGTGTATAAAAAGGGGGTTTTGGGCATGGTTGAGCCATTCCTGACATCGTATAGTCTAGATATCGTACCCTAAAGCTGTTGAGTGGTTTCCAGATTTGCGTCTGTGAGTCATTTCACACATGCTGGACTGAGTCTCTGACACAAGAGTCCTCTCCCATAATAACAGAAGCCTTCTTGGAGAATTTTGAACCTTGGAAAATTATTTTTTGGCAAACAGATTTATCCTTTCCAAACATCAGCACTAAGTGAGTATTGTTACTATCTGAAAGACTTGTACCACCTCAACCAGACCTTTGAAAATGTGGGGGAAGGGACATTGTTGATAATGTTGTTTTTAAGAAACCACAGCTCAATTTCCACTATTAGACGTGATTAGAAGTGAATTAATCCCATGTAATAGTGGAAATTATTCCCCGCCTGTGGAACTCACTCCCTATTGATGTACGATCAGCTCCATCCTTCCTGGCATTCAGAAAAAAAGTGAAATCCTGGTTATGGGACCAAGCGTTTGCACATTAGCACGATACGGCACTTTAGATTGCACTGAGATGGCAACCGGTGCACAAGACCCAATGTTTTTTATGGACGGAATACTGTTTTAAACTGATGTGAATGTATATGTTGTATTTTAATGCTAATTGTATTTTATTGTATTTTAATGCTAGCTGTATTTTAATGTATTTTAATTTAACTGCTTTTGGTTTTATTATATGTATACTGTGTGGCATCGAATTGTTGCCGTTGTTAGGCCGCTATGAGTCCCCCCTCAGGGGTTGAGAAGAAGCGGGGTAGAAATGGTGGTAATAAATAAATAAATAAATAGTGAATGTATACAATTTACGTGTGTTGAAGCACCTCTTGGTTGTTAATACTATGGTTCTGTTATGAACTGGATCTACACTGTTGCCAAATAAGGCCGTTTGAGTGGCCTGTATGATCAGTGTGGACCCCTGGAATTCACGTCAATGCAGGTCAAACCAAATTGTGGGAGTCTACACTAGCCCTATAATGGAGCATAGTAAGAAGTAACCAGTAGGATTCTGGCTGATATCCTTCCTTCTGTCCTTCCTTTAATCTTAAGCAACAAAGTTCAGACTGCACACTGAACCATATAAAACAGCCTTAGTTTTATTCCACAGATTATTCAATTTCCCCACATTGTGGTTTGAGGATTTCATTCTTGAAGAGGAGAGAAAAATAAGAAAAGAAATAACAATTAAGGTGTTTTCTTCCCACTTAAAAAGTGCTCAAAAACTAACCATGTCAGATTTATCCTGTGTAAAGTTGACATGTTGATTTTACCCCACACAAAATGTGGGGGGCCAGAAATGTTTGGGGGTCCAGAAAACAGCTTCTCTTGTACATGTAAAAGCGTTTTCTGAATGGAGAATAATATTTTTGTATTCAAATGTGGGTTTTTTTCTACTCAAAGAAATGTTTGTCAGGGATTTCAGTTGCTCAAGAAAAGTTATTGATTACTGAATATTTTCAAATATATGCAAAAAGGTAATTTATCTCTTCTTCTGAGGTTACATTTTAATTTTTTCTCTTTAAAGGGGATGTCCGTGGAACTCATAGTGGCAGAGAAAAGAAAAAGGAATATAGCAATTTTCATTCTGTGATTCAGTCATCCACTGATAAGCTAGGTAAAAAAATGGTTTCCCTAATGCAATTTTGTCTTATACTGGATATATGTATTTGATAAATCCTGTATTGGCCCCTGGATTTCCCAATTATTGGAAATGTAGATATTGGAGATATGTCTTGTTTAAGAAACTAAGGCTGAAATTCTGCTTTTAGTCTTGATAAGAAAAGAGCAGTAAATGATTTAGATTTACATATGTTGACTCACCTCTCATTTGTTAATATTCTGGTTCAGTGAGACTGGATCTACACTGCCAAACAATGTAATTTAAATGACATTATATGGTCAATGTAGACCCATGTAATGCAGTTCAAAATGCAGTATATGAATCAATACTGACCATATAAAACAGCCATATATTTATTCCATTAATGTCCCTATCAACCTCCCCCCCAATTCTGGTTTGATGGTTTCATTAAAAAACTGAAAAGCAACCAAGGGTTTTTTATCCTACTTCAATACACATTCAAATACTCCATGATTCACATTGATCCTGTGCAAAATTGACACATAGTTAGAATCATAGATTCATAGTTCCCCCTTCCCTCATGGAAAATTTCACTTTTTGTCCCAACTAGAATATTTCCCATGCATGTAATAGCATTTTCTGCACAGAAAATATTTTAGCATAGAAAATTCTGTTTTCTGTTTTTTGTTAAACAAAATTTATGGCCTTTGTGCAGAATACACCCAGAGCCCTGAATTTTTTCATTCATCAAAATCATGCTTGTCAAAGCTTTGTGATGCTCAAGACAAATGTTATTGATCCCGGTTTGAGAGTTTTCAAATATTGGCTAAAAGGCCTCCATTTCTGATCTGGAGAGACTGAGTTTTGATATTTTCTCTTTAAAGGGAAAGTGTGTGGGACTCATCATAGAGATAGAGTAAATAAAAAACAATACTATTCTCCTTATGAGTCTATTCCACCCACCTATAATCAAGGTATGAAATATCCTTGATGGAAGTTTTCCCTATACTAGATATATGGAGTCCAATAATCCTGTCTTGATACTTGGATTTCTCTATTGTTGGAAATGTAGACATTGGTGATAATGTGGTTTCTGAGAAACCTTAGCACAATTCTCACTATTAGACATGATTAGAAATGGATGTCTCAATCCCGGTGAAACAATGAGTTAAACAATTGTGTTAGCAGGACTGAAGACTAACAGGTTGGAGGTTCAAATCCCGGGAGAGCGTGGATGAGCTCCCTTTGTCGGCTCCAGCTCCCTGTGCGGGGACATGAGAGAAGCCTCCCATAAGGATGGTAAAACATCAAAACATCCAGATATCCCCTGGGCAATGTCCTTGCAGATGGCAAATTCTCTCACACCAGTAACAACTTTTTCCTAACATGAAAAAAATACTGGATGTAACGAGTGTTGACCACCGTGGCTGAGTCTGACTTCCCAAGATACACTGCAACTGGCACACAATTAAAACTTGTGCGAAAGCCCCCCTAGCCACTGCCGCAACCTGTGGTCCCAGCCTCAGCGATGAGTCCAGGAAAGCTCTCAAGCTGCGAACCTGCACCTTCAAGGGGAGTGTAACCCCATCCAGCACAGGCTGTAACCTTATGACCCTATGGCTTTCCTAAGCTCTGTTGTGTCTGTAAAAGGGAAAAATTACATTCCTTCCTATTTGTCATTTACTAAGATAATTACAATGATATCATGGTGGATTTCTCAGTGACAAATAATGTAGAAAATAATGAAGGATAGGTGTTTGAACATGACTGTTCTGTTTTAGTTGAAGATTACCCCAAAAGCACCAGCACAAAGAAATGCCGATGCAAACGATTCTGCTCCTCCAATGAATATGCAGACTCAGCATGCACTCATGGTTATCTCCATTGTTGTAAAATCAAAGGTAAACATCTCTATGATATATATTGCAGAAGCACACAGGGGAATCAATGGGTGAAGTTACAAAATAAAATGCACTGGATG
This sequence comes from Anolis apletophallus, assembly GCA_030556195.1. Lineage (NCBI taxonomy): Eukaryota > Metazoa > Chordata > Lepidosauria > Squamata > Anolidae > Anolis > Anolis apletophallus. The sequence goes on along the minus strand of JARBWK010000003.1, from coordinate 14,263,827 downwards.
CACAAAGACATAAATATCAGGAAGCCCAATGAGCTCTGGAATTTCACTAGATGGAGAACAACTCACCCATTTTAAGAAGGGTGAGGAAAAAAGAAACATGGCAACACCTTTTAAGACTAAGTGGTTTGTATTTTCACATGGTTTACTGGGAACTCAAACTACTGAATTGAATTCTATATGTTCACAAATTCCAATCCGTTAGCAGTGGTATGAACAAGGATAATGGGATTATGTCTTTGACACAGAGGTACACTACACAGATTCTATACCAGAGTCCTCTCTACTTCACATATAATAGCAGGAGCCTTCTTGGAGAATTTTGAACCTTGGGAAATTATTTTTTTGCAGACGGTTATATCCCTTTCATTTCATTTTCATTTCATTTATTAGATTTCTTAGCCGCCACTCCCAGTGGCTCGGGGCGGCTTACATCGACATAAAATTACAACCTACAATAACATTAAAAACACAGATTAAAAATATTCCAGAAAAGGATACAACCTTTAAAAATAGCATATTATTCACAGCTCAAAGGCCTGCCGGAATAAAACAGACTTGCAGGCCTTCCGAAAAGCTAGTAAATTGCGCAAGGCCCTAACCTCTGGGGGGAGTGCGTTCCAGAGGACTGGGGCGATGATGGAAAACGCCCTCCTCCGCGTTGATGTTAGATGGTACTGTTTAACATTTGGTACGAGGAAAAGATTCCTCTCTTCAGATCTAAGTGATCTCGTGGGACAGTATGGGGTTAGGCGGTCCCTCAGGTACATTGGCTCCAGACCATACAAGGCCTTAAAAGTCAAAACTAGCACTTTGAAGGTGATCCGGTACTCGATAGGAAGCCAGTGCAGTTCCCGCAGAATTGGTGTGATGTGGCAGCTCGGAGGAACTCCTGCGAGCAACTGAGCTGCGGCATTCTGCACTAGCTTGAGTTTCCGGGTCACCGACAGAGGCAGGCCAATGTAGAGAGTGTTACAGAAGTCTAACCATGAGATGACCGTAACTTAGATCACCATGGCCAGGTTGTGCCGGGATAAGTAAGGGGCCAGCCTCCAAGCTACTAAGTGACTATCTATATAAATAAAAATGTAATGCTAATTTGTGGGATTAACATAACTCAAAAACCACTGGATGAATTGACACCAAATTTAGACACAATACACCTATCAGGCCAACAAGTGACTGTCACTCATAAAAAAACTGAAAAACACAGCAAAAGGGACTTTAAAAGCCAGAAAAATAAATAAAGAATGCATTACAACACATGCACAAAACCACATATATACACATACACACATACACAAAACACAAATACACAGACTGGGCCATAGCAACGCATGGCAGATTATGAATAGTTGTTAATATCTGAAATATTTGTAAAATTTCACCCAGATCATTGAAAATTTGGGGCAAGGGATATTGGTGGTCATGTTGTTTTTAAGAAACCACAGCACAATTTCCACAATTAGACATGATTAGAAGTGACTTAGTGAGTGCATGTGTTGAAGCACCTCTTGGTTGTTAAAACTGTGGTTCTGTCATGGACTGGATCTACACTGCTGCCAAATAAGGCAATTTGAATGTCCTGTATGATCAGTGCGGACCCATGGAATTAGGAGTCTAATAATGTATTCAATACAGTTCAAAATGCAGTCTGTGAGTCAATACTGACAATATATTACAGCCATAAATTTATTCCACAGATGTCCCTATCCCCCTCCCTCGCAATTATGGTTTGAGGGTTTCATTAAAATAACTGAAAAACAACCAAAGGGTTTTCCTCCTACTTCCAAACACATTAAAAAACTGCAGATTTTTCCTGTGCAAAATTGACACATATTTAGAATAATAGAATCATAGTTCCCCCTTCCCTCATGGAAAATTGCAATTTTTGTCCCATCTAGAATATTTCCCATACATGTAATAGCGTTTTCTGCACAGAAAATATTTTAGCATAGAAATTTCTGTTTTCTGTTTTTTGTTAAACAAAATGGATGGCCTTTGTGCAGAATACACCCTGAGCCCTGAATTTTTTCGTCCATCAAAATAATTCTTGTCAAAGCTTTGTGATGCTCAAGAAAAATGTTATTGATCACTGTGTATTGTCAAATATTGGATAAAAGGTCTCCACCTCTGATCTGAATTTCAATCTTTTCTCTTTAAAGGGAAAGTGCGTGCGACTCATCATAGAGATAGAGGAAATAAAAAGAAACACACTATTCCCCTTATGAGTCTTTCCCACACACCTATAACCAAGGAAAAATATCCTTGCTGGAAGCTTTTCAAATACTAGATATATGGAGCCCAATACTCTCTGATCTTGAGAGACTAAATTTTAATATTTTCTCTTTAAAGAGGAAGCACGCAGAACTGACAATAGAGACAGAGGAATGAGAAAGCAGCCCTCTACTCAGGAGTTCTTCTCATCCAACTATAATCCAGGTAAGAAACGTTCCCCTTGATTTAAGCTTTTCATATACTGGATACTAGGCTTGTGTAAAACTGTCAAAAGTTTTGTAAGTGGTATTAAAATTTGTGAAACCTCTTCTTCTGAAGTGACATCTGACTTGTGGGAGTGACCTGTGCCTAAAACCTTATTTATTTATTTATTTATTGTTTGGTCTTGTATTCCGCTCCTCCCTGCAGGCTCGGGGCGGGTAACAGCAAATAAAATAGGCAGCATGTATCAATCATGCAGCCATACAGTAAAAACATAAAACATAAAACATACATCACATCAGAATCGAAACTTCACCAATCCTTTTTTATTTTGTAATTCTGGGAAGCCTCTCAAAGTCCGCTTCATATTTATGGCAAGCAGTCAACAAGGCTTCAATTCCTCTTTAAATCAAAGAAGATGGAAAACAGGCAGTAAGCAGAGTTATCTGGGGAAAGTTGAAGAGTTATCTGGGAAATGTAGTTTGGTAAGGCGAGAAGCCCTATGCCAGATAATTCAAAAGATCTTGCCCTAAACTACATTTCCCAGAATTCTGACTGCACCCAAAAGCCCCAATCAGGAGAGGGAAGAGATTTGGCTGAGTCTGACTTTCGAAGATACGGGCACAACTGGCCCACAAGTTTTGATTGTGCAAAAGCCCCCCTAGCCAACACCGCAACCTGAGGTCTTAGGCTCAGCGATGAGTCCAGGAGAACTCCCAAGCTGCGAGCACCTGCGCCTTCAAGGGGAGTGTAACCCCATCCAGTACAGGCTGTAACCTTATACCCTGTTTGGCCTTCCTAAGTTCTGTTGTGTCTGTAAATGGGACAAATTACATTTCTTCCTATTAGTCATATACTAAGATAATGATGATGTTATGGTGGATTTCTCAGTGACAAATAAAGTAGAAAGTAATGAAGGATGAGTGTTCAAACACGACTGTTTTGAAGATTACCCCCAAAGCACCAGCAGAAAGAAATGTCAATGCAAACAATTCTGTTCATCCAATGAATATACAGACTCAGCATGCACTCATGGTTATCTCCACTGTTGTAAAATCAAAGGTAAACATCTCTATGATATATATTGCAGAAGCACACAGGGGAATCAGTGGGTGAAGTTACAAAATAAAATGCACTGGATGCAATAAGACGTAAGTATCAGGAAGCCCAATGAGCTCTGGAGTTTCACTAGATGGATAACAACTCGCCCATTTTGAGGAGAAGGGGGACATTTAACATATTTATTTATTTATTCAAATATTTGTACTCCGCCCGTCTCTACCCCCGAAGGGGGACTCATATAAAACAGCCTTAGTTGTATTGCACAGGTTATTCTTTTCCCCAACATTGTGTTTTGAGGAATTTCACTCTTAAAGAAGAGAAAATAGAAGAAAAGAAGGGAAAAAAGCCATTAAGGAGTTTTCTTCCCACTTCAAAAAAGTGTTCAAAAACTAACAATTTCAGATTGATCCTGTGCAAAATCTACATGTAGAGTTTTCCCTGAGGAAAACGTGCATTTTTGGGGCCAGAAAACAGCTTTTTCCTGTAAATGTAATATCAATTTCTGAATGGAGAATAATATATTTTTGTATCAAAAATGTTGTTTTCTGCTTTAAAATGTTTGCTTGGGATTTCTGATGCTCAAAAAAAGTTATTTGTCACTGTTTGAATATTTTCAAATAGTTACAGAAAGGTGTTTTATCTCTTTAAAGGGGAAGTGCTTGGAACTCATTATAGAGGCAGAGGAAATATAAAGGATTTTTACAATTTTCCTTCTGAGGTTATCACATCCACTGATACTATATGTAAGAAATGTTCAACCCTGACGCACACTTTTATCACCCCCCTTTGTGTTTTGAGGATTTCATTCTAGAAAGGGGGGGGGGGGGGGAGAAAGAAAGCAAATGCCTGCATATTATGTTTTCATGTTTGATCTTGAGAAACTAAATTTTTATCCTCTCTCTTTAAAAAGGGGAGATGCACTGAACACATCATAAAGGCAGAGGAAATAAAAAGCAACATTCACATCTTCCCAGTCAGCATTTCCCATCCATCAATACTTTATGTAAAATATGGTCTATTTATTTATTTGCAGTATTTATATACCAAAGCAAAAAGGATATATGCAACCATAAACTAGTAAATATGTTTCAAACGCAATATAATCCGTGATGAGAGTCCCTGGTGAATTCAAAGTCCATATGATTCCACCATGGGAAATGATACTAGTGATGCCCTTGTTTGAACACATTTTGATATATCTACAACTTGATTTGGTGTAAATGATGCATGCAAAGATTACCAAGTAGCTTCTACCTCGCCCTGATGAAGCGCATTGCTGCACGAAACGGTATAGAAGAGGCGCCCAGAATCCTAACGCTGTTGGCAGGCACTGGCCAGGATATGCCGGTGACCTCCCCCTAACTGCTACTTCAAATTGATTCTTACATCGTGCATGTCGGCTTTGGATATTACTCAGCAATCACGCCATGTTGCCAGAGGTAATTGGTATCATTCTACAAGCAGTATAATCCGCGTTCACTGGAAACATGGATATTGACATTTCAGTTCTTTTGAAACAACAATGAATGTTTGTTTACTACTTGCTTTATTTTGAAGTCATGAGATCAAATTGTGTTAAGACTGTATAGGGACTTTGAATTCACCAGGGACTCTCATCGCAGATTATATTGCAAGTGTTTGAAACATGTTTTGGATTGTATTGTCATATTGATTGTGTCAATGTCCTTATATAATAGATGGATACCGAACCAATCATAGTTAAATATCATTGTTGAGGGCCAGAAAGACTTAAGAGTGTAACGTTTCAATAACCTTTGATAACACGCTCAATGTTTTCGATGTGGTCGTGTTACTACTAGCTTACCAGTGGTACATTTACTAGTTTATGGTTGCACATATCCTTTTTGCTTGGGTTGTACCAGTAGGCACCACACCGTTGTTTTTGTGTATTTGTATACCACCCTTCTCAACCCCGAATGGGACTTGGGCAGTTCACAGTGTTGGCATGTATTGGTCTACCTGTGGGTCTACCTCAGGGGTGCTCATTAGGTAGGTCGCGATCTACTGGTAGATCGCGTAGGGCGTCCTGGTAGATCACAGGCAGGGCAGGAGGAAGGCTCAGTCCCACCCCGCAGGCTCCCGCCACCGCCCAAGTGCTGCCGGCCCTGGGTTATCTGAGGTCCTTTCCACACAGTTGAATAAAATCCCATGTTATCTGCTTTGAATCAGATTATATGGCAGTGTGGACTCAGAAAACCCAGTTCAAAGCAGATATTGTGTTATATGTTTCACATTTTTGTAGTGGGTAGGTAGATCATTTTGACTTGGTTGTTTTATAAGCAGTTCGCATGCTGAAAAAGTGTGAGCGCCCCTGGTCTACCTGTTGCAAGCTTTTTGTATACTGAATGTATGGGTTCTAATAATCTTCTTCGCTTCTGGGTTTGCATGTTGTTGGAAATGTAGACCCTGGCGATGGTTATGCCACAGGCTGGATCTACATTGCTAAATAATGCAGTATATTATCTTTTCCAATATTTGCAAAATTTCTTGCCATCTCTAATTTTAAGAGGCTAAATTCTGACCTTTTTTGTTTAATGGGAAAGTGCACTGAACACATGATAGAGTCACAGGAAATACAAAGTGACATCAATCTTTTCCTGGTAACCCTTTTCCACCCATCGATACTCAAGATGGATCTGAAAAATTCTACCCCTTTATTTATCTGTTGTTGGGAATGCAGAAGTCAAGCTAAGATTGTTTCAGTATCCCAAATGATAAGTGATTGCCCAATGGATTTTTGGGTCAGAAGGACAAAGCAGAAGAGGGATTAGGTGCTTTGAAGCCAGATCTCTACCAGGAATGTTACTTTATTTCGGTAGATGTTTCCACCAATACAATCCTCACAATTTTGATTCCACAAATGTTTCTGTTCCCTCACAAATTGTGGTTGAGTGGTGCTGCCTCCCTCTATCTCCTGCTCTCAGTTGGAAAGTGTTGGGTCCAATGCTAGTTAACCTTTTCATATGATGAATATGTGACTTCAATGACAAGGTGTCATTTTCTTCTCCCTATATACTGCTGTAAGAAGTGTAGACGACTTCTTCATTTTAGATGTTCATCGTTTAATATTTCTGAGGTTTCAAGCTTTTTAACTCCTGAGATTTATTCTAAATATGTACTTTTGTTAATTTCTCATTAGTTCCACTGTCGTATCAGGATTTCTCCAAAATACCTCCATATCCTTTCACCACAGGAGGTAAGAAATATGAGGGCAGGTAGAAGCGAATGTATTAATACAAGGCGGTGGACAGATTATGTCCATTGAAGACACGGGCAAGGAGGGTGGTCTGCCTTCGTGTTTCAGGGTCTTGAGAGACTGAATTATTTGACCTTTTGTGTTTCAAGGGAGTCTTTATGAGGATGACACCTTACCTCCCAATCAAATTCTCGATTTTCCTGACACACCTTCAACTCCCATCATGGCTTTAGGTAAGAAGTGTTTACGTACAGGAAAACAAAACGCATCTAGGCAAAAAATGTTCATTGTGTTACTAGCTCATGGAGTCTCCTGCTTTGAGACATTAAATAATCATGAATTAAAACTTGTGCGCCAGTTGTGCCCATACCTTGGGAAGCCTGATCTGGCCACAGTGGTCCACGCTCTTGTTACATCCTGAATAGATTACTGAAATGCGTTCTATGTGGGGTTGTCTTTGAAGACTGTTTGGAAACTCCAACTAGCCACTGGGCAGCAGCTATATTACTCACTGGAGCATCATACAGGGAGCATACCACCCCCCTGTTATGTCAGCTCCACTGGATGCCGGTCCAGTTCCGAGCAGAATTCAAAGTGCTGGTCTTGACCTATAAAGCCCTTTATGGTTCCGGCCCAGCGTACCTGTCTGAACATATCTCCCTCTACGTCCCACCTCGCTGTTCTGGGGAGGCCCTGCTCTCGGCCCTGCCTCTGTCGCAAACATGCTTGGCAGGGACAAGGGACAAGGCCTTCTCGGTGGTGGCCCTCTGCATGTGGAATTTGCTCCCCAGCAAAATTAGGTTATCCACATCCCTCCTTTCCTTCCGAAAGAAGATAAAAAACGTGGTTGTGGGACCAGGACTTTGGGTAGCACGCTGACAATGACAATGGGGATGATGACAATCACTATGGAAATGGACTATGGACAAGCTTTCTAATAGAGTCTCTGGCCATAGAAATTTGGCTTAGATTAGGCCATTAGACTGTAATGTTTTAAACATTTTTTAAAAAATAATTGAATTGATTTAATGTATTTTATTATGTGCATATAGCCGCTCTGAGTCCCCCCCCGAGGGGGGGGGGCTTTGAGAAGGGCAGGGTAGAAATACTATAAATAAATAAAAATATATAGGGGCATTGAATCATTGCTGGCTGTAAGCCACCATGAGTCCCACCCTGGGGGGACGGGGTTGGGAAGGGCGGAGTACAAATATTTGAAATAAATAAATAATAATAAATAAATGAATAATGAGGAACTTAAAATAAAGTCAATTTCACACTAACACATATAACCTGAGTTGCTTAGGTTCAAAAGGGCCGCTGCCCCACTGCTTTCATATCTCCTTTCTCATTCCTGCCCCTTAACCTTTCTCCCTTTTTCCTTCTCTTCTTCATTTATTTTCCTTTTGTTTTACTTTCTTCCCTTTCCCCTCCTTCCTTCCTTCTCTTTTTCCTTTTTTCTCTGTTCCTCTCTTTCTTTCTTTTTCTCTCCTTTCTCCAGCTTTGAGAGGGCCTGCCCCACAATGTCTCCATGGCAGCATGGTGCTTTGTGGCTCTTTCCTTCCTTCTCCTTTCTCCTCATATGAATGTCATCTTTCTTTCCCAGGGACATCACCTATACCTAGTAGCAGCCAATCCAGTGACATGACAGAGGGCCACTTTACCTAGCAAAAGCCTTTGTGGTACAGGCACGCATAGGGACATACATACTTTGACTTGTATATATTTAGATATGGATACCCTATTTGTATTTTCGACCTGTGTCTTGAAATATTTCACTGTTTTGTTTTCAACTATTAAGTAGTAATAGTCAGCACCAAACATTTCCTGGGGTTAGGGGTGCAAGACTCTTGTGAAAGTGGAAAATTTATTCATTTATTTATTTATTAACTTTATGTATACCCTGTATCCATCTTCTCAAGGGGACTCAGGGCAACTTACATGAGGCCAAGCCCAATAACACATAATAACAAAACAATAGTGTAAAGAATCACTGCCTACAGCTAGCGTCTTCACTTGAGGATCTTTTTTCAATCAAACTGCCACCAATCTGTAATGGAGGCATACCTCTTTATAAAGTCTCTAAACTTAAGTACACTAAGTTGTAGAAGTAGATTTAACACCAACGTAGACTTTCAAGCTGCCACCACAACAATCCTGGCCACCCTATGTGAGGGGTTTATTTTGAGGCTTGTGTTTTAAAATGATGTCCCAGAGAGATTTGTAAGGAGGAACTTCAACAGTTTATTTTGAACAGCGTGGAGGTTTCAAAGTGTTCAGAGCTTAGGTGGTTACAGTAACTTCAGAGAGGTACAGAACTTAAAGTTTCTTATTCCCTAAACACAATGTTTGATTGTATCTCTTCAAACAGTAAATTAATAATACTATAGATATTTTGCCTCAATAGGCTTCCTACCTATATGTTAAGTTAGCTTCCCAACCTAACATAAACAGCGGTTCCTATAGGCTTTTTAAGCCTACCTGCCTTTCTGCAGTATTTAAAACCAGCCCTTTCTGTTTCCCTCAGAAAAGACAACAGCAACTCTTCAAATTGCTACCAGCTAGTCTAACCGCTCCTGGCTAACTGAAACAAGGAATTTTTATCATTTATCATTATAACAGCGAAGTATTGGCAAAGGCTTTCATGGATGGAATCACTGGGTTGCTGTAAATTTTTCAGGCCAAGTTCCAGAAGCATTCTCTCCTGATGTTACACCTGCATCTATGGCAGGCATCCTGAGAGTTTGTGAGGTTTGTTGGAAACAGCAAATGGCAAACTTTGGGAGCTTTGCAACTACTATTGTGGTCAAGAACCATTAACAAATAACCTCCTAAGCTCTGTTGTGTCTGTAAAAGGACCACAACAACAACGGTTATGCTGTTGAATTACCTACAAAAACACACACAGGAGTGTGTACACCAAGTCAAAAGAACAATATAACAATCTTCTCATAGCAATGAGTTTATCAATGGTACATATACAAAAAAACCAACCCTTGAAAGAGTATTTATTGATTATTGATTATTGATTATTGATTATTGATTACTGATTACTGATTATTGATTATTGATTATTGGATTATTGATTATTGATTATTGATTATTTATTTGGACTCCCCGAGGGCTCGGAGCGGCTTACAATCAGGTAAAACACACAGAGATAAAAGCATACATATTAAACTAGCTTAAAAAAGATTTCTGGCCTAGCAATTAAAGGCTAGCCGGAAAAGGTGAGTTTTGCAGGCCTTGCGGAAGGAGAGAAGGTCCTGCATGGCCTGTACATCGCTAGGAAGAGTGTTCCATATTGACAGCGCCACTACAGAAAAGGCTCTGCACCGGGTCGATGTAAGACGGATTGCTTTGAAGGTCGGTACTTCAAGGAGGTTCAAAGTGACCTCTGGGGTTGGGAGGGGGAAGACGATCCCTCAGATACAACGGCCCCAGACCATACAAGGCCTTGAAAGTTAACACCATCACCTTGAAGCTCAACCGGAACCAATGAAGCTGCTGGAGGATAGGTGTTATGTGACATCACACTGGAGCCCCAGTGAGAAGTCGGGCAGCAGCATTCTGGATGAGCTTAAGTTTCCGGATCACTGACAAGGGCAGGCCAATGTAAAGGGCGTTACAGTAGTCACAAAATAGTTAATTTTCATAACAACAACAAATTTACTGCTAATTTGTAATGTATGTTTATTGTATGTTCTAAATGCTTTCCAATGGTACTTGGAACTTCCATTTGAATGTTTAGGAGTTGTTATGAAAATTTATTGATTAACTATGTTGTGATTCATATGCCTTTGTAACTTTTGAATGCTCTGCGACTTAAATGCATAGATGTATTGACATTGGCGTATTTCCATTTATTTGTGTAGATACGAATATGATATTGTTGTAAGCAGTCAGTCAGTATGGAATAATTATTACAAAGGCAATACTCCTTATAATTTATTTGGGTATATCACTCTGGTGCATTGCACCCTTGAAGCATCCAGTACGATTTATGGGTTTATAATACTCTTTCAAAGGATGGTTTTTTGTATACGTACCATTGATAAAATTATTGCTATGAGAAGATTGTTATATTGCTCTTTTGACTTGGTGTACACACCCCTGTGTGTGTTTTTGTGTCTGTTAAAGGGACAAATTACATTTCTTCACATTTGTCATTTACTAAGATAATGATGATGTTGTCGTGGATTTCTCAGTGACAAATAATGTAGAAAATAATTAAGGATGGGTGCTTGAACATGACTGTTTTGTTTTTGTTAAAGATTTCCCCAGAAGCAGCAGAACACTGAAATGTCAATGCAAACGAACCTGCAGCTCGAGTGATTATCAAGCCGGAAAATGTGGTCGTCGTTTACAGTACTGTTGTCAAATCAGAAGTAAACATCTCTATGATTTGTATTGCAGAAGCACACAGGGGAATCAATGGATGGAGTTAAAAAATAAAATGCACTGGATGCAAGAAGACATAAGTATCAGGAAGCCCAATGAGCTCTGGAATTTCACTAGATGGATAACACCTCACCCATTTTGAGGAGAAGAGTGAGGAATAAAAGATGCATGGCAGCACCTTTGAGACTAAGGAGTTTGTAGGGGTGGATATCTCCGGTCATTATACTTAGAAAACCTTTATTATTTCGTATTAAAATCAATTTAGACCCTCATTCGACCTGTGGCCAGCAACCTGGAAGTGACGTTTCTAAATTGAAACTGGGTCCGTCATTTCCGTAAAGGGCGCGTTATTATGTCCTTTTTAAATTTCCGCCCTTTCTTATCTTTAACCGGGGCTGCTTCTCAGCTGGCCAGGGGAGGGTGGAGGCACTGCCCTCCACCGTCCCCTGCCCTGTTGACAATCAACGCAGGTTATCCTTAACCCAGGTTGCTTTTCAGCTAACCAGGGGAGGGTGGAGGTGCTGCCCTCCACCCTCCCCTGCCCAGCTGACAATGAATGCGGGTTATCCTTAACTCGGGTTGCTTCTCAGCTGGCCAGGGGAGGGGGGAGGCACTGCCCTCCTCACTCCCCTGCCCAGCTGACAACCAAAGTGGGTTATCCTTAACCCGGATAGCTTCTCAGCTGGCAAGAGGAGGGTGGAGGCACTGCCCTCCACCCTCCCCTGCCCTGTTGACAACCAACGCAGGTTATCCTTAACCCAGGTTGCTTCTCAGCTGGCCAGGGGAGGGTGGAGGCACTGCCCTCCTCCCTCCCCTGCCCAGCTGACAACCAACGCGGGTTATCCTTAACCGGGGTTGCTCCCCTCAGCTGGCCAGTGGGGGAGGGGGAGGGGGCTGCCCTCCTCACTCCCCTGCCCAGCTGACAACCAAAGTGGGTTATCCTTAACTGGCCGGATAGCTTCTGCCCAGCTGGCAAGAGGAGGGTGGAGGCACTGCCTCCACCCTCCCCTGCCCTGTTGACAACCAACGCAGGTTATCCTTAACCCCAGGTTGCTTCTCAGCTGGCCAGGGGAGGGTGGAGGCACTGCCCTCCTCCCTCCCCTGCCCAGCTGACAACCAACGCGGGTTATCCTTAACCCGGGTTGCTTCTCAGCTGGCCAGGGGAGGGGGGAGGCACTGCCCTCCTCACTCCCCTGCCCAGCTGACAACCAAAGTGGGTTATCCTTAACCCGGATAGCTTCTCAGCTGGCAAGAGGAGGGTGGAGGCACTGCCCTCCACCTCCCCTGCCCTGTTGACAACCAACGCAGGTTATCCTGGCCAGGGAGGGTGGAGGCACTGCCCTCCTCCTCCCTGCCCAGCTACCAGGGTTGCTTCTCAGCTGGCCAGGGAGGCACTGCCCTCCTCCCCTCCCCTTGACAACCAACGCAGGCTTCTCAGCTGGCCAGGGGAGGGGGAGGCACTGGTCCAGCTGACAACCTGGGTTATCCTTAACCCGGATAGCCTCCTGGCAAGAGGAGGGTGGAGGCACTGCCCCACCCTCCCCCTGCCCTGTTGACAACCAACGCAGGTTATCCTTAACCCAGGTTTCAGCTGGCCAGGGAGGGTGGAGGCACTGCCCTCCTCCCTCCCCTGCCCAGCTGACAACCAACGCGGGCTGGCCAGCTGGGGGGGGGGAGGCACTGCCCTCCTCACTCCCCTGCCCAGCTGACAACCAAAGTGGGTTATCCTTAACCTGGATAGCTTCTCAGCTGGCAAGAGGAGGGTGGAGGCACTGCCCTCCACCCTCCCCTGCCCTGTTGACAACCAACGCAGGTTATCCTTAACCCAGGTTGCTTCTCAGCTGGCCAGGGGAGGGTGGAGGCACTGCCCTCCTCCCTCCCCTGCCCAGCTGACAACCAACGCGGGTTATCCTTAACCCGGGTTGCTTCTCAGCTGGCCAGGGGAGGGGGGAGGCGCTGCCCTCCATCCTCCCCTGCCCAGCTGACAACCAATGGCAAATTATCCTTAACCCGGGTTGCTTCTCTCAGCTGGCCAGGGAGGGGGAGGCGCTGCCCTCCATCCTCTCCTGCCCAGCTGACAACCAATGCGAATTATCCTTAACCGGGTTGCTTCTCAGCTGGCCAGGGGAGGCGGGAGGCGCTGCCCTCCATCCTCCCCTGCCCAGCTGACAACCAATGCGAATTATCCTTAACCCGGGTTGCTTCTCAGCTGGCCAGGGGAGGGGGGAGGCGCTGCCCTCCATCCTCTCCTGCCCAGCTGACAACCAATGCGAATTATCCTTAACCCGGGTTGCTTCTCAGCTGGCCAGGGGAGGGGGGAGGCGCTGCCCTCCATCCTCCCCTGCCCAGCTGACAACCAATGTGGGTTATCCTTAACCTGGGTTGCTTCTTAGCTTACCAGGAGGGGGTGGAGGTTCTGCCCTCCACCCTCTCCTGGCCAGCCAACAACCAACGTGGGTTAACGATAACTCCATCCCTCCTTGCCAGCTGAGAATCAACCCGTGTTAGAGACATCGCAGGTTGATTCTGAGCTGGCAAGGGGGAATGGAGGCGGGCATCCCCTGCGCACTGCGCATGCATGGCGCCACTAACTTAATAGTAACGAATTTCGTTATTAAATATGTTTCAATTTTGAAATTTTCCCAAAAAAGTTCAGAATATTTTCTATTTCGGAACAACAGCGACTCCCCCCCCCCCCAACGAGTTTAGAAACAATTTTTTTTGGATCAACCACCCCTAGTAGTTTGTATTTTTACATGGGTTACTGCAGACTCAAACTGCTGAATTGAATTCTATATGTTCACAAATTCCAATCCGTTCGCAGTGGCATGAACAAAGATAATGACATTGTGTCTTTGGCACAAAGGCACACTACACAAATTATATACAAGAGTTCTCTCTACTTCACACATAATAACAGGAGCCTTCTTGGAGAATTTTGAACCTTGGGATTTTTTGGGGGGCAAATAGATTTATCCCTTTCACACATCAGCACAAAGTGACTTTTGTTAATATCTGAAAGGCTTGTATCACCTCCACCAGACTTTAAAATTTGGGGCAAGGGATACGATTGGCATCTTTCTACGTCCAACTTCTTTTATTGTATACATATGTATATTTACTATATATTTACTATAATTATATGCCAATTTTCTCATCCCAGCATGGGACTTAAAAGTGGTTTCCAACATAATTATGTCAAAATGTAATGCCTCCCATACAGAAATCTAACATTACGTTAATGACATACAGATGTCAGTTAAATCATAAAACATGACATATACCCTTTGAAATTTTCAATGGCCTTAATATTGCTTCTGAAGAAGTGGACGTTCATCCACAAAAACTCATGTGAAAATAAAAATGAGTTAGTCTTAAAGGTGCTGCCACATTTATGTTTATTGTCCCCCTTCCTCTTTTTTTACGCTGCAAGAAACTGACTGAGCCTGTATTGTATGGTCAGTACAGACTCCTATAATGCAGTTCAGTTTTAAACATTTCAGTGCAGATGGGTCTGAAGACTGGATCTACATTGCCATATAATACAGTTTGGAACTGTATCAAATGGTCAGTGTAGACCCATATAATGCTGTTTGCTGCCGTTCAAACTGCATTATTTATTTATCATATCAGAAGCGAACCAAGGGTACAGTTGTAATATATTTGAAAACATTATATGTCCTTTGACCAGTAGCTGGTCACTTGGAGTGTCTCTGGTGTTACTGTAAGAAGGTCCTCCATCGTGCACATGGCAGGGCTCAGACTGCATTACAATAGGTGGTGTGTGGTTTGCTCTTCTCCACACTTGCATGTCGTGGACTCCACTTTTGTGGCCCCATTTCTTAAATTAGGCTCTGCCTCTCGTGGTGCCAGAGTGCAGTCTGTTCAGTGCCCCCAGTGGTGCAATGGGTTAAACCCTTGTCCCAGCAGGACTGCTGACCAACAGGTCAGTGGTTCGAAACCGGTGAGGACAGGTTGAGCTCCCTCTGTCAGCTCCAGCTCCACATGAGAGAAGCCTCCCACAAGGATGATGAAACACCAAAACATCCAGGCTTCCCCTGGGCAACGTCCTTGCAGACGACCAATTCTCTCACACCAGAAGCAACTTGCAGTTTCTCAAGTCGCGATTGACATAGAAAAAAAAGTATTTTAATTCAGTATTGCATTAGGTAAGTGTTCCACGACAGAGATGTAGCAGTTGCAAATAATCGCCAATGGCAATCCACAAAAATGAAAGCAATTGTAACGCCCAAAGATGCAATACCGCCGTAGCGGCGTCTCTGGAGTGTAACAATATGCTTTCCCTGTCCACGGGATCCTTGTTTACGGCAGGGAAAGCATATTGTTACACTCTGGAGACGCCGCTACAGTGATATTGCATTATTGGGCGCTACAATTGCTTTCATTTTTGTGGATTTCCATTGGCGATTATTTGCAACTGCTACATCTCTGTCGTGGAACCCTTGTGGCCTCTCTTTTCGCCACTATTTGTCACCACCTCATATCGGATTATAATACCAGAGACAGGCTTGAGCAGCTGAGTACAAGACATTTGTCATATACTCCGATATGACGCTCAAGGACCACATGTAATCCTGGGGACGTGAGTAAAATACTCTATCAGAACGTTCAATGGACTACAAGCCTCTTTAAGTGATTCAGTGTGTCAACACCTCAACACTGCTCTTCATTGTGATATTGTGATTATTTACAGTGCATTGAACTATATTTCATAATATTTTGATAAAATACTATTTGCAGTGATATTGGATATTTATTTATTTATTTATTTATTGGGACTTCTCGGCCGCCGACTCCCGGGGGCTCGCGGCGGCTCACAAAGCCAATGGCACAGCGCCAAGGGTTAAAACAACAGCATAAAACAATTAAAAGCAAATTAAACACAGTTTAAACAAGCAATACAGTTAAAATAGGAACAGCAGATCCAACAGCAAGGTAGAATTTACACCAGCCTATCCGAAGGCCTGTCTAAACAAGTGGGTTTTACAGGCCCGCCTGAACGGGAGTAGGTCACGCAAAGCTCTGGCTGTATATAGTTGTGTTCTTGTTTGGGATTGAAAGACAGTGTTCAGCCCAGTTACCCATGTAAGTCACCCCGAGTCCCTTCGAGGAGTTGAAGGCGGGGTAGAAAAATAAAGTTCTTCTTATTATTAGAAATTTAAAGTTCTTCCAGTATGACTGGAGGTAGTTGACTATAGAGTCACATCAGACGACCTAGAGATGTCTAGAGAGAGTGTTTTAATTTAAATATGCCCAAAAAATCAAAACAACAAATATGGAGGCTTAATGGTGAGGGTAGCAACATTTCAGGTTTTGAAGCACATGTATTATATAGTAGAGTCTCGCTTATCCAACATAAATAGGCTGGATAAGTGAAAACATTGGATAATAAGGAGGGAGTAAGGAAAAGACAATTAAATATTATGTTTACTTTATTTATATTCCGCCCTTCTCACCCCGAAGGGGAGTCAGGGCGGATTACAGGTACACATACAAGCAGACAATCCCTGGCATTTATCATAGTACAGTACATACATTTTGACATATTACACACATATAAATGAACATATAAATGAACATATAAACTAACAGAGGCAAATCTGGCCACCAGGGGGAGCTGACACACTCCTCATCTCAGCGTTCCAGCGTCCCTCGCTGTTCCTTCCGCATTCCTCAGCATGACTGCAGTTCTTTTTATGGCCTCATAATTCAGTCAAAATTTGCCTCCCCACTTAATGTGGTACCTTTATCTCCTACTTGACAGTTGCAACTGACTTTTGGGTTGCAAAGGTCGAGAACAGGCTACATTTATAGGCCGAGCACCCAGCTCGACCAGGGCAGGCCTCGAACTCATGACCTACTGGTCAGAGCGTTCTTATGCAGTTGACACATAGCCAGCTGCACCACATTCCCGGTGTCAAATTACGTTATGATTTTACAAATTAAGCACAAGAACATAATGTTATACACCAAACCGACAGAAAAAGCCATTCAATACACAGTAACATTATGTCGTAATTACTGTATTTACGAATCTAGCACCAAAACATGGCAATGTACTGAAACAACTGTGGATCTGGGCAGGATGCAGACTGTGTTAGATAATACAGAAGGTTGGCTAAGCGAAGGTTGGATAAGCGAGACTCTACTGTACATGTATTCTTCGACAGAATGTAGAAATGAATCAAAGATGTTTGATTTGTAAGATTGTATTCATTAAGAATAATAATATTTATTTTCAGAAACACAATCCTTTCTGTTCTATAGAAAAAGATATGCTGGACGTGCTTAATGAAGTCAGTGATAACTTCTTATTTGAGAAAACTGCTTCCTTTCATGTATATTTTCTCCAGGTTTCGTCCTACCTTATAATCCAGCAACTTGTATGGGTAAATGCAGGAGAGAATGTCACCCTGATGAATATCATGTCAGAACACGTCCCTGCCTTATTCGTGGCTTCGTCTTCTGTTGTAAAGATAAAGGTAATCTTGCCATACTTTATGCCTGAATAATAATAATAATATACTTTATTTATATTCCGCTCTTCTCACCCCGAAGAGGACTCAGAGAGGATTACATCACACATACGGCAGACAATCCCTGCCGGAAAAAGTACAGTTACAATACAACACATACAATTTTTGAAGTATTTATTCTGGCTGTCACAGGGTGCGTCATTACGTCACAAGGGGGTGCTGTTGCTTCATCCTCATGACGGAGGGCCTCTGTTCCTGTTTCACATTCCACCTTCCGACAGCTGATCTTTATTTATTCAGGTGTTGTAAAGTCCTTACTGAAAAGAATCCTCCCCCGCTTTTGGCAGGTTCCCAGTTCATCTAATCACAGCTGTTTTCGAACTGCTGGGTGAACAGTGGACAGGGCTCACAGCTGGGTGTCCAAGCCAGCTCGGGAATCAAACTTGCAACCTTCATATTGCAAGCACAGCTGTTCTTCCCACTGTGCTATCTCTCTGGCCCTCCAGAACACAGGCAATTCATGGGAATATTTCAGAGTGAGATGGTCAGGAGCTGAGAAGCTGGATGTTTGGGAGTCCGACTGAGGAAAAAGGGAAAGAGTGGCTTTGAAAATCTCTTGGATGTGTATAGAAGAACTTATAGATTATGGTAGGGATGCTACTTCATGGAAGTAGAGCCACCTGGTAGTTGTGTAATGCCATCTCTTTAGTGAACTGTGATCATACAATCATAGAATACTGTTGTGTAACTACTTGGGTGATGCGTGTGATTTGTGTATATGGCTCTGTGTGTAATATTCACCAGTACTAATGGAGCCACAATGCAGAATTTCATTCCCGCTCTCTGTGCCTAAATTGTGCAATGGTGCCAAAGTTGAGTTTGTAGGGGTAAAGTAATTTATGTTTTTGTAAGTTGCCAAAAGTGTTTTAAAGTCAGTATGTTTTAATTGGTTTCGTTCCTTGTACTTGTTGTGTTTATCTAGTTTAGCATTTAGTTTCATTATTTATAGGTTATATTGAGTTTATTGTATTTCTTGAGGGGGTTTTGGGATTTGGTTGTTGTTTATTAGGCTCTGGGAAATAAAAATGAAATTATATCGAAAGAGATTCGTAAGAAATGCTACTTTTGAGCTTTTCCGCACTCTTCCCGCCAAACCGGAAGTGGACTTTGATTTCCGCACCTCGCGGGCCCAGATTATTGTTATTATTGTTAATATTTCGTAAGCCCCCCTA
Organism: Anolis apletophallus; assembly: GCA_030556195.1. NCBI lineage: Eukaryota > Metazoa > Chordata > Lepidosauria > Squamata > Anolidae > Anolis > Anolis apletophallus. Next base: position 14,244,982 of record JARBWK010000003.1, on the reverse strand, counting down.
ACAGGAAAATTATCCCCTCCAAAATAGCTTTCCAGACATTACTCACAGTCAGATCGGGGCCTTTGCATGGTCGGAGCCTAATTTAACTGAAAGGCCTTCCTCTAGGAAGTGAAAAACCAGCTGGAAACCATAGAGAACCAGATCGTGACTCCTAGAGCAGCTTGGAGGACTGAGGAAAAAAGCGGTTTAAACCCCCAGGAAATTAGGCTAGATAGAAGGACAGAGCAGAAGGACATAAGAAAGGCTGAGAGAAGGGGAGCAGGGAGTGAAAAGAGCACGGAGAGGAGAAGGAAGAGTTCAGAATCAAGAAAAGCCACAGAGTTCCAACGGAGATCCTAGAGTGGTATGGTAAAACTGAAGGGGGAAAAGCTGGAGTGAGGGAGTAAGAAGATCTCTACAGATTAGCAAGTTCTAGACCACAGGTGGGCAACTATTTTATTTAATAATATTAATAATAATATATGAATCCATTATATCTCCCTGCAAGCAGGCCCAGGCATTTTATAATAATAATATTAATAATCCATTATATTCCCCCCCAAGCAAGCCCAAACATTTTATTATAATAATATTAATAATCCATTATATCCCCCCCAGCAAGCCCAAACATTTTATTATAATAATAATCCATTATATTTCCCCAAGCAAGCCCAAACATTTTAATATAATAATATTAATAATCCATTATATTCCCCCCAAGCAAGCCCAAACATTTTATTATAATAATATTAATAATCCATTATATTCCCCCCAAGCAAGCCCAAACATTTTATTATAATAATATTAATAATCCATTATATTCCCCCCAAGCAAGCCCAAACATTTTATTATAATAATATTAATAATCCATTATATTCCCCCCAAGCAAGCCCAAACATTTTATAATAATAATAATGATCAATTATATCCCCCAAGCAAGCCCAAACATTTTTTATAATAATATTAATAATCCATTATATTACCCCCCAAGCAGGCCCAAACATTTTATTATAATAAAATTAATAATCCATTATATTCCCCCCCAGCAGGCCCAAACATTTTAATATAATAATAATAATAATCCATTATATTTCCCCCCAAGCAAGCCCAAACATTTTATTACAATAATAATAATAATACATTATATACCCCCAAGCAAGCCCAAACATTTTATTATAAGAATATTCATAATCCATTATATTCCCCCATAAGCAGGCCCAAACATTTTATTATAATAATATTAATAATCCATTATATTTCCCCCCAAGTTTTTTGGGTTCTAAACCAAGCCTAATGTTTATTTGTTATTTGTTCTTGGGCATTGAATGTTTGCCATAAGTCCAATGGTCGGCAGCCAGATTGCTCACCGGAGCTGCGTACAGGAAGCACACCACCCTTGTTACATCAGTTCCACTGGCTGCTGATTTGCTACTAAGCACAATTCAAAGTGCTGGTCGTGGCCTATAAAGCCTTAAATGGTTCTGGCCCAGCTTACTTGTTCAAACGTATCTCCCTCTACGACCCACCTTGGAGATTAAGATCATTGGAAGAGGCCCTGCTCTCAATCCCGCCATCCTCGTAAGCGCGGTTGGTGGGGATGAGAGACAGGGCCTTTTCGGTGGTGGCCCCTTTGCTGTGGAACACCCTCCCTAATGAAATCAGATGAGTCCCCTCCTTCCTATCCTTTAGGAAAAAACTTGGTTGTGGGACCAAGCATTCGAGTAGTAGATGCAGCATTAACAATGAGAATAATTTATTGGACTGACAATGGGCTGATCTGGATTATGACTTGAACTTGCATAATTTTAATTTGATGTGGTATTTTAACAATTTTTAAAAATTGCTATTATAATTGTCTTGTTTGGGCATATAATGGTTGCCAATTGTGCAGCTGCCCTGAGTCCCCTTGGGGAGAGAGGGCGGGTTATGAATTAATAATAATAATAATATACAATACATGCATTTGATTTTTGAAGGAATGGGCTGATAGACTTTCTTTTCGGAAATGCTGCTACTTTTGCATTTTTAAAATAGTATATATAGCCTTGAAAAAATGAATTCCTTTGTCTATGTAAAGAGAAAATGCATAAAGGACATGTTATTTGACTTCTTTATCAGCTTTCAGCAGCCTAAGACAGTAATGATGGGGTGTAAACAACCCAAGCTCTTCACACATTGAATATGTGACTGCAAGCACATCTTTCTTCCTTTTGGATTTGTCCAATCTTGTCAGTGTAGATATAATACGAGGGTGGGTCCATAAGTCTGTGACTTTTTGAATGAAACACAGGTTTTTGGATAAAGAAATCATTTTATTTTTCAATGTAGTCTCCTTTGAGCTCTATACACTTTGTCCAACGTTTCTCCAATTTTTTTATCCCTTCCAAAAATAAAATTTATTGAGGTCATCAAAATAGATATTTCTTTGTGAGATGATTTCATTGTTGGAGTCATATCTCCTTCCACCAAGCCATTTCTTCAGGTTTGGAAACAAGAAATAGTCACTCAGGGCTAAATCCGGAGAATAGGGCGGATGAGGGAGCAATTTGTATCCCAATTCATGGATTGTTGCCATGGCAACTGCACATGTGTATACCCTTGCATTGTCCTGGTGCAAAAGAACATTTTTCTTGGCCAAATGCGGTATTTTTTTCAAATCCTCATTAAATCGATCCAATAAGTTGGCATAATATCCACCATTGATTGTTTTACCCTTTTGAAGGTAGTCAATGTGGATTACACCACGTGCATCCCAAAAAATGGTCGCCATGACTTTATTGGCTGACAAACCCACCTTGGTCTTCTTTGGCACCGATTCACCCCGAGAAACCCACTGTTTTGACTGCTGTTTGGTCTCTGGTGTGTTGTGGTGGAGCCACGTTTCGTCCACGGTTCTGAAACGGCACAAAAACTCATCCATATTGTGGTTGAACAACGCCAAACACTCCTGCGAAATTGTCACACGATTGCGTTTGTGGTCAATTGTGAGCAAACGCGGCATCCATCTTGTGGAAAGCTTTCTCATACCCAAGTGATCATTTAAAATTAAAACCACTGAGCCATGTGAGATGCCTATGGCTTCCACAATCTCTCGCACTTTCAATCTCCAATCGGCCAACACCAAATCGTGAATTTTTTTCAATTGTTTCGGGTGTAGAGACCTCAACTGGGTGTCCAGAACATCCGGCATCTTCCGTGCCTGTACGGCCACAGCGAAATTCAGTAGAGTCCCCATAGTATTTATCAAGCTTAGCCTTGGTTTGAGTGATGGGTTTTCCCCCGCAAAAAATAATGCTTAATGAGCACACGAAATTCACTTTTTTCCATTTTCTCCTCGAATCAGGCGGTAGTCTGCTATCAATGGCTGTCAAACACAAACTAAATGATGCAGCTTGTTCAAAGGCAGGAAGATGGCAGTGTAGCTGGAGTGATGTTTCTTTCACTCTCACAGCATCTCTTTTTTCTAATTTTTTGAAATGCCCAAAAGAAGAGGGATATTGACAACAAGCTCCGTTATGGCCCCCCGGCTTTGGAACTCGCTTCTCAGGGAGATTAGGCAAGCAGCCACCTTGGCAACCTTTAGGAAGAGCCTAAAAACTTGGCTTTTCCGGTGCGCTTTTGAGGAATGAACAACAAATCCCCATACCATGCCCACCCCAGTACAAATGTCTCCTTCTGAGGCACTTTATCCCACCCTCCAGTGAAAATTAACCCTATTGTGCTTCCCACCTGAGTCTCCTACTGGATACACTACTCTTTTTACCTATCTCACCCTGGGGGTTTACAATTTTATTCCTTGCATTTGGCCCAGCCCAATGTGTTCAATTCTGTTATCATTTTAATTTCTTTGTGTTTATTTTATTGCATTATTTTGTTATTGTTGCACTTTTTTGATGTTATTGGATGTTATTATTTGTTGTATGTATTTTATTTTGCTTTATTGTAATTCCTGGGCTTGGCCACATGTTAGCCGCCCCGAGTCCCTTTGGGGAGATGTTGGCGGGGTATAAATAAAGTTTAATATAATAATAATATTATTATTAAGTTTATGATAAGTTACTCTTATCATAGGTGGAGCTTTGAACCTAACCAGCAACATTCTTACTAATCAACTCTATACGGTTCCGGACCAGTTTACCTGTCCGAATGAATTCTCCCCTATGAACCATCAAGGACATTAGGATCCTCCAGAGAGGCCCTGCTCTCGGTCCCACCTTTTTCGCAAGCGCGTCTGGTGAGGACAAGAGACAGGGCCTTCTCTGTGGCAGCCCCTCGGCTGTGGAACTCACTCCCAAGTGATGTTATCTGCTCCCTCCCTAATGTCCTTCAGGAGGCGGGTGAAGACTTGGATGGGGAATGAAGATTTCCCAGAATAAGCTGAGATTGATTATAGTCTGGAATGAGTGACCACATTTACAGACCGAGTTGAATGTGTTTTTAATGGCAATGTGGTTTTTATGTATTTCTGCTTTTTATGTATTTTAATATGCTGTTCTAAGATGTTTTTAATTTTGTATGGCATTGAATTTTGCTGTAAGCCGGTCTGCGTCCCTCCATGGAGGTGAGAAGGTCGGGGTACAAAATTTTTAAATAAATAAATAAATAAAACTCTATAGAGCAAAAGAGGTGAGAGTGAGAAAGCTAATCTGACCTTTTTTCCACATTTCAAGGGAAGCAGAAATAAACATAGACATAAAATCAGTGTACAGCAATTGTTCTCAACTGGTGGGTCCCTGGGTGTTTTGGCCTACAACTTCCAGAAATCCCAGACAGTTTACCAGTTGTTAGGATTTCTGGGAGTTGAATACTAATAATACACTTTATTTATATTCCGCTCTTCTCACTCCGAAGGGGACTCAGAGCGGATTATAGGTTCACATACTTAGCAGACAATCCCTGCCGTTTCCACATACACATATATAGACGAACAGAGGCAAACTGGCCACCAGGGGGAGCTGACGCACTCCTCATCTCTCAGCTTTCCCAGCGTCCCTTGTTGTTCCTTCCGCATTCCTCAGCGTTCCTGGAGTCCTTTAATGGCCTCATAATTCAGTCAAAATTTGCCTCCCCACTTAATGTGGTACCTTTATCTCCTACTTGACAGATGCAACTGTCTTTCGGGCTGCAAAGGTCGACAGCAGGCTACACTTAAAGGTCAAGCACCCACCTCGACCCGGGAAGGCCTCGAACTCATGACCTACTGGTCAGAGAGATCTTATGCAGCTGACATTTAGCCAGCTGTGCCACATTCCCGGTGGGTCAAAACATTGAAGGCCAAAACATCTGGGGACCCACAAGTTGAGAATCACTGGTGTACAGTCTCTTGCTGTTGCACATCTTCATTCATTGCACCACTGTGATTTTATAGAATCATAGATTTGGAAGAGACCTCATGGGCCATCCAGTCCAACCCCCTGCCGAGAATCAGGAAAAGTGCATTCAAAGCACCTCCAACAGATGGCCATCCAGCCTCTGTTTAAAAGCCTCCGAAGAAGGAGCCTCCACCACACTCCGGTGCATAGAGTTCCACTGCTGAACAGCTCTCAGAGTGAAGAAGTTCTTCCTAGTGTTCAGGTGGAATCTCCTTCTGCTTTTGTGGTGCAGAACTCCACCCTTCTACAGTTTTTTAAAATAAAGTCCACAATTGCAATTTATTTTAGATACGGCCCTAAAAGCCACTGTATGATGAAATGTGGCGCAGCTGGCTAAGTGTCAGTTGCATAAGATCTTTCTGGTCATGAGTTCAAGGCCTGCCCAGGTCGAGGTGGGTGCTTGACCTTTAAGTGTAGTCTGCTGTCGACCTTTGCAGCCCGAAAGAGAGTTGCATCTGTCAAGTAGGAGATAAAGGTACCACATTAAGTGGGGAGGCAAATTTTGACTGAATTATGAGGCCATTAAAGAACTCCAGGAACGCTGAGGAATGTGGAAGGAACAACAAGGGACTCTGGGAATGCTGAGAGATGAGGAGTGCGTCAGCTCCCCCTGGTGGCCAGAGTTTGCCTTTGTTCGTCTATTTGTGTGTATGTGGAAACGGCAGGGATTGTCTGCTAAGTATGTGTACCTGTAATCCACTCTGAGTCCCCTTCGGGGTGAGAAGAGCGGAATATAAATAAAGTAAATAAATAAATAAAATATCATGAGTGAAGGAGTAAGTGGAGAGTGGGAGTGCATGGTGTCAGCACAGGGTGCCTTGATGGTAAAGAGCTCACACGAGCTCAGCTGTGACCAGAGACAGTGACAACAATGACACCATCCATACCAACAAAAATGAATGGCCGTAGTGTCACATATGGACAGTGGACCAATCTAAATTGGACCCAATTCCAGTGTCTACATAGCTCTGAAGCCAAGGAATAGCCTTGGTCTAATCAGAATTAACCCAGTTTAACCTACTGTACTTATCAAAAGTGGAGAAATGTTTTGGGGAGACCCAGAAACCAACTGAAGGTGAGCCTGGCTGTTAATGCTGGTGTAGAAAAGCCCCGAAGGGCTTTTTAAAAGTCATTGAATACTTCCACTAATGAATTTCCTTATTTAGGAAGAACTCTTTTCATTTGAAATTAGATATTCGTTTATGACAAATCTGATTTTTTTGTCTAATTTCTGCAAATGGGAAAGGCATAGTAATGTGGCTGTTACTGTCCTATAAAACACGCCTTATTTCTTTTATTCCTGTTTTGATAGAGATATGTCAAGGAGGCTGTAAAAAAGAGTGTACAGGGAAAGAATATGAGTCTACATTAACATACTGCCCTTTTATTACCGAGGTCTACTGCTGCAAACCACAAGGTAATATTCATATACTTTAGGTGCCAGAATATAGAGGATTGCAGTTTAAAACACACACAGAAGCTGTGGAAGATACATGAGAAAATGTGAAGTTTAACTAGGGGCCTTTAAAGCGCTCCATAGTTTGATGGGATAGATCAGGGGTCAGGAACCTTTTTGACCCAGAGAGCCATAAAAGCAAAATATTTGAAAATTTATCTCAGTGAGAGCCATATAATATATATAATATATTTTAAGACTGAATTCAACTAGATGTGAGTATATAAACATACATACTATGAGAAAAGGATTCCCCTGGCAGAATAACTGGACACTTCAGACCTGGCTCTGCAAAAGGCATGCTCAGGACTCTGGGAAGGAAGAGAAGACGGAAGGAAGGGGAAAGAAAGAAAGAAAGAAAGAAAGAGGAAATAAAGGAAGGAGAGGAAGAAAGAAAAGAAGAACAAACTATGGAAAAGGAAGAAAAGAAAAGCAGGAGAGAGACAAGGAGGGGAAAAGAAAGACGGAAATGGGAAGGGAGGAAAGGAAAGGAAAGGGTGGGAAAAAGAAAGGAAAGGGAGTGAGGAAAAGTAAAATAATGAAAGGAAAAGAAGAAAAGAAAGAAGGGGGAGAGATAGAAGTGAAAAGAAAGGAAGGAGAAGGAAAGGAAGACTTGGGGGAAAAGAATAGAAGAGGGAGGGAGAATGGAGGAAAGAAGGAAGGGGAGAGAGGGGGAAAGGAAGGAGAGAAGGAGAAGGAAAGGGTGAAGGGGAGAAAGAAAGTAAGGAAGAGGAAGGAAGAGGGAGAATGGAGGAAAGAAGGAAGGGGAGAGAGGGAGGGAAAAGGAAGGAGAGAAGAAGGAGAGGGTGAAGGGGAGAAAGGAAGGAAGGAAGAGGAAGGAAGAGGGAGAATGGAGGAAAGAAGGAAGGGGAGAGAGGGAGGAGAAAGGAAGGAGAGAAGGAAAGGGTGAAGGGGAGGAAGGAAGGAAGGAAGGAAGGCCCGGGCTGTTCTGGAGAGCCAGGTGCAATGATGAAAAGAGCCACACCTGGCTCCCGAGCCATAGGTTCCTGACCCCTGGGATAGATGAAATCATAGATTTTGTTTACAGACACGTCTAGATATTGTCTAAAATGCCACTGTCTTACAGGGGTTATATTGTATTTCATGACATGTAACTAATAGGCATGGATAGAGTCGCGTCGGATAACTCGTTGCTCGTAATAATTTTGTTAAAATTACCTTTTCGAAGCAATATAGAAGCTTTTTTAAAAAAAATGGAAGTCCCTTTGCCCTTTCGAAGCTTTTTCCGCCATTTTTGTTACGACTCATGAAGTGAGTCGGAAATAATTCAGCGTATTTTCAACCCTCTACTAGCCTCCTGGGAGGTCCCTTGCCTCCGAGCCAATCAGAAGAGAAGTTTGTGGGAGCACATGGCTCAGAGGCTCATTCCGAGCCAGGAAGGGAAGGGAGAAGAAGGGAGAAGGGAGAAAGGAGAGGAAAGGGAGGGTGTGTTGAAGGGAGGTTGGAAGAAGAGGACAGCGGGTAAGCAAGCAAGGAGCCTCCACCACAGTTGTTTTGCTCAGGAAGTTCTTTCTAATGTTGAGAGGGCTGACTGTAAAATTTCCCAATAAAGTTGACGGATACCTTCTGATATTTTTTATAGAAAGAAGGGGTAGTTTATTAATTAAGCTTTATTAACATTTTGCCTTTCTATTTGCCAGGATCTGGATAGTAAAATAGGATGCAGTGGAATTACCAAAACGCACCAGTCTTTCCATCGGTCTCACAAACATGATACATTGAATATTGATTGGGAAGAATTTCGAGGACGTTTGAAAGTCTTCCAGAAATTAACTCTCTTATTCTTTTATACAAATGCTTTTAACTTACTGCTTTTAATAAAACCAAATCTGTGGTGCAGGTAAAACCATCTCTCATTATCTCAATTTATTGCTTGATGAGGAGGAGCCTTATTTATTTATTTATTTCAAACATTTCTACCCTGCTCTTCTCAACCCCCGAAGGGGGACTCAGAGCGCCCTAACAAAGGCAACTATTCAATGCCGAAACATAGTACATAAGAACATAAAAAGAGCCATGCTGAATTGGACCTCAGCCCATCTAGTCCAGCATTCTGTATCACACAGTGGCCCACCAGTTGTACACGGGGATCTCGAGCAGAAGGGAGGGCAAAACCCTGACCTGCTCCCGACCCCCCACAACCAGTACCCAGGGAAATCCTGCCTACCTCAACCAACTCCGAGGTGGCACTTGAATGTCCTTTTCAGTAACTAACTACCTATACACTTGGTATCCATGAATCTGTCTAATCCTGCCTTGAAGTTGTTCAGGCTGACAGCTGTCACAACCTCTTCTGGAAGTGAGTTCCATAACCCAATGACCCTCTGGGTGAAGAAATATTTCCCTTTATTAGTCCTAATTTTCCTACCTTGGAGCTTCAGGGAGTGCCCTCTAGTCCTAGTGTTTTGTGACAAAGAAAATAATTTTTCTTTATTCACCTTTTCTATCCCATGCATGATTTTATACACTTCGATCAAGTCACCTCTTAAACGCCGTCTTTCAAGGCTGAAAAGACCAAGGCGTTGCAACCTGGTTTCATAAGGGAGCTGCTCCATCCCTTGGATCATTCTTGTTGCCCTTTTCTGTACCTTTTCCAGTTCCGTTATATCCTTCTGAAGGTGCGGAGACCAGAATTGTACACAGTACTCCAAATGTGGCCTTACCATCGATTTGTAGAGAGGTAATACAACATTTGCTGACCTATTTTCGATTCCCTTCCTGATCATGCCAAGCATAGAATTTGCTTTTTTCACTGCTGCTGCGCACGGGGTTGACATCTTCATTGAGCTGTCCACCAAGACCCCAAGATCCCTTTCCTGGTTTGTCTCGGAAAGCTGTGACCCCATTATATTGTATAAATACAATATAAAACCAAAAACATTGAGCATTAAAATACATTAAAATACAATTAACATTAATACATCATATACATTCACTTAAATTAAAAACAGCCTTGTATGTCATTCGGTCATCCACCAGCTTAGTGGATGGTAGGAATCCTTTGGTTGTTATTCATCTGAATGTCTGCAACATATTTTTTAATATTTATATTTTTTAAATATTTGTTTATTTACAGGTCTGGGCTGTGGCGCAGCTAGTTAGTAGTCTGCTGCATTAAATCACTACTGACCGAGTGGTCATGAGTTTGAAGCCAGCCTGGGTTGGAGTGAGCTCCTGACCATTAATAGTCTAGTTTGCTGTTGACCTATGCAGTCTGAAAGACAATTGCACCTGTCAAGTAGGAAATTGAGATACCGTTTTATGCAGGGAGGCTAATTTAACTGATGTAAGACACCATTAAACCTTCCTGCCGGAAGTACTCCATCATGGACTCGGTGTCACAAGTAGACGGTGAAGTTGCAGCTCCCCCTGTGGACGGAATCAAGCATACCCTCATGAAGCCGGAAAGCTGGAGTGTTAAATTGCTTCTGTGTTTGTCTATATATGTTGTGTGTCTAACTGGTATTGAATTTCTGCCATGTATATGTGCTTTGTAATCCGCCCTGAGTCCCTTGCAGGGTGAGAAGGGTGAAATATAAGCATTGTAAATAAATAAATAAATATAGCATTTATATTCCACCCTTCTCATCCCACTGGGTACTCAGGGCGGATTACAATGCAGTTATGCATGGCAAACATTCAATGCCGGTTAGACATACAACATATATAGACAAACACAGAGGCAATTTAACATTCCAGCTGTGCCCAAGCTTTGCCAGCTTCATGAGGGTATGCTCGATTCTGGCTTGATTTCGGCCACAGGGGGAGCTGCCGCTTCACCATCCTTTGTGACACCGAGTCCTTTGATGGAGTACTTCCTCATTCTTCTGCATGCTGCTGGAAGGTTTTATGGTGTCGTAAATGAGTTAAATTAGCCTCCCCGCATAAAGAGGTACCTAAATTTCTTATTTGATAGATGCAACTGTCTTTCGGGATGCATAGGCCAACGGCAAGCTAGATTAATGACCGGAAGCTCACTCAGACCCGGCCTGGCTTCGAACTCAGTAGTGATTTAATGCAGCTAGCTCCCAGCTAGCTGCGCCACAGTCCAGTCCATAATATTTTGATCTGTAAACTGATTAAATGTTAAATAGGTGGGACTACTGTCAGATGGATTTGTATTTGGTTAGAAAACAATTTTCAAAAGAGTCGTAAGCAGTGACTGTGCTTCAAATTGGAAAGAGGTCTCAAGTGGAGTGCCCCGGGGCTCTGTTGCAGGAACAGTAGTCTTAACTGTGGTTTAGATCAGTGTTTTTCAACCTTTTTTGAGCCGCGGGACACACCACCAACCAAAATGACACTCTAACACAGTAATATATATAGTTAATATGTTTTTAAGTGTATTTATACACTCAGTGTGAAACCTGGGCCTGTTTCTATGAACACAACATAGATATCCTGGCAGGAATGGCAGAAAGACACACACGAAGGTCTTGCTCAACAGCTGGGAGTTATAGTTCACCCGCAATCAAAGAGCATTCTGAACTCCACCAATGATGGAATGGAATCAAACTTCCCACACAGAACTACCATAACCAAGAGAAAATACTATAAGAGTTTGGTGGGCATTGACCTTGAGTTTTGGAGTTGTAGTTCACCTATATCCAGAGAGCACTGTGGAGGGGAGGGAGGAAGACGTGGTGCGAGTCTGCGCAGTAGCGCCCACACAGGTCACATCTTCCCCCCTCCCCCCTCCCGCAGAAGCAGCAGCATGAGCAAAGCAAGGCAAAGCAAGCAGAGCAAAGCTGGGAAGAAGGGAACCCTAGTGGAGAAGAAAAAGTGTTTGGCAAGAGGGGGAAGAAAGGGTATTGGAGGTTCCAATTTCCCACGGCACACCTGATGATCGCTCACGGCACACTAGTGTGGCACGACACACTGGTTGGGAAACACTGGTTTAGATGATAGAATAGGGGTACCTATATACTCGAGTATAAGCCGACCTGAATATAAGTCAAGACACCTAATTTTACCACAAAAAACTGGGAAAACCTATTGACTCGAGTATAAACTGAGGGTGGGAAATGCAGCAAGTAGTGGTCAATTTCAAAATAAAAATAGATGCCAATAAAATTACATTAATTGAGGCACCAGCAAAGTTAAATGTTTTTTGAATATTTACATAAAACTATAATTTAAGGTAAATTTAATCCAACTCTGATTAAACCATTATTCTAATCTTCTTCAATGTAAATGTGCTTAAGTATCCTTCCAATAATAAGAATAGAGAGTAAAAAAATAAATGTAATAAAAATAATAAGAGAGTAAAATAATGGAAATGTAATAATATCAGTAATAATAGAGTAAAATAATAAATGTAATAATAATAGAGCAAAATAATAAATGTAATAATAGCAATAATTAATAGAGTAAAATAATACATGTAATAATAGCAATATTTATTTATTTACGACATTATTTCCCTGCCTTTCTCTAGCCCGGAGGTGACTCAAGGCGGCTTCACAACCACGGAGCTATTCGGTGCCTTCAGCAATGAACAAATAAAACAACATTTTAAAATTGAGTAATAAAATACATACATTAGACATTTAAAAACAAATAAAAACCAACATCTTCACAAATAGCCTCTTTATCCAAAGTAATAATCAGGACCATTCTAAGATTCAATTGCACATAATTCCGTGTTTATCTAATGTATTACTAATAGAGTAAAATATCTTCTTTTTTTAAATTATCTTTATTGAGTTTTGTGCAGTGACAGAAGAAAGTAAATCCGTCCACATCAGGAGTGAAGGGGAGGGTCGTTGGGGATGGGGTTTGGGGAGGGTAGGGGAGGGGGGATAATACACACGAGAAGGGAAGAAGGGGAGGGGTAGGTACACTTAAAAGCCGACTTCCCAATACCCCCTCAGGCTCATTTATATCTTTTTGCTATAGGTTCCCCTATATATTACCCAGTAAAATATCTTGGCATTACTTCGCAAATGAAGATTCTTAGGAAGGACTCGTCCCACGCTTTTGACAAGTGCGTTGATGTCTAAAAAGGCCAATCTGAGATAGGCAAGTTCGGTTGCAGAAAGCACAACAGAAAGTCTCCTTGGGTGATGTTGTTTCCAGGTTGCGGTTCTTTCTGTGTTCGAGACCCATTCGGCATGTCTTCTCAAAAGAGGCCGCAGCATTGTGGATAGTGCATCTCCATGCCTCCTGATGTGAGGCCAGGGTGGACCATTGTTGGTGATCAATCTGGCTGAGCCTGAGATGTTGTTTCAGGGAGTCCTTATATCTCTTTTTGGGGGCGCCTCTCTTGCGCTGACCCATGGCGAGTTCACCATAGAGTAGTATCTTTTGGAGGCGGTGTTCCTCCATCCTAGATACGTGCCCTGCCCAGTACAGCTGTGTTCTCAATAGCGTGGCCTCAATGCTGGTGATCCCTGCTTGCTCAAGGACAGTGACTTTAGTCACATAGTCTGTCCAGTGTATATTTAGGATTGAGCGAAGACATCGCTGATGAAAGCGTTCGAGGAGTCGTAGGTGTTGGTGATAGGTGACCCATGTTTCAGACCCATAGAGGAGAACAGACAGTATGATAGCTCTGTACACACTGATTTTGGTGCTTTGCCTCAGGTGCTTGTTGCTCCAGACTCTTTTGTGAAGCCTTCCAAATGCACTATATACCTTTGCTAATCTGTGATCGATCTCTTTATCAATCTTGGTGTCTGAAGAAATTATGCTTCCCAGGTAGGTTAAATGCTGAACGGACTTAAGCACAGATTTGCCTATGCTGACGTGGGGATGATGGTGTTCTTCCTGTGGTGCAGGCTGGTAGAGGACTTCCATTTTCTTCAGGCTGACTTCCAGCCCAAACAGCTCTGCAGCTGTTGCAAAGCAGGATGTGAGGCGCTGCAGAGCTGCTTCTGAATGGGCAACAAGGGCAGCATCTTCAGCAAAAAGCAGCTCACGGACTAGATAGTTTAGAGGCTTAGAATAAAATAATAAATGTACTAATAACAATAATAAATAGAGTAAAATAATAAATATAATAATAAATAAAGTAAAGTAATACATGTAATAATAACAATAATGAAATGAAATGCAGAGGATTTATGTTTTTATATGTAATTGAAATTTTTAGTTATGTTTAAATGTTTTATCTGTTTTTATATTGTTCAGGCATCGAACTGTGCTGCTCTGTAAACCGCTGTGATTCGCCCTTGGGCTGAGAATGGTGGTATAATAATGTAGTAAATAAAATAAATAAATAGATAATAGAGTAAAATAATAAATGTAATATCAATAACAATAATAACAGAGTAAAATAATAAATAACTTTGTTTCAAGTATAAGCTTAAGGGTACCTTTTCAGCCTTAAAAAAGAGGCTGAAAAACTCTGCTTATACTCGAGCATATACGGTAATCCTTTTATTAAGTTGGCAGAGGACACAAAACTGGGAGAATGGCTAATACACTGGAAAATAGGAGAAAAAAATTAAAAAGAGATGAACCAGAAAATGAACCAGAAATTAATGAAATGGATATCAATCAGGACGAATGCAAAATTCTACATTTAGGCCACAAAAAGCAAACATACAAGTATAGGCTGAGCTACAGTACATCTGAGAAGGACCTGGGGATTTGCTAGGATCCAAACCGACACTTCATAGAACATTTCATAGTAATTTGGGTGGATTTTTGATGCTTTTTGATACCAATTTGTGTGAGTGTTGGGCTCTGGAGGAGCAGCTTTCAGGGAATTCATGCCAAAATTCCACTATAGGTCCCACAAGACTTTTGGTTGTTCCTGCTGCTACTCACTAATACGGTAACCTCTTTGAAAACGATGTAGTAATTCAATATACAGAATGATTTGTAATTTTTGACATTTGCTCAACACAAACACGCAGAGAATCTCTTTCTGCCTAAAGGCTGTTTTCCAAAGAAGCTGGGGCTAAAAGCAAAAGTATGAGACCAAAAAAATGTACCACTTTATCTTAAATCTTTTACTTCTGGTAAATACGAGAAAAAGCATTTCAATCTTTTAGAATGGTGAAAAATACAGAAGCCGGGAAACCACCGAATGATGCTGTAATAGGAAGGGGTAATGCTCGTATTTGGGGAACCACAAAGACAGGATTGGGATGCCAGAAGGACCGTACTTAGGTTTAATAGCTATGGTTCCTCAGTTTTGAGAGTAGCAGAGTGTCACACAATGATCGTGCTCTGACATTTCCACTCTATCCATATGTCTCTGTGTTGAACAGAAGACCTGAAGTGAGAACCTTTACAAGCTCACTAAAATAGACAGACAGTGCTGTCACTGGGGTTGGTGTTGTGACGGCGCGGTAAGCGCCCCCTACATAAAAGATATTGAGTTTGTAAAGTTTTGCTTTGTTAAAATGTGTTTTGCAGCTTGCAGTTTGTTAAAGGAAAGGTTGTATTGATTGGTCCCTGGTACCTGTCAATCATTGTTCACAGATCCCAGTTGGGTTTGTTCCACCCCCTTTCCCAGGGATCTGGGAAGAATGCCATTTTTATATTCATTAGACCAGGGCTGTCCAACTGACGGCCCGGGGGCCGTACATGGCCCCCCAGCCTGTTGGACATGGCCCCCGCTATGCCCCCAGCCGCCATTTTTAATTTTTTTTAAAAAAGCTAATTTTTAAAAAAAAAATGGCGGCCGGGGGGGAGGGGGAGGCGGGGCAGGGAGGAGGAAGGGAGCCAGCTCCTCCACCCTGCACGCCCCCTCTGTCCATCTTCCACGCCGCCGATGCAAACCGGATTGCATCGGTGCCGGTGAGAGAGGGACAGGGGTGGTACAAGGAGGAGGAAGAGAGCTAGCTTTCCTCCTGCACGCTTCTCCCTCTCGGCGGCGCCCTCTCAGTGGCGCTGAGAGAGGGAGAAGGGGGCGATGTAGGGAGGACGAGCCAGCTCTCTTCCTCCTCCCTGTATCGCCCCCTTCTCCCTCTCTCGGCGGCGCCACTGCAAACTGCATCACATCAGCGGCGTCGAGAGACGGACAAGGCGGTGATACAAGGAGGAGGAAGAGAGCTGGCCACTCCTCCTTTGCCCCTCCTCCTTCCCCCCCGCACCGCGGCTTGCGATGGAGCCGCAGCGCATCCGCGGGGGAGGGGCGAAGGAGGAGGAAGTCAGCTGGCTGCCTTCTTCCTCCTTCGCCCCTCCTCCTTCCCCTCCCTGCGCTGTCGCTCAGGATCTGGGCAAGGGAAAGAGGAGGGATGAAAGAGAAGGCCGTCAGCTGATTGCCTCCTCCTTCGTCCCTCTTTCCCTCCGCTCTTGCCCGGGATCCCGGGCTGGGGAAGAGGAGGAGGAGGGGGGGGTTCTCCTCCTCCTCCTCCTCCTCTTCCAAGGAGGAAGAAGACAGCCAGCTGGGGGAAAGGAGGAGGAGGAGGAGGAGAGTTCTCCTCCTCCTCCTCCTCTTCCCCAGAGTTGCTGCTGTCCCGCAGTGCCGAAAAAGAGGAGGAGGAGGGAGATTCTCCCTCCCTCCTCCTTTTTCCCCGGTGCCGCAAGACGGGACACCGGCTGCACCGGGAAGGGCGGGAGGGTGCGAGGAGGTGGGCCTCCTCCTCCTTCCCGGCGCCGTTGGTGTCCCATGCGCGCGGCGCTGGGGAAAAAGGAGGAGGGGAGAATGACAGTTTTAGGAGGGGCCTGGGGGGGGGGGGGGGGGGCCTGGGGGGGGGCCCGGGGGGGGGGGGGCCGAATGCCCCCCCCAGGTCATCAGTGACCTCAATTCCGGCCCTTGGCCGGTTAGAAGTTGGACAGCCCTGCATTAGACTACCAGGATTTCTCCAGAGAGGGTGTGACTGAAGGTTTGCCAGACCAGGCCTTGGTCAGGCTATCTTCCAACACCAGACTGACTTTCCTTGGGTCTCAAACAGAAAGCCCAGCATACCAGAAGGCTGGGTAGCTCTGAGGAGTCTCAAGTGCCTTCAAACCAGTCAGTTGGCACCCAGAGGAAGGTTTCAAGCCTTCAATATTGCCCATCTGGCTGGGGTTTCGAGTGTCCTTACCTTGAAGCCATAAAGGAGAGGACTTGGAGACCCATCTGAAGCTTCCTGGACTAAAGCTACAGAGAGACTGTAATGTAAGAATTGAACCAAACTTGGCATATTGAACTCTCATTACCAACAGAAAGTACTGAAAGGGTTTGCTTGGGAATTGATCTTGAGTTTGGAAGTTGTAGTACTTTTTCTTCTACACTGCCGCTTCTGTCACCATTTTGATCCGAGGGGGGCAGCGTGAGCGTGTTCAGGAGGGGAGGGGGAGGGAGGAAGATGTGACCCATGCGGGCGCTACTGCGCAGACTCGCCCCAGAGCAAAGCAAGGCAAAGCGAGCAGAGCGAGGTTGGGAAGAAGGGAGCCCGAGTGGAGAAGAAAAGGTGTTTGGCAGGAGGGGGAGGAAAGGGTATTGGAGATTCCAGTTTCCCACGGCACACCTGATGATCGCTCACGGCACACTAGTGTGCCAAGGCACACTGGTTGGGAAACACTGAACTAGAGTGTCCAGCTTGGTCCTTGGGAGCCCAAACTCTCTAAAGAAAGGCAAGAAGCAATCCCCCGGTATAGAGAGACCACGTCCTTGCTCTTCACTGAGTATTAACAGCCCAGGTGCGATGGACCTCCACCTGTACCAGACCAGACCACAATGTTGTAACTAAGATACCAGAAACTTCAAATATCCATATTTCTTGCACCCTGAGATTGCACGCATGTACACACAGTACCCAATTCCTTGCTCCTGTTTCTTTTTTTCGTGTCGGGGGGACGGGGACTTAAGAAACTGCAAGTCACTTCTGGTGTAAGAGAATTGGCCGTCTGCAAGGATGTTGCCAAGGGGACACCTGGATGTTTTGATGTTTTACCATCCTTGTGGGTGGCTTCTCTCATGGCCCCACATGGAGAGCTGGATCTGACAGAGGGAACTCATCCACGTTCTCCCTGGATTTGAACCTCCAAGCTGTTGGTCTTCAGTCCTGCCAGCACAAGAGTTTAACCCATTGCACCACTGGGAGCTCCTCTTGCTCCTGGTGCTGCTCAGCAAGAGCAAAGTATAATCGGCTTGCAAGAGAGCAGGGAAAGTGCAGGGAATGACCCTGAAATCCAAAATGTGTGGTTAGTGGCAGGAAATGTATCTTTTGGCAAATTAAAACCCTATCTGCTTTCACAAATCAAAGCATACCACACAAAGGCATTTGCTTTGGCATACATTGGAAGAAACAGAAGCAACTGTTGGGGCCAAACATTATTTTAGTTACTAGAAAAATATTTTTTTAATTTGGGAATGTTTCTCCACGTCAACTCCTTCAGTGTCCCCCACCCCACCCCCTATAGAAAGAGCTGACGTGGAGAAACATTCCCACATATTTACACAGGAGTCACACTATCCACAATGCTGCAGCCTCTTTCGAGAAGTCACGTTGAACGAGTCTCGAAGAGAAATGACAACGCGGAAAGAACCGGAACCTGGAAACAACATCACCCATTGAGACTTTCTGCTGTGCTTTCTGCAACTGGACTTGCCTATCTCGGATTGGCCTTTTTAGTCATCACATGCTTGTAGAAAGCATGGGATGAGGCCTTCCTGAATCTTTGTTCACGAAAAAAGGCCAAGAAGATTCACCAATACTTCACACTTGGGAAGTGTCCGGTGTGTGATCCAATACAACAGCGAGCAGAGTGATCTTTTCTGCTGTGGACTTATCTTGCTGTGTTTCAAATAATAATAATAATAATAATAATAATAATAATTGCTGTAAACAAATTCAACCAAGACAAGTGGGTCAGAGATCATCCTGCAAGCTTTCGGCAAGTCTAGGGAGCAAGATGACCATTCACCATTAATTGACTCCTTTCTCTCCTGTCTTGCCTACTTTTCTCCCAACCACTATGGTTGATGTCACTCTTTCTGATGTGTTGTCTTATGTAGCTCACACTATATCTATACACCCTTCATGGCACCACTACATATCAGGTGCCCAACACAACTGAGACAGATAGCAGAGGGCAGTATAAATATTAAACAGGTGGAATTATTCAATGGGGTCTTTTTCAGTATTCCATATATTCATTATTTGGCCATTGCACAATTCCCTGTGGTCATTCAGTGGCTAGAAGGGATTTAGGAAATATTAGAGGATTATCTGGTGTTTTTTTAGTGACTATAAAGCCCTAAACGGTTTCGGTCCAACTTACCTATCTGAACGTATCTCCCCTTATGAACTATCTAGGTTGTTAAGATCCTCCGGGGAGGGCCTGCTCTCACTCCCGCCTTCCTTGCAGATGCGTTTGGTGGGGACAAGAGACAGGGCCTTCTCAGTGGTGGCCCCTCGACTGTGGAATGCCCTACCTAGGGAAATAAGATCGGCCCCCTCCCTGTTGTCTTTCCGAAGGCAGGGGAAAACCTGGCTTTTTGTACAGGCTTTTCCGAGCACAGCATAGCTCTATGAACTTACTGAATGACCCTGATGATGAATTGAATGGTAGCACGATATGGTTAACGCTCACGATAATGTTTTCAGGCTGTACGGTTTAAAAAAAAAATGTTCTGTAATATTTTAAAATTTAATTTTATACTGTATATTAATTGCTTAATGCTTTTTTTGGTTGTTTTTAATTGTTATTGTGTTGTGGCATTAAATTATTGCCAATTGTAAACCGGCCTGAGTAGCCCTCAGGCTGAGAAGGGCGGTATAAAAATGTCGTAATTAATTAATTAATTAATAGTGGATTTTCATATCTGGGTAGGGGTTTGAGTCATAGTCCAACAATGACTTTCGGTGGCAATATATTGTACTTGTGTATAACTTTGAAGAACTACATATACTTAGGATCCAAGAAGATACTTACTAATTCCTCATTCAATAATAAGGGCATTATCATGAATATTTAGGAGGGAAAGGGAGGCAACAAGGCAGCATTTGTTGCAGATGCAGTCCTGTTGCCGGGGAAGAAGAATTCGTCATTTTCCCAGATCCTCAGTGAGATATTGGAGATTTGAAAGAGTGGTGTCAATCCTCTTTCCCCAAGTGTAGTTGGAAACTGCCTAACTACCCCCTCCAGCTAGGACAGAGTTGACAGCAGCACCTGTTCAACTCTGCATACGTCAGGATCCTGACCTCTGGGCTTGACAGTACAGATTTATAGAGGCATCTCTGCAAATGGAAAATATTTTCATGCCTGCTGGGGAAAAGTCAACCTATTTGTGTAGACTTCTGGGACATTCCATTTTTATTGGGTAACTGGGCTTCTGCAGTGTGAAGAATACCATGAAAGGACTATTTCAGAAACAGAACTCTGACATGAATTCTTGTTTATTTGACCTCTTACATGATTGTGAGGATGAAGGTCTCACAAGAGCCATGACAGGCACTGATGATTGCTGGATAGGCCATAGATTAATTTGATGCACTTTCGTCATCAAGATTGCCCCCAAACGCAGACCCCAAGGAAGAAAGATAAGGCGTAAAATGAACACCCAAGCCCTTCAAAAACCCTCTAAATGATCCCTTCTCCAAACAACACTCAAGAATCATCTACCCATATTAAGACTGAGCCTGGCACCTTATTCTTGACCTATGTTCAAACATCCTGACTTTGAGAGGCCAGAACTTTGGCCCACATAATGCAGACCACATGGATGTTGGACACAATATACAATTCCGGAGGTGGCACAAGTGATTTGATCCCTCAAATTCAAAACTCTATTGTTGGTATTATTGGTGATTGTTCTAGATCTGTTCACTTGTGAACAGATGCCACAATGGCCACATGGCTTGGTCCCCGGATTGTGAGTCTGTGTTGTGGTTCCAGTCATGTGGTTTGAATGTATCAGGAGGTCTTTTATGTTTGTGGTGCGTTTGTACGCTGACATGGAAAATGGATTGTATTACTCACTACAGAAACCCCACATGGCCTCAATGAGGGCCTGTCCCTGCAACAGCTTTTACTGTAATTCACCTGTTCAAGCCCCTTTATATTGAGCAGTTGCGTTGGTGCCTCTTGCTGAAACCAGCCAATGGATTCAATTCTTGTGATGCTCTTATTGATGTCGCCTTGGAATGTATTTGATTTATAGCCATTTTTGTGTAGGTCTTATATTTGGACTGGTGTACATATCCTTACCATGATGTTTTGTATATATAACAGATTATTTTGACTAGCTGCAACGTGCCCTGATGAAGTGCCTATAAGTCGTGAAAACGGCCTCTTTGGGTGCCTGGGATTCTTTCCGGCCGTTGGCACGATACTGGCTGCCTCTCCAGCCAGTCTTCTCCTTGTTGCTAGTGAATCATCATTAATTTGTTGGAATCTTACCGTGGCCGGACCTGCTTCTCCTGCGTTTCCTCTGATATTGATGGATTACAGTCCTATGTATGTGCTCTGTGTTTCTGCATGGAAGACTTACCAGTGACTCACCTCCTTGTTGATTTTTGGGGGTTTATTTACCTCCCACAAGGTCCTCCCACTACCAGCGCACCATGCTTGGAGCGGTATAACGCTGCTGGATTCATTGAACTGTTGAAACTTTTCTGCTTTCTCAGCAACATTTGAACTTACACATCTCAGTGTCTTCCGGGACACTCCCGTGAACCACAGCAGACTCCTCCGCGGTGCTTTTTCATGCCCAGCACACCTTTGAATTTTGGCAGCGCCTTATATGTATTCTGTTACCGTGTTGGACATTGGAGTTTGTATTTTGCTATGTGGACTTCTATATCTCTGTATGTGCGGAACCTTTATTAATTGGGTATTGGAAAGCAGTGAGTAAATTTCTTCATTATATTGATTTAGCTAACTATTGTGTATAATTTGCATGCTCACCCATCCAGTCTTGGAGTGTAGTCCTTCCCTTTTGTACCAGCCACAGCCAGCCAGGTCATCCAAAGCAGCCGGGGCCCATTCCCACTTCTGCCAGTTGCCTGGGTGATGGCTCCCATGCCTTTTCCACCGTTGCCATGACATCACTCATGCCATTTTCCCTACCATTTCGGCGGGAACGAGAGGGGGTGTGGCCCCTCTCATTCCCGCCAAAATGGTAGGGAAAATGGCACACATGACGTCATGGCGACGGTGGAAAAGGCACGGAAGCCATACACGTCATGCTGACCATCAGGCACGCATGCGCACCCTCCACGAGGCAGAAGACTGAAGAGGACGGAGAGTGAGGGGGTGGAGAGCGAGGGCCGGAGAGTGAGGGGGCGCCAAAATAAGGGTTGCTTACTATTTTAAATTACCTTAGTACTTGTGCTGCTAGGACTTACACCAGTGTAAAAGCTGAGGTCCAAAAAAATGATCAGAGAATTCAACAAAAAGGCTCAAGAAATCCAACACTTTGCAGATGTCCATGATGCACAAGGATTCTTTAAAGCCACAAAGGTAATATATTGCCCAACAAATTATGGCATACACCATATAACTTCATCAGACTTCTGAAGAATAAAAAATCAATTGCACAACATTGGAAAGAGCACACTAGAACCTCCTTAACCACAGTTTCAATGTGGCCAAAGAGCTTCTCTCACAAAGCCTGCAACAACAAACCAGGGATGAGCTTTCAGCACTGCCTATTCTGGAGGAATTCAGCAAAATTATCAGCCAGCTAAAAAATAACAAAGCCAGAGGACCTGATGGGATCCCTGTTGAAATCTTTAAAGAGGGTGAACCTGAACAGACACAACAACTCCACTAGCTCATTGGAAAAGTGTGAGCAACTGAGAATATCCCAGCTGACTTCAAGGATGCTACCATCATCATCCTCTTCAAAAAGGGGGGAATAACAAACTGCGGAAACTATTGAGGTATCTCCCTTTTAAACTCTGCCGGGAAAATCCTCCCAGAAATCCTTGCAAACTACCTTCTACCTATTTCAAAAGACATCCTCCTGGAATCCCAGAACAGCTTCCATCTCTCCAGAGGAACAGTGGACATGATCTTCACTGTACGACAGCTCCAAGAAAAATGCAGAGAATCACACTGCTCTCTGGACCATCCTCTTAAAAATCAGATGCCTTGATAAATTTGTGAACATCCTATAGATCCTCCATGATGACAACAGTCCTGGACAGTAATGGCTCCCAAATTAAGGTGGAATCAGGTGTCAAACAAGGATGTGTTATTGCTCCAACCTTATTTTCCATCTTCATCACTATGATACTTCATCTTGTTGATGGGAAGCTTCGCACTGGCACGGAAAAAAGTATCGAACAGAAAGCAAACTAATTATTTAACCTGAGTCGACTGAAAGTCAAAACCAAGGTGACAACAACATATGTTGTAGAACTCCAATATGCTGATGATAATGTGGTCTATGCTCATTCAGAAGAAGATCTACAAGTTTCTCTAAATACCTTTGCAGAATCATATGATAAGTTTGGCCTCTCACTGAACACTGAGAAAACCAAAGTGTTCTATCAGCAAGCATCAAACAATCCCTCTGCAGTGCCAAAATATAACTTAATGGTGTAAAATTAAAAATGTTGATCATTTCCGCTACCTTGGCAACCACCTCTCCAAAAAGTCAACATTGACATTGAAATACAACACTGTCTGAGCTCTGGAAGTGCAGCATGTTTTTCAAATGAAGCAGATAATGTTTGATGATTGGGACATTCACCAGGAGAGCAAGATGCTCCCAAACTGTTATACGTCTGGGATACATGGACTGCATACAGACATCACTCTCAACCTCTCTGCCATTGACTTCACTGGACTGGCTACATTGTCTGAATGCCTGATCACTGACTTCCGAAGGAGTTGCTATAGTCTCATCTCAAGAATGGAAAACAGAATGTCGGTGAACAGCAAAAGAAATTTAAATATGGGTTTAAAGCTAAACTTTAAAACTGTGGCATAGACACTGAGAACTGGGAAGCCCTGGTCCTCAAGTACTCTAGTTGGAGGTCAGCTGTGACCAGCAGTGCTGTAGAAATTGAAGAGGCGTGAATGGAGGGTGAAAGAGAGAAATGTGTCAAGAGGAAGTTGCGTTAAACCACCTAAGTTTGGTCTGCATAGATCAAAAATGACTTGAAGGAAATAGGAACAATGTAGTTGGAGTATTAAGATGCCAACCAAAGTGTCTACTTTCCCTCCAGTTTTACCATCATCACTCTTTCAGTTTGTAAACTGCATTTTGTTTTCTGAAATATACTCTCTTTCTCTCTCCCTATTCCTAAATATATCTCTTTCCTTTCTGAGGGGAATTCCCCTTAACATACCGTGATGTCAATAGAATTGAAGAGTGAAATCTAAAGAATGCAGTCGACAGTGCCCTAAATCATAGGTTTGAGCCCAGATCTGTTTTTAGCTGTTACCTTTGGGCAATGCGGCTTCTTTGGTTTGTTCAGGTGCAAGGGGCCAACTGTCACAAATTTCCATCCATAATAGGGCCATGTAGCAGCCGATCTCGGTTCCTCCTCCCCTATTCGGCATTGCAGTTTAATCTTTTTGATTTTCTTGATTCTTTTTATTTAGTGGGACTGACGGGGAGTTGGGAACATGTGGGGACGGGTGATTGGGGGGCCTGGGAGAATCACCCTTTTAGCTTTTTTCTCCTTCCCTTCCTCTCCTTCAAATACTTCTAAAATATGGTTAGGTTTATTCAGAATCTTTGTTATTCGGATTAAATTCAGAATAAATCCCTTTTTGAAGCGATTTCGAATCGATTTGTGAACCCGGAAGTATCCTTGCTCTTTTGAAGCCACTGTCGCCATCTTTGTTCCGACTGCGGAAGTGAATCAGAACTGACCCAGCGTTTGGAGGCAAGCAGCTGCTTGCATGCTGGGATGCTAGCCTCCAGCCAATGGGGGGAAACCATGTGGGGAGGGGAGGGGGTTCGGCATGGCAGCCATTGCCCTTTAAAAATGGGTTTATTGCGAGCTGGGGATGCGAAGGGAAAGGGACTAGGGTAGTCTGCTTGGGTGGGAAAGGTGCCATGCCACCGCTTAACAAGGGAAACAACAGGGTTGGGAACAACTAATTTCCTTGGGGAACCACACCATAACAGTTTTGTGGCTCCTTTGTCTGTTTTGGGTTACACATTGTAGTTTTGGAAACTAGAAATCTACTATAATCTGCTTAATAATTTCCTTGCTGAACCACCGAATACAAGTTTGAAGACCCTTTCCTCTCTTGGGGTTTGACTTCTGTGCTTTGGAAAACAAGAAATCCCCTTTTCCGCTAATAATTCCCTTCCTGAACCACTGAATACAAGTTTGAAGACCCTTTCCTCTCCTGGGGTTTGACTTCTGTTTTGCCTGTCCTGTTTGCAGTTTTTTGCACATTGCGCAATCGTGCCCGCCATTAACGAAGCAATTCGGAAATTTCGGAAAATTTGGAAAATTCTGACATTTTTTCAGAAAATTTCAGAAATCATTTTGGAATCGAATCGCAGCACCCCCTACATCCAAAACGAGTTTTGAACCATTTTTTCCTTGATCAAACAAGCCTAATAATAATTATTAATAGCACTGCACTCCTTCCCATGTCCTTATTCCATGGCTACAATTTTGCACTCCCTTGTCTTTTTGTTAATAGTCTGGCCATGTTCTTCAGTAGCTTGTTGCCATAGGTTATTATGTGTTATTATTAATTATTTTTATATGCCATATGTTTTATTATATTTTACTTGTATTTTGTGTTTCGTTTAATGTTCTGTTTCAGGCACTTTGTGGCTTTCTGTAAGCTGCCCCAAGTCCCCTCAGGGAGATGGAGGTGGGGTACAAGTAGGGTTGCCACTTTTTGATGTAAGAAATAAGGGACATTTATGAGATTTTTCACAAAAATAAGGGACACTTAATAAAAAACTTGAAACTCAAATGTTAGGTGTAGTTTTATTAACAGAATAAGATAATGATTGAAACTCACAAAAGAAACTGACTTACACCCTCTTAACAGTACAAGGTATGTTTCTGCATGCTTTGTCATGCAGAAAAAACATTATTAGAACTACCTTATTTTCTCCATCTGTATTTAGTACTTGACTTTGCTGACTTTAAAAGTGCACTGTCTAAACATTAAAATAAAATAAAATTTTATAAGACAGTACATTTTCATGATAATTATGTCAATAGTTAATGGTATAGAATAGTATGGAATACACAGCATTATATAGTATTGGGATACACAGCTAGGCCTATTTTAAGAGTAACTCTTAAGCAACAGAAACTATCTTTATCCAACATGATCTAACATTCCCCTTGGGTAACGGTTAATTGAGTCTACTGTACTTTGAAAAAGTCCTATCTTGCCTCTTCCTTCCAACAAGGACAAAGGCAGGTACACACTCGCAAGTGCACATCTGTCAGCCTGCCCTGCGAGTTGGAATCCCCGGGCAGGCATTGCCATGGAAACTGCAGCGCACGCCTTCCTCTGGTCAACCCCGCCCAGTCCTGTCCTGTTAGTCAATAATAAGGGACAGGGCCTGAAAAAACGGGACATAAATTTTAGGGCCAAAATAAGGGACGTCCCTTAGAATAAGGGACATATGGCAACCCTAGGTACAAGTAAAATGTTGTTGCTGTTGTTGTTGTTATTATTATTATTAGGAATCTATGTGTGGTTAGAGTAATAAATAACCCTCTCTTGGGGTGATTCCACCAAAAATATAGCAGAGTCCTAG
This sequence comes from Anolis apletophallus, assembly GCA_030556195.1. NCBI lineage: Eukaryota > Metazoa > Chordata > Lepidosauria > Squamata > Anolidae > Anolis > Anolis apletophallus. Next base: position 14,218,569 of record JARBWK010000003.1, on the reverse strand, counting down.
AAGCACACTTCGCAATCAGCAGAACCTTACGTGTGGTGAGCTGCAATATGCTTCTGTTGCTTAGGATGGCACAGGATTGCAGAGCCAAAATAGAAGTTCAAAAATATCGATTGAAGTAAAAGAAACACATTCTGGATAGGAACATTCTTGGAGCTAACTATCTTTCTAAATCTCATATTCTAAGGAAGACGAAGGTAAAGATATCAGAAAATATGCATTCAGCTACATCTTGCTTGGAAAATGGCAAGATGAGTATTCACAAAAGGCAGAAGAGGGGAAAAATGGAGGCCGACCATGAGGTCAAAGCCTAGGCCCAATCAAAATGGCAGTCAAGTGGAAGTTACCTCTTATCTCAAAGAGATCACATTTCTACAACTTCAAATGGGGAGGAGATAGTAACAACCAGGAAAAGAGGAGTAGAGACAGAAAGGCCCTTCTAGGAAGGCATGCATAGAACTAGAGAAAGGAATCCCTTGTTCTAATCCTACTTTCTTAGTCTAACTACTCATTGGGGACTGAAGACTTGTGAAGTCCAGGATGACATTCAACAACAACAATTATTATTATTATCCTAGTAAACAAAATAACGCCCTCATTCTCTGAAAACTGCTACCACCTAGTCCTCTCCTCTAAAGTAGAAAGTAGAAAAACATTTAAGGAAGCACAGCCCTTGGTAATTTTAAATGGTAGGCGAACATTATTTTGGTCCCAACCCCCCAACCAATCATTGAAAAATAAAAGATAGACGGTAGAGGTGGCTTATTACTACAGGCTTATTACTACAGGCCTCCTTGGATATACTCTTAGTCATATTAGTAAAACCAAGATTGAAGTTGTTATTATGCCATTTATACTAGATAACAAACTAATAGATATAAATAATTCATGTTCAAAATAATAAGGTAATAAATAGTAATATTTGCAAATATAATAATAAATATAATATAATAATAATAGTAATAATTCCAAAGCTGAGAAGGGAATGGGGGTGAGGAAGTTTCCAACAGATCTCCCAACCTCTGAGGATGCCTGCCATTTATAATGGGCGATACGTCAGAAGAGAATGCCGCTGGAATATGGCCTTGGATGACTTCATTGCCTTGAGTTGGTGTGTGTGTGTGTGTGTGTGTGTGTGTGTATATATATATATAATATATAATTTTGAAATATGAATAAAATGATTATCTCTACTATCTCAATGCACGGCCTTTGGGCCTGCTTCTCTGATAGTTTAGCCACAGAGACTGCCCGGCCATCTATTGGGCGGATTTGGATGGTGCCCACCCTGTGGGAGGTGGGTCTGCACGGCCTCTGAGGGCTCCTTTGCGGCCACGGGCACACACTTTTTCTCCCCTTCAAAGAGTAAGAAGGACTCAAACAACGGAGGCACGTTCATTGCAGGCTCTGGTCTTTTGCGACGCTTCCGGCTCCTCCCCTTCCGGCTCCTCAGCGCCAATGATGTGAGCATGGGTCTTTCTTTGGCCTTCTTTGCGCGCGCCCCTCTAGAGGCCTTCGGCGGTACTGCAGGCTCCTCACTGATTCAGACAGAGAAGGAGAGAAGGAAGGAGGGAGGGAGGGAGGAGGTTTGGTGGTCATCGACAATCGTCCAGCCGTCGGTGGCGTGCCCCTGCGGATGCGCACTCTCTTGGTGGTCGCCTACTTTGCCGAGTGCCTTCAGCCACCTGAGGAAGCATTAAACTCAGAGATTGAAGTGTGCCGACTCCAGACAGGTCCTGCAGTAGAGAAACAAGAGGGTTTTTTTTAAGGAAGCCCAGGGAGATAGCTCTAGGCTGATTGCTCTTTCTTCCCTGGGAAGTGGGAAGCCTTCGTAAATGCCCTGGAAAGCTGTGTGCAGGGAGAGAGCATGCACGCCTGCAGCCTGTCTTCTCTAGAGTAGAAAGAAACAGCTTTAACAAAGCATTAAACCCAGTCTTCTCTACAACCAGAAGGGAAAGGATCCCAGAAAGAGTGTTATCTTAATTTTGATTCTTTTAATCAAGGTCTTAATGAAGGATATGGAATGTGGGCCTATGTGAAGTCCCCCCCCCCCCAACCATAATGGGCAGGATATGATGCTTTCTTAACCCCGTTGCTGACCCCCAGGTTCCCTTTTTAGGAAAAAAGGAAAGGCTCCCAGGAACAAAAAAGGAGTGCCCTTCAAATTCCCCATTGCCGCCAATGGGCCAGATCTAGCTGCATTGCTACGGATCAAAGCTGGCTATTCGGCTAGCCACTCATTTTCAGGAGTCGTGTCAAAATGGATATGGGAGTCTACTGGTATCCAGCCAGGTTTAGCTGAAATGCACAAAACCTTGAGGTCAAGGAGAGGGGTATGATACTAGGGAAACAGGCCATTTTGGAAAAGCACAATCCAAGCTTTCCCCAACAGATGTCAATCCAGTCTCTGTTTAAGAGCCTCCAAAAAAAGGTGGCAGTGAGTTCCCCTGGCGAATAGCTCTTATGGTCAGGAAGCATTTCCTAATGTTCAAGTAGAATCTCATTTCCTGCAATTTGAACCCATTGCTCGGAGTCTTAGTGTTGTAAATGAGCCTCCAGTTACTACAGATAGTAGCATGGACGAAGGTGCTGAAACAGTAACATCAAGCAGTAGCTCAGTTTGGGGCGCGGCTCTGGATGATCAGGCTCCTACAGCTGGGGTAAAGAGAGTGGCTAGTGCTTCAAGCCTTGACTCAGACAGAGAACAAAGGAGAAAGATTCAGCATCTACTTAGGGAACCTTCTGAGTCTGATACATTTGAAGGGTTTCCAGGGCATGCAGAATTACAGTCAGAAGAAAGTGATACAGACCTAGATTCAGCATTGGTGCAGGAAGTGAGAAACGTATGCAATGCGGACTCGGGGGGACAGCACATTTCTGGGGTTCCAGACGGATCAGGACTGGCCATCTTCTCATTCAGAAACTGAGTGGGGCCCTTTAAGCCAAGAAGAGCTGTGGCTAGGTTGGAGATCTGGACATGGTACAACAGCTGCAGGGAATGGGAATCCTGCTGCTTTGGAGCAGGGCGGTTTCTCTGATGAATCTGATTGATAGTGCTATATAAGAAGTGAGTATTTGGCTTGACCGTCACGGTGGTCAAGGAGTTTGTTATTCTGGTTCATGTATCCTGTGTTCCTGTATCTTGGTTCCTGGTTTCCAGATTACTCGTGAGTTATTGGGTTCTTTATCCACTTTGTTCCTTGGGAGAGCTGCTATGGCAGCTCTAGCTGATATTGGGAAAAAGTGTGGGGGGGGGGGTTGGGATTGATGTCTGCTTTTTGTGTTTAGCTGCTGCCGTGTACCTCTTGACCTTCACTGTGACTGCTGAGAGTTTCCTGCTACAGAGTGTTTGGTATAGTATTACATGGGAGGGAGGAAGATGCTGTGTTTCATGGGGGGCTGTGAATTATGTGTTTCTGTATACTTAACTCCTGTCGACTCTGGGACGTCTCCTCCTTTTCCTGTGAGTTTGTTTCCTGCCCTATGATCTCTGGACTGTTTGGACCACGTCTTATGGACATCCCTTTGACTAAACACCACAGAAGGACGTCTGTTGTTTGTTTTTGAGTTCTTTTCTTCTCAGCATTTTTGGTTTTGGGGATCCCTGGGGTTATTGGGGCTTTTTGTACAGCCGATGATAGGCTATTTTTTGTTATTCCAACACCCATTTGTTGTTCAAATAAACTTTTGTTATCTTTTAACTCCTGGACGCAGCCACGGCCGTCTCTGTACCACAATACTTAGTCTTCAGGACAGTAGAAAACTTACTCCCTCTTCCTTATTATTTCCTTTCAAATATTTAAACGTGGCTATCTTGTTTCCTCTCATTCTTCTCTTCTGCAAGATAAACATACTCAGATTCATGGTTTCTAGATCTTGGATCATTTTAGTCACACACGTCCCCCCCCCCCCCCAGACACGTTCTAGCTTGTCAATATCACTCTTGAATTGTACCCAGAAATGGACACAGTATTCCAAGTGATGTCTGACCAAAGCTGAATAGAGAGATACCATTATGTCTCTTGATCTTGACACTATACTCCATTTGATGCGGCCCCAAACCCCATTGCTTTTAAAGCTTCTGCATCATATTGTTGGCTCATGTTCTGCTTGTGTGTCTACCAAGACTCCAAGATCTCTTTCATCTGGACTGTTGTTGAAGTCATCTTGATGGTAGTTCACAACAACAATGACCCATTAGGTGTGGAGTTTACTGATGGCCGCAACAAGCAAGACTACGATACCGGTGACATAAATCTGATTATCTAGTAGTACCCCAAGGAATTTCATCTAAGCCATCTGAGAATATGTGGCAACACTTCTCCTCATGCAGAACAATGTGTAGCTGTTTGGACTGATTGAGGTCAAAGATACGGCTTTTTTAATGTCAACGGTTTGCCTACTGCATTCCCCTTGGCAATATAAGCAAAAGGTATAATCTGCGACAAATATTTTGTAAAAAGTCTGTGAGACTGAGCAAGAGCCAGCTCAAGACCTGAAGGCAGACTGGGGTGCATTTTTCTTAGTTCTAGCAGAATGAGAGGAAAAACCTGTTCTGGCTCTTGCTTTATTGGCAAAGATGGATTGAGTATCTGCTTCTAATGCTTGTTGTTGTTGCTTATTTCTTCAGTCGCTTCCGACTCTTTGTGACCTCATGGACCAGCCCACGCCAGAGCTCCCTGTCGGCCGTCACCTCCCCCAGCTCCTTCAGAGTCAAGTCAGCCACTTCGAGGCTACCATCCATCTTGTCCTTGGTGGGAGGGGGAGAGGGAGAGGGGAAGGGGAAAACAGCGGAAAGGGATGGATATAAGTAGGAGAAAAGTACAGAATTAATAAGATGTTGACAATAGCTGACACTGGAAGAGAGCAAGTATATATGGATTTTTTTCTTTTTCTGTATACATCACTCTTGTAATTTTTTTTAAACATTCTTGTGGGGGAATGTGAATCTATTATATAAAGGAGGACCCGTCATCGGACAACTGACAGAGACAGAGAAACCTTCCAAGGCAGAGACACCAAACTTGCCAACAAAAATAGGCCTCGGGCAAGGAAGGCTTTTAGCAAAGAAACTCCCCCCCCCAAAACCTAGAAGGCCCCCAAAACAATGATTAAAAAAATCCTACATTTCCCAGCATCCACTGCGGCAGCCAGCAAAACCCATTGGCCAACATTGGCCCACACAAAATGCAGGGAGGCTGAGTAACCATAGTAACGCTGGGCACAGCCAGCCAAGGCTAGGATAGAGTGCTGAGTGATTTGAGTTCAGTCAGTTGGTGTTTGAGGGTTAAACTGTCAAGGCCAAGATCTAGGAGGGAGACAAATAGGGCACCAGGGACACACACATACCCCCAGAATAACACAAACTTGCAAAACCCACAAAAAAATCCTGCAACACCCCCAAACACCAACTGGCAAAACCAACACCCCCCCCCCCCACATCACAACCAGCACACAGCCAGACTAAGACAACTATGTCACCACAACACACACAAAATACACCCCACAAATACCTGACAACTTCCCCAACACAAAACCCAGAACTGCACTCACTACTCTCCACCACACACACCTCCAAATACACACACGTCCCAGGCGCAATACTCCAGCAATTCCTACCCACACAACACAACACAACACAACTTCCTATCACAACCCATCCCCCCAATCTTACGGGACCTCGCACACACAACACCTACCACCACCACAAACAAAAACCAACTCCACCTCTACTCCAACCACAACACAACACAACACTGCACTGATACTCTACAAACACACACAAACACCCAAAACACCCCACCCACACAAGCATTCCACAACATACTACCACCCACAATGCCACCACACACCCACTAACTCACCAAAAAAGTAATACCTACACACAACACAATACGCACATAACACAACCTTGCGTCTACTGCTCAACCCATTTGTATGCCATTCCTTCCTTCAACACAGGCATAAGCTGACCCAAAAGACAAGCCATGCCTCCTAAAAAGAACAGCATCGGACGACACACTCACAACGCTACATACATCAAACAAAAAAGGGCAGAACAAACGCCAGAACAGAAAGACACTGCACTACACTAGCTTTTGCCATCACCATAAACAAGGCTCAAGGACAAACACTACAAATCTGTGGCCTAGACCTTGACACAGAATGCTTCTCCCATGGCGTGCTCCAGAGTTGGGAAACCACAGAACCTCTTCATCAACACAGCAGACGGAAAGACAAAAAACATTGTATATCCACAAGCTCTGCAGAACGGCAGGAACACCACACACCGACAACTCCACAGGACTTCAACATCCCACCCACCAGAACAACCCACAAGGACACAGCCATGACCCCACCAAGACCATAAGTAACATCAATTCCAACCCTTACATACTCAGACTTTCTCGCATCTCCTAAATAGGGCACAGCAACGCGTGCCGGGCACAGCTAGTATGTTATATTCTATTTGTATGATCCAAATAAAAGAAACTAATAATAATGCTAACAATTTTTATGTATGACCCACCTTTCCTTATAGCTTGAAGCAGGGCACAACACACTTAAAATACATCATCATAATAAAATATGTTCAATAAAGTGCACATATTAAAATCTATTTTGATAAAATACATATATTACTTTACAAGGAACAAAGATTAGAACACAATAGACATAGAATGGGACTTGCTCAAGGTCATCCAGTGGGTTCCATGACCCAGTGAGGAATCAAACCCTGATCTCCAGAGTTACAGTCTGGCATTGATACCACTCTGCCATTATGGCCCTCTTAAATGTCTTTTTGTTGAAAACCTTCAGTTCTAAAAAAAAACCCTGTTCTAAATTTTAAAATATTGGTTAGAATAGATCCAATGATTCGGTTGTTGAATGGTGAGTCAACGTACAGATACATTCAACTGATGTAATGCGTTTACACTAATCAGAACTATAAGGGCTTCTGTATGAGTAAATTGTTTAAATATGGTATGAGGGCTCTAGGAGATGAGGATTTAAATCTTTATTTAGCTTTGGAAACCCATTGGGTGACCATATTTATTTATTAATTTATTATTTCGATTTCTTAGTCGCCCCTTCCGACTGGCTCGGGGTGACTTACAAATCATTAAAACACTTACCGATAATTAAAAACACGGTAAAAACACAATAAAAACACAATGCACAGTAACATATTAAAACATGGTTGGATGTCGGAGTTGCATCCGTAGTTAGGTCAGACAATGATGCACGCCCGCTACATATAGTCATAGCCCTTGGCCATATCGTAAAGCCCTAGTATTGTTCCTGCCCAAATGGCTGTGTAAACAGGAAGGTTTTACAGGCCTTTCAAAAGGCCAGTAAATTAGGCAACGCACGAGTGGTGGGAGGGAGAGCGTTCCATAACACTGGGGCGATGACGCTAAAGGCTCTCCTCCGCGTTGCGGTTAAGTGGAAGGCTGTGTGACTCGGTATCGTCAGGAGGTTCGATGATTCAGATCTCAGTGGTCTTAAAGGACTATATGGGGAGAGGCGGTCCCTTAGGTACACCGGCCCCAGACCGTTCAAGGCCTTGAAGGTTAGAATGAGCACTTTGAAGATGATAAGTAGAGAAGGAAAACTTCAGAAGAAGGATTGCCGGACGGGCATGAGGGCGTGAGCCCACTTAGAAAGGGACAAATAGGAAGTCCTGATGACCAAGCTATGGACGGAACCTACATCCCGAACTGGAAGTTACTACTTTCATCTTTCTACCCCCCACCCTTCCCTACCCTACTATCACCTCCCCATCCCTATCCTCTCCTACCTAACCCCAACTATCCCTCAATACTCCCCTTACCATTTCCTTCTTTTATTATATGTATATAAGCCTTACAATAAAAACAATTAAAAAAAAAGATGATAAGTAAGAAAAAATCTCAGCCCTAGAAGATGTCTATGACAAACTCTGAATCAGTTAAGAAAACTCTAGGATGGGATCTCCACAAGTTGTAAGCAACATGAAAGCACACATCAACAGTGATACGAGGGCGGGTCATTAAGTGACTTTTTGAATTTCCTGCCTCTTAACTAAAAGGGCAACACTGCTCCTGTCAACAGGCTTCTGTCAGTTGACCCCTGACAAATTTTGAACAAGCTGCGTCATTTAGTTTGTGTTTGACAGCCATTGATAGCAGACTACTGCATGATTTGAGAAGAAAATGGAAAAAAGTTAATTTTGTGTGCTCATTAAGCATTATTTTTTGCGGGGGAAAACCCATCACTCAAACCAAGACTAAGCTTGATAAATTCTATGGTGACTCTGCACCATCAATTTCAATGGTAAAAAGGTGGTTTACTGAATTTCATTGTGGCCGTACAAGCACGGAAGATGCCGGACGTTCTGGATGCCCAGTTGAGGTCTCTACACCCGAAACAATTGAAAAAATTCACGATATGGTGTTGACCGATCGGAGATTGAAAGTGTGAGAGATTGTGGAAGCCATAGGCATCTCACATGGGTCAGTGGTTTCAATTTTAAATGATCACTTGGGTATGAGAAAGCTTTCCGCAAGATGGGTGCCGCGTTTGCTCACATTCAACCACAAACTCAATCATGTGACAATTTCGCAGGAGTGTTTGCCGTTGTTCAACCGCAATATGGACGGGTTTTTGTGCCATTTTGTGACCGTGGACGAAACGTGGATCTCCCACAACACACCAGAGACCAAACAGCAGTCAAAACAGTGGGTTTCTCGGGGTGAATCGGCGCCAAAGAAGGCCAAGGTGGGTTTGTCAGCCAATAAAGTCATGGCAACCGTTTTTTGGGATGCACGCGGTATAATCCACATTGACTACCTTCAAAAGGGTAAAACAATCAATGGCAAATATTATCCCAACTTATTGGGTTGATTTAATGAGGATTTGGGGGGGAAACCAACCGCATTTGGCCAAGAAAAAAGTTCTTTTGCACCAGGACAATGCAATGGTGCACACATGTGCAGTTGCCATGGCAACAATCCATGAATTGGGATACGAATTGCTCCCTCATCTGCCCTATTCTCCCGATTATTTCTTGTTTCCAAACCTGAAGAGATGACTTCGCGGAAAGAGATTTGACTCCAACAATGAAATTATCTCACAAACAAATACCTATTTTGATGACCTCGAAAAATCTTACTTTTTGGAAGGGATTTAAAAAATGGAGAAATGTTAGACAAAGTGTATAGAGCTCAAAGGCGACTACGTTGAAAAATAAAATGATTTTAAATCCGAAAACCTGTGTTTCATTCAAAAAGTAACTGACTTATTGACCCGCCCTCGTACAAAACTAATACTTAGTAATTTGTTCATTTCATTTCATTCATTTCAACCTATTTTAGGTTGTCCTACTCAATATGATTTAGTGAAGGTGTCGTTCTGAATCTCGTTCAACCCAAGTTGAAAATGGGGGTATAAAAGATTAGCTGCCTATTTCAAAATCCAGTTACAAGAGAGTCCACCTAAACTTTGGGAAGAACATCTTGACACTAAGAGCTGTTTGACAATGGAATGGCCTCCTTCGGAAGGTGATGTACTCATTGTCTTTGATGAAGGCTAAACAGAGGTTAGATGGCCATCTTTCAGGGCTGCTTTAGTTGTTCTTTCCTACATGGTGAAGGGCTGCATTAGATATCCCTTGTTGTCTCTCTCAACACTAAGATATCCTGATTCTCTGAGATGTTGAAACCAAATTATTCTAAGCAAGGATAGAATGGATGATCTCAATCATACAACCGTACATCTCAGTCATGGATGATCTCAAGATCTGACTGTGGTGGGCTGCTGAAAGATCTTGCAGGTAATGGGACATAGGCAGTGGCCGCAGGCACACTGAATCTAAAGCAACTGGAAAGTGTAGAAATTGGCCTTTACTGCATCAAACTGGAGCTGGAGTTAAATACGCCAACAAAAACCTGTCTGGGGGGAAATTTGAAGAAAATAAGGCCAAGTAGCACCTCTCACCGTAGGCCATAAAAAAGAAGGGTAAAGGCAACTGACAAAGTATTTGCGTTGTTTTCAGTGAGACATATGGATTGTAAAGATATAGGAGAACTATATTTTTCAGTCAATTTTCTGCTTTCCCATGCTTCTCGCTTTTGCTCTTGAATGGCTTTAAAAGAGGATTGGAAAAATTCATGAAGGGTAAAGATAGCAGCTTGGCAGTCTACAGGATTATGAGAGAAGGCTAATGTCCTTGTAAAACCATGTATGAGATACCTTGGAAATTGGCAATCCACAGCGTTATGAAATTGTTGTGAATGATAAATCCTAGATTTGCTTGGTTTGCTTTTCTGTTCAGCTGATATCAAGTTGCTAATCTCAGGATCCATCTAGATAAAGGTAAAGGTTTCCCTTGACATTAAGTCCAGTCACGTCCGACTCTGGGGGTTGGTGCTAGGGTTGCCAACTGCCCCTTATTCTAAGGGACGTCCCTTATTTCAGCCCCAAATTTTGTGTCCCTTATTTTCAGCTCCTGTATTGACAGGACAGGTGGCCGCATGAGGCAAGGATGAGCCAGTACATATGCACACATACTTCCATCTTCCTCCTCCTCCATCCTGCTACCCCCTTTGGCTCCTCCCGTTTCCTCTCGCCTCCCCGTGCACGGCCGGGAATTGTAGTCCAAGGCTGCCTCCTCTTGATTGAGAGGCGCATGCGGCCCTTTTGGGTGGGATTCCATTTCCCAAGAGCCTTTGCTCCCATGGGGAGAAGAAGGAGGAGGAAAAGGAAGAGGGAGAAGGGTGTCTTCATGGCGCCACTGGTCAGCAGTCTGAGGGAGCTGCAGGTGCGGCGCGGGGAGATGCAGGTCCGCATGGAGCTCCTGATCATGGAGACCCAGAGCCAGGTCTGCTGCGCCCTTGCCCACCTCAACTGCGGGGCCGCCTTCACCGTTGACTGCTGGGAGAGGAAGGAAGGTGACCCCCCCCTGCCAGGCACACAAATCACAGCCACACGGGGCTGAGGGGGGTGGGGGTCTCTGGAGGGCTTTTGAGCTGGACGGGCATCTGTCAGGAGGGCTTGGGTTGTGCCTTCTTGCAGAATGGCCCAAGTAGAAGATATTGCCCTGAATACAAGGATTCTGTTAGACACCAGTCTAAAGATTGGTCAACAGTGTGATGCAGCAGCTGAAAAAGCCAAGGCTGCATCAAAAGGAGTGTAGTTAGGGTTGCCTAACATTTGATTTTCAAGTTTTTATAAAGTCTCCCTTATTTTTGCGAAAAATCCCGTATTTTTAGGTAAATGTCCCTTATTTCATATATCAAAAAGTGGCAACCTTAGTTGGTGCTCATCTCCATTTCTAAGCCGAAGAGCCAGCATTGTCCGTAGACACTTCCAAGGTCATGTGGTCAGCATGATGCATGGAGTGCTGTTACCTTCCTGCCAGAGCGGTACCTATTGATTTACTCACATTTGCATGTTTTCGAACTGCTAGGTTGGCAGAAGCTAGAGCTAACAACGGGAGCTTATGCCGCTGACCGGATTTGAACCTGTGACCTTTCGGTCGGCAAGTTCAGCAGCTCAGTGCTTTAACCCATGTGCCACTGGGGGCTCCGCCAGGGTGTACCTACACTGTAGAATTTGGACCTCATCAGATGATGGCGATGCTCTCCTTAATGGAGGAAAAGGAGGAAGAAGAGGAAGAGGAGGAAGAGGAGGCAGTCATTTTGCTTTCCTTCCTTTCACTCTGCTTTGCCAATTGTCCTGACAATCCCACAGAGGTAAGCGAGGTGCACGTGTAGTGTGCACAGCTTCCCTCCACCACCCAGGCAACATGGGAGGCTTCCCATGTTGCCTGATTCAGGGTGCATCAATGGGGGGAAGCCACACACACACTGTGTGCGTGTCTCACTTCCCTCCATGGGATGGCGGTGCCAGCCTAACAAAGCAAGTTGAGGTGGAGTGAAGAGAAACAAGACCCCCAGGCATCGCCATTAAGGAGAGTGCATACCGGCAGCTTCTGTTGCTGCCATTGCGCTTGTGATGATGTCCTCAATGTACTTGGACATCACTTTGACTACCATGGTTCAATGCTATGGAATCATGGGAACTGCAGTTTGTTGAGATACCAGAACTCTTTGGGAGAGAAGGCCTTGTAAAGCTATACATATGTTATCTTGGAAATAGGACCCAATTCTAAGGAAATCATTGGTTTCACATACATTTTACACACATAAAGGTAAAGGTTATCCCTTGACATTAAGTATAGTTGTGTCCGACTCCGAAGAGTGGTGCTCATCTCCATTTCTAAGCCGAAGAGCCAGCGTTGTCTGTAGACACCTCCAAGGTCATGTGGCTGGCATGACTGCATGGAGCCCGATTACCTTCCCGCCAGAGCGGTACCTATTGATCTTCTTACATTTGCATGTTTTCGAACTACTAGGTTGGCAGAAGCTGGGGCTGATAGCGGAAGCTTATGCCACTCCCTGGATTCTAACCTGTGACCTTTTGGTCGAGCTCAGCAGCTCAGCAGCTCAGCGCTTTAACCCACTGCGCCACACACATAAACATTTTAATTATTTTATGAACCAACATTGAACCATGAGAGAACAAAGAAGTCACCATCTCAGCACCCCATTTGGGCAATTTTGGATTTTGGAGCATTTTGGAATTCTGGAAAATGGATGCTCAATCCACATAGTATTAGTCTTATTGCGTGGTAGCAGGCCCGTAGGCAGGATTTTGATTCGGGTGGGTGGGGGGTGGGGGCTGAGTAAGTGAGAGAGGATTTACCCTAGCAAACCTTTTGTATCGTTATCCCAATAATATCCCCATGCATATGGGATATATTGAGCATGGTGATCAGATCATGATATGAATAAACATAACAGTTTAAATAATGTACCAGTAAGGCCTTCTCGCGGACCACACTGAGAATTTCGTGTGTGTGCGTGTGTGTGTGAGTGTGTGAAGCCCCTCAAGCCCCCCGTCCTTTGGCTACATGCCTGCCTGGTAGTATTAGTCTTTATTGACTCACAGTGCCTTGATCTGAGTGTTTCACCACAGATTTCAAGCCTTTTAATACTTTTGTTTGTGTTCTATTTTCAAAATTAAACGTTATTTTGTTACATTTTCACAATGTATACAGTATTACAGCACAGCAAGTATTTATAAAATAAAACCTTGCTTTTAATTTAGCTACTCTCCCTCCCCTCCTCAGGTCAGAAATGTTTATAAACTACTATATATACTCATCTATAGTTTGAACTCATAACTAGCAAACAGGTTTGGTGCCAAAATTATGGATCCGGGCGAGAGAGATGCAAGGGGAGCGCGCGGGGGGACTCCTCCTCCTCTGTCCCGCCCTGCCATAGGCAACAGAGGAAGAGGAGGCCCCCCGCTCGCTCCCCTCGCCTCTCTCTCACCCCGATCCATGGATCCGGGCAAGAGAGATGCGAGGGGAGCGCGCGGGGAGCTTCCTCCTCCTCTGTCGCCGCCCTGCCATAGGCAACAGAGGAGGAGGAGGCCCCGCACACTCCTCACTGCCTCTCTTTCTCCCGGATCCATGGATCAAGGCGAAGAGAGGCGGGGAGCAAGCGGGGGCCTCCTCCTCCTCTGTCGCCTATGGCAGCAGGCGACAGAGGAGGGAGGCCCCTGCGCGCCCCCTCGCATCTCTCTTGCCCGGATCCATGGATCCGGGTGAGAGACAGGCGAGGGGAGTGCGACGGGGGGCCTCGTCCTCCTCTGTCACCGCCCTGCCATAGGTGACAGAGGAGAAGGAGGGCCCCTGCGTGCACTGCTGCTCTCTCTCACCCCGATCCATGGATCCGGGAGAGAGAGAGGAGAGCGGAGCGCCTCGGGAGGCCCCCTGCACGCTCCTCCTTGCCTCTCTCTTGCCCGGATCCATGGATTGGGGCGAGAGAGAGGCCACGAGGAGAATGCGGGGGGCCTCTTCCTTCTCTGTCGCCTATGGCAGGGTGGCGACAGAGGAGGAGGAGCCCCCCGTGCACTCCCCTTGCATCTCTCTCACCCTGATCCATGGATCCGGGCAAGAGACAGGCAAGGGGAGCGCAACGGGGGGCCTCCCGAGGCACCATGGATCAGAGCGCCTGCCCCCCCATCCGGTGAGCAACCAAGCTAATAAGAAACCGCCCGTGGGTGCGCCCGCGGGTGCGCGGGCGCGCCCGCGGCAGGTGATCTTTTCAATTTGGTTGCTCAAAAGTAGCTCGCATGCTGAAAAAGTGTGAGCACCCCTGCTGTGGAATATGTAGAAGTTATTGACCTTTAAATACAAAATAGTTTTGTAGATGTGCAGACATGCCTTTTTGGATGCAGTGCTGTTTCTCTGTGTTACAAAGAAGAGAGATCTGCAAAAATGCAGGAAGGATGTGGGTAATTATAACTACCCCTGATCATGTTCCTAATTATGGCCCCGAAGAACCAATCTGGCGAAAACTAGCTGGTTTTTCCCCCTTTTACAATCTCCCAGCAGGCCATTGTCTCTCGAAAACTTTAAATAGCTTTGGCTTACACCCCCTATTTATCCTCTTTGTTCCAGCGTGTCTTCTTATCTGGTGGTTGCAAGTTTCAGTTCAGTCTTCAGCATGAGATTCCTGCATCTTCTCTTTGGGCTGCTGTTCCTGGTACTGCTGGCCGTTCCAGGTAATATGCAATGTGTTGACCCCATAGTGTATATGCCAAATATGTCATTGCAGGACCTATTATCTGGTTCATTAGGAGAACTCCAGCTATGCCAAAGTGCAGGTTTGACAGCTGGAAAATATGGAGATGAGATGGATGAGATGAAGAATAATGTTGGGAAGTCATAGCAATAAGACTAAAGGCTTCTCGGCATATAAATCTGATTAATAGAAATTTATTCCGGTCATTAGAGAATCTTAGTGCTGGAAGGAGCCACAAGTTGTTGGATCCTTGCTTGAAATATTATTTTTAAAAGAATTTATGAGAAAACCTCTCTTGCTAGATCAGTGTTTCTCAACCTTCCTAATGCCACGACCCCTTAATACAGTTCCTCATGTTGCGGTGACCCCCAACCATAACATTATTTTCATTCCTACTTCATAACTGTAATTTTGCTACTGTTATGAATCGTAATGTAAATATTTGATATTCAGGATGTATTTTTATTCACTGGACAACATTTGGCACAAATACCCGATATGCCCAAATTTTAATACTGGAGGGGTTTTCGGCTGGTTTGATTTTGTCATTTGGGAGTTGTAGTTGCTGGGATTTATAGTTCACCTATAATCAAAGAGCGTTCTGAACTCCACCAATGATGGAATTGGACCAAACTTGGCTCACAGAACTCCCATGACCAACAGAAAATACTGGAAGGGTTTGGTAGGCATTGACCTTGAGTTCTGGAATTATAGTTCACCTACCTCCTGAGATCACTGTGAACTCAAACAATGATGGATCTGGACCAAACTAGGCACAGATAACCAATATGCCCAAATGTGGACACTGGTGGAGTTTGGGGAAATAGACTTTGACATTTGGGAGTTGTCGTTGCTGGTATTTATAGTTCATCCACAATCAAAGAACATTCTGAACCCCACCAATGAAAGAATTGGGCCAAACTTCCAACACAGGAGACCCATGACCAACAGAAAATACTGAGTTTTCTGATGGACTTTGGAGACCCCTCTGACACCTCTCATGGCCCTCCAGGGGTCCTGACCCCAGGTTGAGAAACACTGTGCTAGATGATCTCCATGGATTACCTCTCATCAGACTCAGGAGGTGCAAACATTTATTCATCATCATCTTGAAATCTAGTCCTAATCTATCTTTAGGAAATGAAGGTAGAACTTCACTTAGAATTGGCTTGCTCTTATTTATTTATTTATTTATTTATTTATTTATTTATTTATTTATTTACAGTATTTATATTCTGCCTTTCTCACCCGCAGGGGACTCAGAACAGATTACAATGTACATACACAGGCAAACATTCAATGCATCCATGGGAATCCAATCTTGTCAGAGTGCTAAAATTGAGAGAAGTGCTAAAATTTTCAGGAGTTAGGTTTTACTTGACTCCTGATTCAAGAAAGTAGGAAGAAGCAAGGGGAAGCGGGAAGGAGATGGACCTTACAGAGAAAATACGGTAAAACGGGTCCTCAATCTTCCAAATGTCCCCCCCTTTCCCCCCTTCCCTCCCACTCATCTGCTGAAGTCCTTCATCTTCAGCATGTTTTAAATATTTTAATGGTCTATAATGGTTTATATCAGTGGTTTCCAAACTTTTTTTGGCCTACTGCCCCTTCCCAGAAAAAAATTTACTCACCGCCCCGAAATATTTTTTTAAATTTTTTAATAGAAATTAAACAGAAATATATATGTATATATGCATTGGTTTTCAACCTTTCTAATGCCGTGACCCCTAAATAAGGTCCCTCATGTTGTGGTGACCCCCAAACATATTTTCGTTGTTATTTCATAAATAATTTTGCTACTCTTACGAATTCTACTGCAAATATCTAATATGCATGATGTATTTCTATTGTTACAAATTGAACATAATTAAAGCATAGTGATTTATCACAAAAACAATATGTTTGGAGGAGTATGGACAACGGATGATGGGATTTGCAGTACCTTCAATCGATTCAGTTCTGACTTCCACAGACCACTGAGACCCCCACAAATTACAGAACTGGACCAAACTTGGCACAGAGAACCCACATGACCAACAGAAAATATTGGAGGGGTTTGGAAGGAATTGGCAGTGATTTAGGGGAGATGTAGTTCACCTACATCCGGAGAGAACTGAGAACCCAAACAACTATGGATCTCAACTAAACTTGGCACAAATACTCAATATGCCCAAATTCGAACACTGGTGGTATTTTGAGAAAATAGCTCTTCTCATTTGGGAGTTGTAGTTACTGGGATTTATGGTTTACCTACAATCAAAGAGCATTTTGAATTCCACCAACAATGAAATTCAGCCAAACTTGGCACACAGAACCCCCATGACCAACGGAAAAAAACTGGAGGGGTTTGGAATGAATTGCCTCCGCCCGGGAAGGCCGCACTTTCTTCCGTGGTGGCGGGGAGGCTCACTGTGTGTGTTGGTCAAAGCAAAGGGGGTAGGTCCAAAGAAGAGGGCCGCGCGACCCCTCCTAAATGGCCAATTGTCAACCGCCCCCTTAAAGGGGTTCACCGGCCCCCAAATTCCCGTGAGCCTCCCACCGCCCCCATGGATCACCTCACCACCCACCAGGGGGTGATACTGCCCACTTTGATAATCAGCGGTTTATACTATCTGTATCTGTATTCTGTATACCTTTATAAAACGGAATGTTTGTATGTGTGTATGTGTGTATGTGTGTATGTGTGTATGCGGAGGGCGGAAGGGCGGATATGTGGCACCTATTTGCATAAAGTCCTTTGATTGGACAGCCTCGCCACTCCAAAATTCTAAGGCACCAGACAGAGGGCATTGATAGCCACTGATTAGCCAGCAACCCAGAATCCAGGCCTCTACACTCAAACAACAGGATTTCTTCCCACTGAGGGGAAAAAAGCCAGCATCCCAGAATCCAGGCCTCTACATTCAAACAACAGGATTTCTTCCCACTGAGGGGAAAAAAGCCAGCATCCCAGAATCCAGGCCTCTACATTCAAACAACAGGATTTCTTCCCACTGAGGGAAAAAAGCCAGCAACCCAGAATCAGGCCTCTTCATTCTAACAACAGGATTTCTTCCCACTGAGGGGTAAAAAGCCAGCAACCCAGAATCCAGGCCTCTACATTCAAACAACAGGATTTCTTCCCACTGAGGGGAAAAAATGCACCATCAACATTCCCTCCCCACTTGGCTCTGTGAAAACAAAATGGATTCCTGTATTCTCCTCCCCCTCAGCTTTTAGAAAACGGCTGCCTGCCATGCCTTTTAAAGTTACCAATAGCAGGCCATAACATTACAGGCCCCAAAATAGAGTTTAGGGCAGGATGGCCGACGAATGATGGGATTTGCATCCCAATTCACTTCCCAGAAAACATTGTAGCCCCTACAAATCCCCTTCTCCCAGATAGGCCCAAAAGAGGCATCCATCTTCCCTCTTCAACACAGTGTCAGAGAAAGGCAGCTTCTGACAGGATCTTTAGAACAGGCACTGTCACTCTACAAGGTAAGGCCCTACTTCCTCAAAATACACAAGAGAAAACAATAAATACCTTTCTCTAATGCCTTTTAATGCTTATATAAATAATTCTGGCCCAAAGCCCCTCACCCAGCCTCATTGGACCTTACTGCTAATTCCATGCAGGCCTTTTCCATTTTTTTACTCCTTTCTGTTTTACACGGTATACTTTCACAGGCCAGGCGGATATGTAGCAACCACTTTCACAGGCCACAGCGACCAGCGCGGGTGATGGACCTGCACCAAACTTGGTACACATAACCCCCCTAGAAACATGACCCACGTATTATGGGATTTGTAGTACTTTCCAAGACTTTGGTTCCCACAGACCACTGAGGCCACCAAAAAGGACCAATACAGACCACACTCAGCACACACAGCCCCCATGACCCACTTTACATCCTGGTGCAGTTCGGAGGAGGGTGGACCATGGATGATGGGACTTGAAGTGCCTCTACTCACTTCCCAAGTCCGCTGCAACCCTCATCCAATCACTGATCGAGACCAAACTTGCCATACATAACCCCCATGACTGCCTTCACATCCTGGTGAGGTTTGGGGGAGGACTGACAATGGATGATGGGATTTGTAGTACTTTTACACCCCTCTGTTCCCACAGACCACTGTGGCCCCCAACAAACACCGAGAAAGTCCACACTTGGCACACAGAGCCCCAGTGACCCACTCTACATCCTACTGAAGTTTGGAGGGGACAGAACATGGATGATGGGACTTGCAGTACCTTCCTTCACTTCCCAATCCTGCTACAAACCTAATCCAATGACTGATCAACACCAAATCTGGCACACAGAGCCCTCATGACCCACTCTACAGCCTGGTGCAGTTTACTGTGAGACGGACCACGGATGATGGGACTTGAAGTACCTTCACTCTCTTCCGAAAAACAATGCATCCCTCATCCATTCACCAATACAGACCAAACTTAGCACACAGAGCCCCCATGACCCAATCTACATCCTACTACACTTTGGGGGGGGGGGGGACACACAGAGATGATGGGACTTGCACTACCTTCAGTAATTTCATGATACCACTGCAACTCCCAATAATGATGGATCAAGACTAAACTTGGCACACAGAGCCCCCATGACCCACTCTACATCCTGCTGCACTTCTCAAATGACCCGGGCAGGGCCGGGTCCCCAAGCTAGTAATGATCTAAAATAAACTGGGTCAAAACGCGACACATCATACTCACAGTGTAACTTCCTGCTCACAGAATTGCATGGCGCTTGTTCAATTCTGACTCATAAATGAATTGCAACATTACAGGACTGGATGCCTGAAAAAAGGATTTTCTTCCATGCACATACAAGCACAATTGTGGCACTTATGTAACTTCACTTCCACAAGGTGAATGTAAGGTGGTCTGTATCAGAGGAAAATATTTAAAGGATTTGTAGGGGAGCATACATGTGCTTAAAGCACCAACATGATGAAGTCGATTTTAGACTTTGGACCTCAGTTAAGAAGGGTCCTGCCTGGTGAATTAAGTATGCTAACTGCCAATGTTTCCCGAATAGTGAGAGACCCGCCAGGGTGAAGATCAGTGACAGAGGTTTTAATATGATCTGCAGAATTTTTTTTAATTTACAGCAAAAAAGGAGTCCAAAATATACAAGCATAAACCTACAGAGAAAATACAAGATATCTTAAACATTTCTGATAGCTGTTCAGACTTCCTGTCCCTCTCTTGGTTAGCTGGGAAAGAGACTGGCTCAGATCCATGCCAGGATTGGTTGGCAGGGGAGAAGGGCAGCTAGGGTTTGGTGAGAGTGAAGGTCAGTTGCAGGGCCACCTCTTCCCCTGGAGGGCACAGTATGGGAAACATAGTAAAGATATGTTGATGGTTTTTGATGAGCTGGTGTACAGTTCTATACAAAACAAAAAAGTAAGACAGTGATGTTGATCTACCCAAAGGCTTGGCTGTCAACAAAAGAGGTTTAATACAAGTGGGCAGTTAAACAGCTAGATAAACAGGTTTGGGTTTGGCCGGAGCTCAGTTTATTTATTTACTTCATTTCTATTCCGCCCTTCTCACCCCGCAGGGGACTTAGGGCGGATTACAATGTACACATTACATTTAGACACACAAACACACAAGACAGACAGAGGCAATTTTTAACATCTGGCCACCAGGGGGAGCTGTTGCACTCCTTCATTCCTCAGCATGTTTCCTGGAGATTTTTTTATGGCCTCATAAATCAGTTAAATTTGCCTCCCCACTAAGTGGTACCTTGAATTTCCTACTTGACAGATGCAACTGTCTTTCGGGTTGCAAAGGGCGACAACAGGCTACACAATAGGTCGAGAGCCCACCCTGACCCAGGCAGGCCTTGAACTCATGACCGTCTGGTCAGTAGAGATTTTATGTAGCTGACACCCAGCCAGCTGCGCCACATTACTGGTGTAGAGTAGGGAGACCTTAGGGTGTGAGTTTAAAACCAAGCTTCCCAGCTTTTGTATTTTCCCACATTCTCAAAGGTTGACATTTCTAAAGCTTTATTAGTAGCACTAAGAACTTTAAAACAGAATCTGCTGGTGGTTTTTACGGGATGTAACCAGAGCATGGACCACCGTGGCCACTCTATTTGCATATTGTGCAACATTCGACTAGAGACAAAGTCAAAAAATGCACAACTACCAATGATAGTAGTAAAGAACGTAAGTATAAGTTCAGCCTCATAAAGACAATAGTCTTTTCCAAAATATATTGTGCCCAAGGTGTAAAGCAGGGGTGGGCAATTACCGGCCCTCCAGGTGTTTTGGACTTTAACTCCCAGAAATCCTAACAGCTGGTGAACTGGCTAGGAGAATCTGGGAGTTGAAGTCCAAAACACCTGGAGGGCCACCCCTGGTGTAAAGTCTTACTGTAACTCTGGGTGAGAAGAATCTGCTCAAAGTATGCTATAGGATGAATTAAACCTCCGTGACAGAAATACCTCCGATGTACGAGACTCCGAGTTAGATACTCTGTGGAGGAGATAAGGTATCCAGTCTGTGTGTCGAATATGGAGGCTCCACATATTCTTCAAAAAAGATTATACATCCAAAGAAAGGCGCACAAGCTGCAGTAGCTCCAGTAGTGGCAGGTGACGAAAACACCTCCAAAATGGGAAACTCCAACGTATCGGCACGCTGAGCGAGCGTCCAGGGCCATTTCGTGTCGAGCTGAGCAGGGCAAGATTGAAGCCGGCTTCTCCAGGGCCATTTCAATTATTGATAATAGATAACAAATGATTGATTCATGTGGACGATGATGTATTGATATCTAGAGTAGCTAGTTTTTGACTTTGTAGATGGTGACAACCCCGGTTGTTTGTTTGTGGTTGATGCTCATCTTCATTTCTAAACTGAAGAGCCGGCATTGTCTGTAGACACCTCCAAGGTCATGTGACTAGCATGACTGCATGGAGTGCTGTTACCTTCCCGTCAAAGCAGTAGCTATTAATCTACTAACATTTGCATGTTTTTGAACTGCTAGGTTGGCAGAAGCTGGGGCTAACAGTGGGAGCTTAGCCTGTTCCCCGGATTTGAACCTGCAACCTTTCGGTCAGCAAATTCTGCAGCTCAGTGATTTAATCCACTATGCCAGTTTTTCCCAACCTTTTTTTGAGCCACGGCACACTTTTTACATTTACAAAATCCTGGGGCACACCACCAACCAAAATGAAACTCTAACACATAATATAGTTAATATGTTTTTAAATGTATTTATACACTCAGTGTGAAACCTGGGCCTGTTTCGATGAACTCAACACAAAAGGGTTTGCTTGGGAATTGACCTTCAGTTTGGAAGTTGTAGTTCACCTACACCCAGAGAGCACTGTGGACTCAAACAATGTTATGTTATGTTGTTGTTTGTTTTCTATCCAGAATCACAATGTTGGAAGGAGGCTCACCACTTTAAGGTCCCTAAAACAGGCATGGGAAAACTTCGGCCCTCCGGGTGCTTTGGACTTCAACTCCCACCATTCCTAACAGCCTGAGGCCCTTTCCTGCTTAAATGGCTGAGGGGAGGAAAGGAAAAGGGCCTGAGGCTGCTAGGAATGGTGGGAGTTGGAGTCCAAAACAGCTGGAAGGTCCAAGTTTGCCCATGCCAGCTTTCGACAGAGACCTCTTCCTCCCCCTTCCCCTTCACGCCCTTTCTTCCCCCTCCTGCCGAACACTTACTTTTTCTTCTACACTGCCGCTTCTGCTCTGAGGGGGCAGCGTGAGCGTGTTCAGGAGATGAGGGGGAGGGAGGAAGACGTGCCCCGTGTGGGCGCTACTGCGCAGACTCGCCCCATGTCTTCCTCCCTCCCCCCTCCCCTCGGATCAAAATGGCAGCAGAAGCGAGCAGAGCGAGGTTGGGAAGAAGGGAGCCCGAGTGGAGAAGAAAAAGTGTTGGGCAGGAGGGGAAGAAAGGGTATTGGAGGTTCCAATTTCCCACGGCACACCTGATGATCGCTCACGGCACACTAGTGTGCCACGGCACACTGGTTGGGAAACACTGCACTATGCCACTGGGGGCTCCTCAAACTCTCTTAATAAATAATAAATAAACTCTATTTAACTGTCTATTTTAATTAATAATAGACATATCCTCCCCTGGTCATCTAACCATAATCTCACCTGATTTAATCGTGGGTTAAGTAGATATTGCTGTGGCATATGTAGACGTTATTGACCTTTAAATACAAAATAGTTTTGTAGGTGTGCAGACATGCCCTCTTTCTCTGTTACAAAGAAGAGAGATCTGCAAAAATGCAGGAAGGATGTGGGTAATTATAACTACCCCTGATCATGTTCCTAATTATGGCCCCGAAGAACCAATCTTGCGAAAACTAGCTGGTTTTTCCCCCTTTTACAATCTCCCAGCAGGCCATTGTCTCTCGAAAACTTTAAATAGCTTTGGCTTATGCCCCCTATTTATCCTCTTTGTTCCAGCGTGTCTTCTTATCTAGTGGTTGCAAGTTCCAGTTCAGTCTTCAGCATGAGAGTCCTGCATCTTCTCTTTGGACTGCTGTGCCTGGTAGTGCTGACCGTTCCAGGTAATATGCAATGTGTTGACCCCATAGTGTATATGCCAAATATGTCATTGCAGGACCTATTATCTGGTTCATTAAGAGAACTCCAGCTATGCCAAAGTGCAGGTTTGACAGCTGGAAAATATGGAGATGAAGAATAATGTTGGGAAGTCATAGCAGTAAGACTAAAGGCTTCTCGGCATATAAATCTGATTAATAGAAATTTATTCCGGTCATTAGAGAATCTTAGTGCTGAACAGGCATGTAGCAGGGGGGGGCTAAGGGGCTTCAGCCCCCCGAAATTCTCAGGGTGGTCCGCGAAAAGGCCTTACTGGTACATTATTTAAACTGTTATGTTTATTCATATCATGATCTGATCACCATGCTCATTATATCCCACATTAATGGGGTTATTGGGATAACAATACAAACAATTTGCCAGGGTAGACCCTCTTCCAGCCAGTCTCAGCCCCCCCGAACCAAACTCAGCCCCCCCCCCCCGAATCAAAATCCTGGCTACGGCCCTGTGCTGGAAGGAGCCACAAGTTGTTGGATCCTTGCTTGAAATATTATTTTTAAAAGAATTTATGAGAAAACCTCTCTTGCTAGATCAGTGTTTCTCAACCTTCCTAATGCCACGACCACTTAATACAGTTCCTCATGTTGCGGTGACCCCCAACCATAACATTATTTTCATTGCTACTTCATAACTGTAATTTTGCTACTGTTATGAATCGTAATGTAAATATTTGATATTCAGGATGTATTTTCATTCACTGGACAACATTTGGCACACATACCCGATATGCCCAATTTTTAATACTGGAGGGGTTTTTGGCGGGTTTGAGTTTGTCATTTGGGAGTTGTAGTTGCTGGGATTTATAGTTCACCTATAATCAAAGAGCATTCTGAACTCCACCAATGATGGAATTGGACCAAACTTGGCACACAGAACTCCCATGACCAACAGAAAATACTGGAAGGGTTTGGTAGGCATTGACCTTGAGTTCTGGAATTATAGTTCACCTACCTCCTGAGATCACTGTGAACTCAAACAATGATGGATCTGGACCAAACTAGGCACAGATAACCAATATGCCCAAATGTGGACACTGGTGGAGTTTGGGGGAAATAGACCTTGACATTTGGGAGTTGTCGTTGCTGGTATTTATAGTTCATCCACAATCAAAGAACATTCTGAACCCCACCAATGAAAGAATTGGGCCAAACTTCCAACACAGGAGACCCATGACCAACAGAAAATACTGAGTTTTCTGATGGACTTTGGAGACCCCTCTGACACCCCCTCGTGACCCCTCCAGGGGTCCTGACCCCCAGGTTGAGAAACACTGTGCTAGATGATCTCCATGGACTACCTCTGATCAGACTCAGGAGGTGCAAACATTTATTCATCATCATCTTGAAATCTAGTCCTAATCTATCTTTAGGAAATGAAGGTAGAACTTCACTTAGAATTGGCTTGCTCTTATTTATTTATTTATTTATTTACAGTATTTATATTCCGCCCTTCTCACCCCGCAGGGGACTCAGGGCAGATTACAATGTACATACACAGGCAAACATTCAATGCCATAGACACACAACACATATAGACAGACACTCAGAGGCTATTTAACATTCCAGCTTCTGACCACCAGGGGAGCTGTCGCTTCCTCATCCTTTGCATACTTCCTGGAGATTTTTATGGCCTCGTAAATCAGATAAATTAGTCTCACCACAAAGTGGTACCTAAATTTCCTACTTGACTGATGCAACTGTCTTTCAGGCTGCAAAGGTCGACAACAAGCTACACAATTTTGGTCGGGAGCTCACTCCGACCCGGGCTGGCTTCAAACTCATGACCTTTCGGTCGGTAGTGATCTTAATGCAGCTGACTCCCAGCCAGCTGCGCCACAGCCCGGTGCACTTCATGTTTGCACTTCATATTTGCATGATAGTGTTTTAGATCTGAAGATATGAATCTTGGTTATATTGTGTTTATAAGTGTGTATTATTAAATGTCCTTCTAACCCAGAGATGATTATAGTATCATTGAGTTGGAAGAGACCTCATGGGCCAGCCAGTCCAACCTCCTGCCAAGAAGCAGGAAAATCACACTCAAAGCACCCTGACAGATGGCCATCCAACCTCTGTTTCAAAGCCTCCAAAGAAGGAGCCTCCACCACACTCTGGGGCAGAGAGTTCCACTGCGGAACTGCTCTCACAGTCAGGAAGTTCTTCCTAATGTTCAGGTGGAATCTCCTTTCCTGTAGTTTGAAGCCATTGTTCTGCATCCTAGTCTCCAGGGCAAAGATTCCCCAAGTTTCTATTAAACTATCAGTTATGTAGTAGATTCTATGATGGTCACATTCCCATTCATACTATAGTTATTAAACCTCATAAAATAAGTATGCCTTGTGTCTTTTCTTAGTAGTTGATATGACCATTTTAACCCCAGCTATTGCTGCATTTCATTGAGTATTTTAATTAATAGGGGTTTTTAATGCTACTTTTAAGTACATCTGTTTATGTTATTATCATTATTATTGTTTACAATTATTATGTGTTTGACTGTATTTGTGTTATGTGTTTGAGTGTGTTTTACTGTATTTGTATATTCCACTGCACTCCCATGTGCTTTGTAAGCTGCCCCGAGTGCCTTTTGAGAGATGGAGGCGGGATATAAATAAAGTTATTATTATCCTTAGATTGCATTTGTACTACATTGAACTATTCTGCATTTCTTTTGTTAGGATAAGTATTTATTAATGCATTGTTTTCCTTTCTATTGTGTATTGTTGTTTGTTGTATCGTTCTTACTGGTCTGCCCAGTGAACTTGAACTCTGTAAGTCGCCCCGAGCCGTATGGGAGTGGCGACTAACAAGTTTAAATAATAAATAAATAAATAAACAAATAAACAGACAAATAAATAAACAAATAAACAAATAAATAAATATTTTTTCCAGGCATATCACAGCACAGGGTTTTTTGTGGGGGTTTTTTTTTAAAAAGACCAATTCCTGTCAAGACTTATTGTTAATCAGACTGGAAGCAATTGATGGTGTAGCAATATCTGGAGAGCTGTAGATCCTTCAGTCCTGCTGAAAAATAATAGGATTCCCTGAAGTCTGAAACTAATCTGCTGTACTCTACACCATCTTGTTTTTCTGTGTCCACAGGGTTTTCTCAAGTTATTGGCAAGGAGAAATGCAAGAAGATGAAGGGAGGATGTTACGAGGGTTATTGCCCCAAACGTTACACGTACATGGCACTCTGTTCCAGTAGGTCTGTTTGCTGCCGTAGGTATGTTTGCAATGCTGTTCTCTAATGTACCTCCATGATATTCAAGAGGCTTGGTTGGTTTTCTACATAAACTAAAGGTGTGCCTGACAGTAAGGATGACGGAATTCCAGGTCCAAGGCTAGATACAACCTGCTGGTTTTATATTCAACTTAAACTTTGTTCTTATATCTGATCATAAATGAATCCTTATAGGTAAGAGCCTATTGTCCACTTTGTTCTCATGGTCCTCACGACTTCTCCTGGCTGGGTGTCAGCTGCATGCCTTGACTTAAGAGTTTAATTCACTCTGTGGTTGAGCTCTTAACTCAAAACACTCTGATCTCAAACAGAGTTGAGTGTCATTTGTATATAGGTAGCAGTGCACTCCAAAGCTCCGGATGACCTCTTCCAGCAGTTTCATGAATATGGTAAAAAGAATGGGGGACAAACCAGAACGCTGAGGAACCCCACAGAACAATGGTCATCGGTTCAAATAGGAATCCCCCAGCACCACCTTTTGGGTACGGCCCTCCAGGAAGGAATCTCCCAAACTCACCAATAGGGACACATTCTGAGTCAACCATCAAGGTGACCAAAAGTGTCTCTTTTCCATAGCTAGGCCTAAAATGGATCTAAATGGATTCTTTCAACCGGGAATGTGGCACAGCTGGCTGGGTGTCAGTTGCACAAGATCTCTACTGACCAGAGGGTAATGAGTTTGAGGCCTGCCTGGGTTGGGGTGAGCTCTCGACCAATTGTGTAGCTCGGTGTTGACCTTTGCAATCCGAAAGACAGTTGCATCTGTCAAATAGGAAATTTAAGTACCACTTGTTTGGGGAGGCTAAATTTACCAGATTTACGGGGCCATAAAATCTCCAGGAAATACAAAAAAATATGAAGGAATGCGACAGCTCCCCCTGGTGGCCAGAAGCTGGAATGTTAAATTGGCTCTATGTCTGTCTATATATGTTGTATGTCAAATGGCATTGAATGTTTGCCTGTATATGTGCATTGTGATCCTCCCTGAGTCCCCTGCGGGGTGAGAAGGGGGGAATATAAATGATGTAAATAAATAAATAAAAAATTGTCAGCAATATAACATAATCTCATGGCCCACTTGTCAGTCTAGAAAGCTTTTTATGAAGGAGCATTACCTACAAACCAATCCTATAGCCTCAAAACGAAGTGAACAAGGTGAATAGGCTCTTACTACCAACTGATTTTGGCTCAGAGATAACAGCAAAAAAAAAATTGGAGCTGGATATAGAACCTGGAGTTTGCATGTGGCCTGAGGCTGCACGCTTAGGGTGGTTTTACATTGCCAATATAATGTAATTTGAAGCTGACTCAAGAACGGGGTGGCTAAAAACCATATACCTCAATGTACACTGCAGTATGCATGTTTTAAAAATCCTACTAGAAATTCAAGAACAAGTCATAATATCCACTGCAGTTGATCAGTGTATATTCCATGCAGGGCTAGAATCCGAGACCTAGACAGGGCTAGCACTGGTACATTTGAAAAACCTGGAAACACAGCATGCTGGAACAGGCCCGGATTAAGCTTTTTTGGCACCCTAGGCCAAAAAAGCCCTGCCCCCGGGGTGCTGCAGGGCATACGTGGCAGTGCCCCGGGGGTGGGGCTTTTGTCGTCGTCGTCCTCCTGCGACCGGAAGGCAGTTGCGGGGAGGAGGAGGAGGAAGGGAAGCGCTTCGTCATCCTCCTCACGCCCAAGGAAGGAGGGTGGGGCAAGGAGGATGATGAGGCGGAGGGAAGCCACGCCCCCAAAGCCGCTGGCAGGCACATGCGCGCGCGGCAGGAGGGCGCCTCTTCCTCCTTTGCCGTGTTCCTGAGTGCTGCGCATGGCCGTCAGTGGCACCAGGGACTTCCCTTCTTTCCTCCCAGAGGAAAGGGGGTGCCATTCCTGGCGAGGGAGGGTGCCATTCCCTTCTCCCCCGCCCCCTCGTAGCGCTCTCCCCTCGCCCGAGGCCCGAGAAAGAGAGAGTCACGTTGCGGTTTTGCTTAAAATTATAAAAAAAATTGGTCCTTTATCTGGCGCCCCGCTAGGCCTATGCCCATAGGCCATGGCCTAGTGTGGCCTTATGGGTAATCCGTGCCTGTGCTGGAAGGTAAACAAACAACACCATCCAGAGAGGAAACCACTTTGTTCCCTGGAAACACTTGCTTTCCGTCCCTTTGACTCGTGTTTACTGTTGCCTGTCTTGATCTAGCACTAATATTGAATGAATGTCCAATATTCTCTACAAAATATTAGCAAAAACGTGGAATTTTGAATGTGCAAGACCGCAGAAGGATACCAGCAGTTCCTTATCAGTTTTTCGGCCTGGAAATCCATGTTCTTTCAAAAGCTGGCAGTTGACTGGGGTTCTTTTAGTGTTTGGCCAGGCAGTGGTGTATTTATGTGGTTGTGTTTATTTATTTATTTACTTTATTTATATTCCGCTCTTCTCACCCCGAAGGGGACTCAGAGTGGATTACAGCACACATACTTGCAGACAATCCCTGCAGTTCAACATATATAGATATATTTAGACATATATAGACGAGCATAGACGAACAGAGGCAAACTTCTGGCCACCAGGGGGAGCTGACGCACTCCTAATCTCTCTCAGTGTTTTCCTTCCAGCGTCCCTTGTTGTTCTTCCGCAATCCTCAACTATTTTTCATAGCCTCATAAATCAGTCAAAATTTATGGGCAGCAGGTAACATTCATATAATTGTAGTGGTAAATTTATCCTGGATTATGAAGAAGACCAAGATGTTAAACCACGTCTTTACAGTATATTCAGGATTTTGGAAGTTCAGGCAAAAACCCAGAGTGTATTCACCAGTCTACTAACATGGAAAGTATCAGTTGGCTCTAGTTAGATTGTTTGGATACATCAAGCAAAATTATTGCTGTGAATCACAGTATTTTGTAAAACATAATGTCATATTACTCTTCTTTTTTGTACAGGAAGTACTAAACAACAACATCAGGATCGGATCTCTGCTATATACTCAAGATGTATTGGATTCGGCTGTGGTGGTATTCTGGAGCAGCATACATTTAGGATGAACTATTGGGAAGCATGCGGTTGCCTCTTGCCTAAAATAAAAAAAAATTGTCATATCACCTTGTGTCTGTTCATCTCTGGTAATAGCAAGACAAGAGACTTCATCACATGGACATTTTCATTGGTTTTCTCTCAGTTTTAGCACACTGGCAAAATGGAGTCCCATGGAGGCCATTGCATGATGCACTTTTGGTAGCCATCCATGGGAATCCAATCTTGTCAGGGTGGTAAAATTGAGAGAAGACTCCATTTTCAGGAGTTAGGTGTTACCTGACTCCTGATTCAAGAAAGTAGGAAGAAGCAAGGGGAAGCGGGAAGGAGACGGACCTTACAGAGAAAATATGGTAAAACGGGTCCTCAATCTTCCAAATGTTCCCCCCTTTCCCCCCCTTCCCTCCCACTCATCTGCTGAAGTCCTTCATCTTCAGTATGTTTAAAATATTTTAATGGTCTATAATAACTTATATAACTTCACTTCCACAAGGTGAATGTAGGTGGTCTGTATCAGAGGAAAATATTTAAAGGATTTGTAGGGGAGCATACATGTGCTTAAAGCACCAACATGATGAAGTCGATTTTAGACTTTGGACCTCAGTTAAGAAGGGTCCTGCCTGGTAAGTTACGTATGCAAACTGCCAATGTTTCCTGAATAGTGAGAGACCCGCCAGGGTGAAGGTCAGTGACAGAGGTTTTAATATGATCTGCAGGGAAAAAAAGTAATTTACAGCAAAAAATGTCGAAAATATACAGTACAAGCATAAACCTACAGAGAAAATACAAGATATCTTATACATTTTTGATAGCTATTCAGACTTCCTGTCCCTCTCTTGGTTAGCTGGGAAAGAGACTGGCTCAGATCCATGCCAGGATTGGTTGGCAGGGGAGAAGGGCAGCTAGGGCTTGGTCAGAGTGAAGGACTGGTCAATTGCAGGGCCACCTCTTCCCCTGGAGGGCACAGTATGGGAAACAGAGTAAAGATATGTTGATGGTTTTTGATGAGCTGGTGTACAGTTCTATACAAAACAAAAAAAGTAAGACAGTGATGTTGATCTACTCAAAGGCTTGGCTGTCAACAAAAGAGGTTTAATACAAGTGGGCAGCTAAACAGCTAGATAAACAGGTTTGGGTTTGGCCGGAGCTCAGCTTATTTATTTATTTATTTACTTCATTTCTATTCCGCCCTTCTCACCCTGCAGGGGACTCAGGGCGGAACACAATGTACACATTACATTTAGACACACAAACACACAAGACAGACAGAGGCAATTTTTAACATCTGGCCACCAGGGGGAGCTGTAGCACTCCTTCATTCCTCAGCGTGTTTCCTGGAGATCTTTTTATGGCCTCATAAATCAGTTAAATTTGCCTCCCCACTAAGTGGTACCTTTAATTTCCTACTTGACAGATGCAACTGTCTTTTGGGTTGCAAAGGTCGACAACAAGCTACACAATAGGTCGAGAGCCCACCTCGACCTGGTCAGGCCTCGAACTCTTGACCTTCTGGTCAGTAGAGATTTTTATACAGCTGACACCCAGCCAGCTGCGCCACATTACTAGTGTAGAGTAGGGAGACCTTAGGGTGTGAGTTTAAAACCAGGCTTCCCAGCTTTTGTATTTTCCCACATTCTCAAAGGTTGACATTTCTAAAGCTTTATTAGTAGCACTAATCTGCTGGTGGTTTTAGCACTGACTTTTTGTGATTAGCTCCCTGGAATACATTGAGAATGTATCTGGGATTGAATTCAACCCTTGAGCTAGAAGGCATCCTCATAAGCTATGACTCATGGCTATGATTGCCTTCCAAGTGTAGAGTCTCAGCAGTGGGTCCACAAAAGACTGTAGAGGCCTATTCTGGATCCATATGATTTTTCACAGTGAGGACATACCTTTCCATATGGAAGGCAGTCCCGACAAGGGTTGGCTTGATGTTGACACATTTCTCCCTTTTGTCCTCTATTCATGCCTCTTCAAAATCCATGGCACTGTTTGTAATCGCTGATTTCCAGTTAGAATGCTCAAGTTCTCAGTTTTTATGCCACATTTTAAAAGTTTGTAAGTTTTGGGATTCATGTTTACAGTCTTTAAATGGTTAAACATGCCCCTTATCCAACCCTCCACTACTTTTCAGCCAAGCTATACTCCAACCAAGGTGTATCTGAAGCACTGCAAATTGGAGTACTGCAGCATACTCCTGGTTGTGAAATATGCTGAGAGAAGCAATTTTAACAGAACCCCAAGAGTTCATTGTTGCTTGGTTGCCATGTGTCCTGTGACTGGAAGAGCACCTAAGTCTCTTTTGCTGTCCACCAACATTCAGTTTTCTATTCTTGGACTGAGAATAAATTAACTACTTTGGAAAACAGTGATTGGGCATTCTGACAATGTTGAAAAAACAAACAAAAGTTGTAGTTCCAATACGATAAATGCAAAAACACACAGAGTCTAGGTTCATCAAACCAGTATGGTTTATATAGATTCAATTATTCAAAATAATATTGTTCCAAACAGTTCAGTTGGAGTTTACAAATCCAAATAATAGTCGGTAGTTTTCCGGGTTAGAGTGAAACAGATCAATATAATATCAATCAAACAAGTGTTATACTCCATGTAGACACAAAATGGAAAGCCCCAGAGTTATGATTTTTCACGGTGAAGATTCAAAGTTTCCAAAAAAATAAATTTGTAATCCACAATGGGAAAGTATCCCTCTGGAACAGTCGGTGGTTAGGAGGAGTCTCTGCGCAATGCCGTTTCACCCTCCAGGGCTTCTTCAGGACCGTGGATGTTTCCGTTTGGTAGAAAAATCTGAATGCACTTGGTCCGGAATATCACTGAAAATATTATATAGTTATTATAATGTTTTGAATTAAAATTAAAAGAAAGGAACCCCCCTAAAAGGAACTACATAGAATGAACTGAGCAAGTATACATACCAATAATCACAATTCAATTCTTTCCATCAAAGTAAGTGTGGACGCAGCCACATGGTCAGTATCTCTGGACAACACAAACACGCAACAGGTTTCTTTAAGTAATGAAAGCTACATAGCTATGTAGCTTTAATTATAATAATTCAAAAAAATAATTGAATCAATACAAACTATACTGATTTGATGAACCTAGACTCCCGTGTGTTTTTGCATTCTGACAATGTTGCCAATCCAGCAAAGTTGATGGTGGAGAACCATCGTTTCATTGCTGGTGTTCTTTGCTTCTTCCAGAATGCTAACTTTTGTCCGCCTGTCTTCCTAAGAGATCTTTAGGATTTTCAGAGGCAACACTGATGGAATCTTTCTAGAAGTTGAGAGTGATGTAGACGGTCCATATTTCATAGGCATGTAACAGTAAAATATACAATCATATTTGTGTCCCTATGAATGTCCAGATGTTCAAAACTTTGCTTCATTCAAAAAAATTGCCGCACTCTCAGAGATCACATGGTGTGTAATTTTATGTAGACTTTTTTCTAGCTGCTGTGAGAAAATATTTGAGAACTACATAATTTTCAAAATGTATTCACTGTTTATAAAATAATTTTGTACAAAATTTACATGGGACTTGTGACAACTCCTTGTTGACCGGCCCCAGACTGGACAATCTTTCGGAATCCAAACCGCTAACCCTAAATGCAAGGGGGCCTCGAAGTTACCTCAGCAACTTCTGTCTTATGGCAGGGTAGACTATCTCCCCCACTAACCATTGAATTGCAGAGACTTTAAATTTCCCAGTAACCACTTGACCACACTGCTACCATTTGTCTGTCTGACCACTGACCTTGAGGGCCACCACCAATAAAAGAACTAACAGAGGTGTTTTTCTTTTAAGATGTAAATAATTTATTATGACACAAATGGGTACAAATCTTGATTGGTTTTATACTTCCTCAGAGGCACAAACGTATTCTGTTACACAAAACACAAATGGGGTTATACTATAGGGTTCCCACTAACCCTCTATAGACCTCTGGACTCTTCCATCTTTAACTAGGGTCTGTACACCCATAAAACTGGACTGCTCTCTTGCAGACCTTAAGACTAACTAACTCAAAACAAACTCCTCCCCCCTCTCATGGCAGTTGGCTTCCAACCGCTCTTCACCAACTGTAATATTCATACCTTGAACATTCTAAAAGGCTCTGGCCCTGGTTGCTATGGCGACAGCTCTTCAGAGTTTCTGCCAAGCCTCCCTTCTGTCTCACCCACATCAACAATTCATAGGATATTCCTTTGAACTACACAAAACAACATACATTTAACATATGTTATACAACATTTACACAAATAATCGACATCATTACAGGAATGTTTTGCAGAGAAAACAGTTTTATGTGTGCAGAAGACAGCATTTTCTGCACACAAAATAGCATGTCTCTATACAGAAAATGCAGTTTTCTACACAAAATTCCAAGTGCAAATTCTTATCAGTTGAGTATTTTCTTGTCAGGGTTTTTTTTTTTCACTCTTGGAAAACATGTTTTCTTACCATGTTGCAAACATTTTGAATATTTTCTATGAAACACTGTGCAAAAATTGTGTTTTTTGAAATAAAAAAACGAACTATCCCAACAAGATTCTAGCTGTTGCTTATCAACTTTTGGTTATATTTGACTAGAAATCTAGCTCTCTCCTCATACATATTCACCCCAAAAGTTGGTGTTGATATTTTTTCCAGTTTCCTTTTGCGCTCAGCCAGACTCTACATGTGTAGCTAGATTTAAAGGGTAGATTCAAGGGCAACAAGCAGCTTCCATATAAAGGAGGGGTAAACCCATCATAGACTTTGAAGAATATGATCCAAGGTGGTAAACTCTGTCCTTCTAACATGTTTAGTATTTTAGGTAGAGCCTTGATAGGTCTAAAACCCAAAGTGGATTAATTAGCTCTTTAACATGGAAAGTACCAGCTGTCTCTGGCTGGATTGCTTAGATCAGTGTTTCCCAACCAGTGTGCTGTGAGCCATCATTAGGTGTGCCATGGGAAATTGGAGATAGGAGAGAGAGAGAGAGAGAGAGAGAGAGAGAGAGAGAGAGAGAGAGAGCCCTCCTGTCCTACCGGGAAGCCTTAGCCGGGGCTTGATCCCTTGCCTGAGTCCCGCAAACACACCCTCCTTTTGGGAATCCTTGTGCCGCCTGAGTCATCACTTGCCTTCTTGGGCTTCCTCCTCCCCTTTGCTTCTTCCTTGGCCTTGGAAGGGTTTGAGCCAAATGGCGGGGACTGCATCAGGAGGAAAGAGCTACACTGAGATGGGGGAAGGTCCTGGGATGGGACTTCCCCAGGTCCCCCGGCTGCCTGGGGGTGGATGTACACCATAGGATTCATGCAGTGAGGCACCCCTTG
The DNA here is from genome assembly GCA_030556195.1 of Anolis apletophallus. NCBI lineage: Eukaryota > Metazoa > Chordata > Lepidosauria > Squamata > Anolidae > Anolis > Anolis apletophallus. The sequence goes on along the minus strand of JARBWK010000003.1, from coordinate 14,183,718 downwards.
GTCTTCCAGTTCTCAAGGCTGGGGAATCCCGGGATTTGTAGTTTGGGGAGGCTCAGGATGGTGTCAAACTACCACTCCTCTGATTCCCTCACACTCAGCCAAGGCGGGCCAAGGGGCGTTCGGGACACAGGGTTGAGGCACCTTTAAGCAGGGGCTGAAAACTAACAGGGTTTGCTCACTTAAGGCAGGTGTGGGCCAACTTGGGCCCTCCTGCCAGGTGTTTTGGCCTACAACTCCCACCATTCTCCCTTTCTGTGTAGGCTATATGTGTTGTGTGTGTATATTCATATATGTACTGTGTATATACATATTAACTGTTAGAGTGTCATTTTGTGTCATTTTGGTTGGTGGTGTGCCCCAGGATTTTGTAAATGTAAAAAACGTGCCACGGCTCAAAAAAGGTTGAAAAACGCTGGCTTAGATAAATCAAGCAGAATTCTTGTGAAATGTAGTACTTTGTCATTCATGAAAACATAATGTATTAATCTTCTTTTTATTTTAGCAAGAAGTAAACAACAGGAGCATGACCACATTTCAGCAATATACTCAAAATTTATTGGATCCGTCCGTGGTGGTAATCAGGAGCACCTCGCATTAAGGACATATGCTTGCCCTTAGGCTAAAATAAAACCAAGTTGTTATGTCACTCTGTGTCTGTTCATGTCTGTTCATGAAAAGATTTAAATTTTCACCTCACAGAGCTACATGGTTGTTTCACAATCCTGGCTCATGAATGAATGGCAATATTGCAGGACTGAATGTGCAGTAAATGATTTATTTGTGCATAGTGCACATTCATGAGTATCCAGAAACAGTTTCACCACAGTAAGTGCTCTGCTTCAGAGGAAAATGTCCAATGCTGAGTACCATCAGATGACACTGGCTTGCCGCCACCAACATTCCTCCTGAAGTGGAGGGGAAGCATTGCAAGATGCTTCCTGTGCCACCACAGAAAAGAAAGTGTATTTTGGGCACCTCCAATGAAGCTACCCACATTTTGTTGCCCTTTCCTCCATCTGACAGGGGAACACTGTCACTGGTGCACTGCCGCCCTTTCACTCATATAATGGGGACAGGAACGGGGCACCAACATATGATGGGGGAATGAGGGAGGACACATGGGACATCATGCAGCACCCTACACACCTGTCCTTTCACTAGCAACTGCCAGCAAAATGACATGTCCTCAGGGGCTGTGTGAAGAGATCCTCTTGGAGCTGTTCTTACACAACCATGAATTGAATAAGTGCATTTCACAAATGACTAAAATACTACAACCATATGTGCATGGGAATTTACAAATGTGCATGATTTGAGATAAGATCTATGGTTAAATGGCTTCCATGGTTTCTGTGCTGCCATATTAGCTTAAGCAAATAAAAAACACAAACTTAGTGGGAAACGACTGGTGGAGCATGTTGCTAAAAACCATGAAATTGGAAAACACCCATCTTCTTAAATACAGGGTGTTCATAAAGTCTTGTTACCATTTAAAGTCGCATTACCATTTAAATGGTAAATACACTTTATGTACACCCTGTACACTGTATGTAGGGCTGAAAGAAAACAAAAAGTCTTGCCCTGCATTTTGATATTTCCTCAACTGAAGAAAACAAGAACATCCACGAAAGCACAGCAATCAAAAGACTACTTATGTGCATTGTTGAAGGTTGCAAAAGCAAGACCACAAAAGGGAAAGACTAAATGTTTGGAAGATTGAGATTCAATACTTTCCAATTACAGGGCTTATGCCATACTAATCATGGTGTCTAATATTCTCAACACAAGGAAGATGATGGTAGAAACGCTAGAACTGTGTCCCTCTCTGAAGACATGGTGTACCACCTGTACACTTTTGTGACTGCGCAGCGAGCGCCACTTGCATGGAAAGTTCCAAAAGGTTTGCATTGTTGAATTGTGTTGTTGCAGCCTGCTCAGTTTTGCAAAGGTTTGGTTGCATTGATTGGTTCTTTGCACCTGCCAATCATTGTTTGCAGAGCCCAGTTGAGTTTGTTCTGCCCTCTTTACCAGGGATTTTGGGGATCAAGCCATTTTGTGTTCCAGAGCTTTCCAGGACTTCTCCTGAAGAGGACTTGTTTAGAGGGTTTGCTGACCAGGCCCTTGGTCAGGCCATCTTTCAACACCAGTCTGACTATCCTTGGAATAGGATTGGAAAGCTCACCATACCAGAAGGCTAAGCAACGCTGAGGAGTTCGAAGCACCTCCAAACCAGTTTTTTGGCATCTAGAGGAAGGCTTCGTGCCTTCAAGTTTGGCCATCTAACTGGGGCTGAGAGTGTCCCTACCTCAAGGCCATTGAGAGAGGAAAGACTCAGAGCTTTTCAGCTTCAGCTTCCTGGACCAAAACAGCAAAGAACTTTAAAGTAAGCCTGTTATTATTTTTTGGGGAAACTAAGCAGTGTGCCTGAGTGAAGTTAACTCATGTTATGAACAATAAAGCATTTTGAGTTAACCAAAGTGTCCGGTTTGGTCCTTGGAGGCCTGAGTCCTTAAAGGGAGGCAAGAAAGCAATCCCCGGGATAGAGAAACCACGTCCTGGCCTTTTCACAAGGTATCCATAGCTCGGGTGCGATGGCACAACTTTGATATCTGATATTTGGAGTGTGATTGCTATCATAACATAAAGCCAGTTGAGCAAGTGTCCAGAAAACCACAAAAGACAGTATGTTCTGAAATTTTGTAATTGGATTCAATCATAACTGAATGAATTTCTAGTGGCCTTTTGAGAAACACTGGGATCATGATTGCTTGATATAATAATTTTCATAAAGGGAATTCTCGAGAAATTATCCCAACTGTTTCTCCAGGATAAACAGGCTGAAAAATGTTGTACTACATTTTGCTATCTCCTTCCTGTAGCTTTAGGACTGAATTAGTTTGACCTTAGACGTGTAGATTTATGTCATCAATTGTGTAATGGATTTCTTTATTTATTTACTTTACTAGCTTGGGGACCCGGCGGTGCCCGGGTCATTTGAGAAGTGCAGCAGGATGTAGAGTGGGTCATGGGGGCTCTGTGTGCCAAGTTTGGTCTTGATCCATCATTATTGGGAGTTGCAGTGGTATCATGAAATTACTGAAGGTAGTGCAAGTCCCATCATCTCCCCCCCACGCAGTTGTATGTGGGAACAGAGGGGTGTGAAAATACTACAAATCCCATCATCCATTGTCAGTCCTCCCCCAAACCTCCCCAGGACGTGAAGGCAGTCATGGGGGTTATGTGTGCCAAGTTTGGTCTCAATCAGTAATTGGATGAGGGTCGCAGCAGACTTGGGAAGTGAGTAGAGGTATTTCAAGTCCCATCATCCATGGTGCACCCTCCTCCAAACTGCACCAGGATGTAGAGTGGGTCATGAGGGCTCTGTGTGGCAAGTTTGGTGTTGATCAGTCATAGGATTAGGTTTGTAGCAGTCTTGGAAAGTGAGGGAAGGTACTGCAAGACCCATCATCCATGTTCTGTCTCCCTCCAAACTTCAGTAGGATGTATAGTAGGTCACTGGGGCTCTGTGTGCCAAGTGTGGTCTTTATCAGTGTTTGTTGGGGGCCGCAGTGGTCTGTGGGAACAGAGGGGTGTGAAAATACTACAAATTCCATCATCCATTGTCAGTCCTGCCCCGAACCTCACCAGGACGTGAAGGCAGTCATGAGGGTTATGTGTGCCAAGTTTGGTCTCAAACAGTAATTGGATGAGGGTCGCAGCAGACTTGGGAAGTGAGTAGAGGTACCTCAAGTCCCATCATCCATGGTCCACCCTTCTCCGAACTGCACCAGGACTTAGAGTGGGTCATGGGGGCTGTGTGTGCTAAGCGTGGTCTGTATTGGTCCTTTTTGGTGGCCTCAGTGGTCTGTGGGAACCAAAGTGTTTGAAAGTACTACAAATCCCATAATCCGTGGGTCATGTCCGCCGAACCGCACCAGGATGTAAAGGGGGTTAGGGGGGTTATGTGTACCAAGTTTGGTGCAGGTCCATCACTCGCGCTGGTCGGTGTGGCCTGTGAAAGTGGCTGCCAATCAGAACGCTGCCACATTTCCGCCCTCCCGCCCTCCCGCCCTCCGCACACATACATACATACAAACATTCCGTTTTATTAAGGTATACAGATTTATATTCCGCCCTTCTCACCCCGAAGGGGACTCAGAGCAAATTACAGTACACATACTTGCAGACAATCCCTGCAGTTCAACATATGGCATATAAACATGTGACATTTATCACAGTACAGTACAGTACATACCTTTTTGACATATTACACATATAGACAAACAGAGGCAAACTTTCTGGCCACCAGGGGGAGCTGATGTACTCCTCATCTCTCAGCGTTTTTCCCAGCGTCCCTTGTTGTTCTTTCCACATTCCTCAGCTATTCCTGGGTTCTTTTTAATGGCCTCACAAATCAGTTAAAATTTGCTTTCCCACTTTAATGTGGTACCTTTATCTCCTACTTGACAAATGTAACTGTCTTTCGGGCTGCAAAGGTCGACAGCAGGCTACATTTAAGGTTGAGAACCCACCTCGACCCGGGCAGTCGAGAATATGATCCAAGGTGGTAAATGCTGTCCTTCCAACATGTTTAGTATTTGAGGTAGTGCCTAGATAGGTCTAAAACTCAACGGACACTTATGCAGCTGACACTTAGCCAGCTGCGCCACATTACCGGTGGATGATAATCTAATTGCAATGATAACACAAACTAAAACTCTCCTGCTTCTTTCCAACACACACAAAACAGAATGACACACAGTTATCATTCGCACTATGCCTGGTTTTATTGCACAATACATTTCGAGGAAAATTTATTTAATGGTTCTTCAGAAGATGAAAAGCCCACATGGTAGAACCAGCCAAGGTTCTCAACCAATTTTACATGCAACTTCATGTTATATGTCATTATAATATTTTTTTTTGAATATCTTTATTCAAGAGTTTTTCATTACATACAGTAAAATATAGAGGGATAGAAAGGGTGGAGAAGAAACAATTAGTATTAAGTTGTGCTGGAAAAGGGAAGAGAGGGTAGGGAGAGTGTCAAGGTAGAGGAAAAGTAGGGGAAGGTAGGAATGGGGTAGTAGGGGGGGTAGGAAGGGACGAGAAAGAGGGGAGAGTTAGACTAATAGAGGGTGTGTTAAAATAGAGGGTAAGTCCCAAAACAACATATCTGGTAGCTTCCAGCTCCGTTGCAGGGTGCATTTTAAGTACTTGAAACTTTCCCTTCCGCTTCTGAAACTTATGATTTGCCAAGAGAAAATCTCCTTAGTTCCTTGGTTCTTTGCTCTTTTTTGTCTCTCTTTCTTTAAGTTCAATTTCTTTCAAGTAATCTCTCACTTGGCTCCAGTTTATGCTGCTTTTTTTTGTTTTGATCAAATATCAAATTCTTCAGGCTATCTAAGTCCATAACTTCTCTTAGTTTTATTAGCCAGTCTTCTATGCTTGGTACCTCCTTACTCTTCCATTTCTTTGCTAATTCAATCCTTGCCGCTGCCGACATGTAGTAGAAAATTTTATCATTTTCTACTATATGTCATTATAATATTAACTTTCAAAGTAGCAGTTCAAGAAAGCAAGATTTAAGTTTAATGTCACGGCAGGGCAATGTTTATGCCTCTGGCTGCTTTCTTTCTCCCCATCCAGTCCTATCGTTCCACTTTCTGCTCCACCCATTTTTTCTTGTCAAAGAACTGTCAAAAAGAAATTAATAGCTCAGATGGTGGCCAATACCAGGTCCAAAATATTAAAAAAAACAGAAGAGAAGCTGGTCTTTCATCCAACAAAGAAAATACCCCCTCTCCTCCAACAGGTAAGGATAAATATCCCCGTCTTTATATTTCTTGTATGATTTGTAATCCCCTAGATAGCAAACAAGATATTTTTACAAGGTGCCCCAAGGTTGGTGGATGCCTTCAAGTAACGTCACTGAGGCAATTCCCTGTTACTGGCAGAAGAACAGGAATTGCTGGTATAGAATCCGGAAACTGGAACTGCTTCCATTCAGCAGCTTGCATCAGAGAACAAGTGAGTGTGGATCAGCGTGCAAACACTGGTATGTAAGTATAATTCAGCAAGAGTACAGAACACACACACTAGTTGTTCACATGTATACCAAAAAAAGCTATGGAGCTGCCAGCTAGGACTTATACTTTGACGGCTATGTCGCTGTCGAGCTACGAGTCCTCATTTTGTTTGCATACTCACTTTCATGTCTTCCTGCATTTTGAGATATTGAAACCTCAGCTGGTTACTGTGAAATGTATAAAGAACTCTGCACATTCCCCCAAAAAATTTTTAAGCGGAACACCAGCAAATGAGATTTTTGGCTATCCCTTTGCTTGGAGAAGGCTGCTGACTTTCTTCATGCAAATTTGCTTGTTTTGCTCTAATGCTACTTGCATTGGGCTCAAGGTAACCTCACAAGTTTGGGTAGGCGGTATGACGATGGATGGAAACACAGGTGTGTGATTGTTTGCAGCATTTAAGAGCCAAGATCAGAAGGTTTCAATGGCATGGGTGGATCAGAAAGAAAACTTCCCAGTGTGAGGCAGAAGTTACTCGAAGTAGTATAACTGATTCCTGTATCCACAGAGTCTATGTCCGTGGATTCAGCCATTAATGTTTCCAAAATATTGTTTAAAAATCCAAAAAGCAAACACTGATTTTGCCATGTTATATATGGAACAGTGTTTTACTCGGACATTAGTAAGGAAAAGATTTTGTGTTGCTATTATGTGTTATTGGACTTGGCCTCATGTAATCTGCCCCGAGTCCCTTTGGGAGATGGTTTAAGTGAAGTTAATAATAATATATAAATAATAATAATAATATTTTCCTCTGACATTAGGTCCAGTCGTGTCTAACTCTGGGGGTTGGTGCTCATCTCCATTTCTAAGTCGAAGAGCCAGTATTGTCTGTAGATATCTCCAAGGTAGGGTTGCCATATTTTGATATAAGAATAAGGGACAGGTCCCTAAAAATAGGGAATTTTTCACAAAAATAAGGGACACTTCATAAAAACTTGAAAAACAATTGATGATTTTCAAGTTTTTATGAAGTGTTCCTTATTTTTGTGAAAAAATCCCTATTTTTAGGGACCTGTCCCTTATTCATATGGGAACCCTACTCCAAGGTCATGTGGCTGGCATGACTGCATCGAGCACCATTACCTTCCTGCCGGAGCAGTACCTATTGATCTACTCACATTTGCATGTTTTCAAACTGCTAGATTGGCAGAAGCTGGGGCTGACAGCGGAAGCTCATGCTGCTCCTTTTATGTGAATCTGCGACCTTTTGGCCAACAAGCTCAGCAGCTCAACAGTTTAACCCACTGTGCCACCGGGGACTCCCTTCTGACATTATATATTATTATTATTATTATTATTATTATTCCAACTTATATACCGCCACTCCCCGAGGGCTCGGAGCGGTTTACAGTGCGAACAAGAACAATATACATAAACACCAAATTAAAACAATTATGCTAATATAATACATTCTATATAATACTAATAATATTATTATAATGTATTACTAACCATAATATAATATGATAAACTGAATGAATAAACAACAACAAACTAATATTGTCCTATGCTAATAATATATTATATAGGCAGATAATATTAGAGAGACATAATAATAATAATAATAATAACTTTTAATACTCTGCCTCCATCTTCCCGAAGGGACTTAGCGTGGCTTACATGGGGACCAAACCCGAACAACACAGTTAAAATGCAACACATTAAAATGCAAAACAACACTATGACAAAATAAAACAACAACATTAAACAATGTATAAATAGGCATTGAAACCAACAATCAGTAAACAATTCAATTTATCGTCATGGGTGGGAAGGCTAGTGCACCAATAATTGAAAAGGTAGGCTAATGGGTAAAGTGCATAGATCATGTGGCAGCAGTAAGGATAAGAGAAATAGTAAAAGTGCGGGACAGATTTATAGTCTTATCTGGGGTTTGCTATCTAAGGAATTGTCTACTCAAAGGCATAACAGAACATCTATGGCTTTAACTCTTTGTGGCAAGTGGACAGGGAGGGTGCTAGCCTAATCTCCCTGGGGAAGGAGTTCCAGAGCCGAGGGGCCACAACCGAGAAGGCCCGCTCTCTCATCCCCACCAATCGTACCTGAGGCGGAGGTGGACGCAAGAGAAGAACCTCCCCACAGGATCTTAGAGATGGCGCAGGTTCGTAGGGGAAGATGCAGCCACTAAAATAGGCAGATCCTGAACAGTTTAGAGCCGTATAGGTGATAATCACCTTGAATTGGGACCGGAAACTTATCAGCAGCCAATGGAACTGTTTAAACAGGGGGATTGACCGCTCCCTGTAGGGTGCTCCAGTTAGCAACCTGGCTGCCAACCTTTGCACCAACTGCAGTTTCCGAGACGTCTTCAGGGTCAGCCCCTCGTTGAGTGCATTACAGTACTCCAACCTTGAAGTAACTAAGGCGTAGACCATCATGGTCAAGTCAGACTTGACCACCATCATGGTCAGCGCTGTCCAGGAAGAACTCCGGGTGGTCAGATTTGGGGCTTGACCATGTGGACACCAAGAATCTACTGTATATATCTATAGGATTATGATTTCATTTTAACTAACTCATCCAGCCACCTTGATTAAGAGAGAAAAGTGAGATGATGATGATGATGATGATGCCAACACCTGAGCATAAAGAGATGTTCAGCTGCTGTCCTTGAGTCATGAGACAGCTAAAAAAGCCACCTGAAGTCATACTTTCTATTCTGTGGTCAGACCACACCTGGAATACTGTGTCCAATTCTGGGCACCACAATTGAAGGGAGATGTTGACAGGCTGGAATGTGTCCAGAGGAAGGCAACTCAAATGATCAAGGGTCTGGAGAACAAGCCCTATGAGGAGTGGCTTAAAGAGCTGGGAATGTTCAGCCTGCAGAAGAGAAGACTGAGAGGAGACATGATGAGGGCCATGTATTGATCTTGAGTTTTGGAGTTCCAAATGATGGATCTGGACCAAACTTGGCACGAATACTTAATATATCCAAATGTGAACACTGGTGGAGTTTGGGAGTGGTACTTGCTGGAATGTAGAATTCAAAGAGCATTCTGTACCCCACCAATGATAGAATTGGGCCAAACTTCCCACACAGAACCCCCATGACCAACAGAAAATACTATGTTTTCTGGTGGTCTTTGGTGACCCCTCTGACACCCCCCGGCGACCCTCCAGGTTGAGAAACACTATTGTAGATTTTAAATTGCATTGCTTTTTTTAAGTTGTGAGCCAATTTGCATCTTAATTAATTATTGTTGCTACTAACAATAATAACCATAATTTCCCCTGTAAGCAGATAAGGATTCCCTAATCCCTGGATAAATAGCAGAATCTGACCCATCTTTGCTCTCTTTCTGCTTCTAGGGCATTGAGAAATAAGGCAACTTTCAAGCAATGAGGCCCTTCTGGTTTTTTATATTTTTTGTAACGCTCCTGGCGTCATCAGGTATAGTTCATTCAAATGTTGCTATGTTTTCTACTCTGAGATGTTTTGTCTTTGAAGTTTTCATCTTTCTTCCTTTTATGGATTCTACTACAATATCTGAATAATATCTAGAAGAAAGTTGTTCTTGCTGTTATGTGACAACAACACAACATTGCATATTTGTTTTTCCATGTCAGGAGTGACTTGAGAAACTGCAAGTCACTTCTGGTGTGAGAGAATTGGTCATCACAGTGAGATAATTGGTCATATGCAAGGACGTTGCCCAGGGGACACCTGGATGTTTTACCATCCTGTGGGAGGCTTCTCTTATGTCCCCACATGAGAGGCTGGAGCTGACAGATGGGGCTCACTCTGTTCTCCGGATTCGAACCACTGACCTTGCGGGCAGCAGTCCCGCCATCACAAGGGTTTAACCCATTGCACCACTGGGGACTCCTACACTGCATGATGCTACCCAAAGTATGACATACGCAGTTTAGTACATTAGTTCCTGAACCCATTTATTTATTCTGAGTGGCTTTTTTTCGGCAGACTGTGATAGCTTTCAAATGAGTTGATTTTCTTCCTGGCGACAATCTTTGCAGTTTAGCTTTGACATACATGCATGAGATACATTATGTCCTTCAATTTAATTTCTTTCAGGACATTATCATACACACAACCTCTAAACATACAATCAGTCCCAAACTCTGTAGAATTTTCTGTCCTGGTTATTGGAGACCAAATGAAGCCTGAACTACTACTCGAAGCCCAACAACTCAATTGAGGCTATTGTATTCTGGGTAAATGATTCATTGTGTGGCATATCTCACCACAAAATGTGGCATTTGGTAGAATAGGAGGCCAAAGGAAAAGAAGAAGGTGGGTTACAGATCAACTGACTCAGGGTTTATCAACATAGACTATTTAGTCAATAGCAGAAATACTTTGAACTGACACCAGAGGTGGCCACTCACTCTCTGCCCAACCCATGGCAATGGTGGCAGGGTAGAGTCTACGTGGTCTAGCCAGACAGAAACCAGTTTGGTCTTCGTGGTCTGTTGCCTATCATTTACTGTTGCCATTACTGCTGCTGTATGATCACAGAGCTTTGATAGATCTCCTGTCCGTCATGGGCTGTCATGTCTCAGTTTTGGTGCCTGGCAATGGAGGCTCCGAAACCTCGCCTGAAAATGTAAACACTGATAAGACACCTGCAGACTGGCCCTGGGAAACTAAAGCTCCAAGCCTTGGTGGGAACCACTCTACTGGAATGTGGGAATGTGTAGAGTGTATATAAGGATGTGCATGACTGTAACCAGCCATTATTGGCTTTAACAATGTTTTGATTTCCTTTTAAAAGTTCTGAGTAAAATCCGGGACGCATCCTGTGAGTTATTTCGAGCTACTAAAGTGAGCATGACAATGGGCACCATGTGCAGACATCAGTACTGTGCAGGGGGTTGGAGTGGATGGCCCACAAGGTCTCTTCCAACTCTATGATTCCGTACCTTAGAGATGTATCCTTCTAGTTGGAAATGCAGGTGTCTTTGCTGATGTCAGCACAAGGAGCACATAATGCCCAAAAGCTCTTCTGGAGCTCTACAATCATCCAAAAATGCACCGGGAATGTGCCGCAGCTGGCTGGGAGTCAGCTGCATAAGATTTCTACTGACCAGAATGTCATGAGTTCAAGGCCTGCCTGGGTCGGGGTGAGCGCTCGACCATTTGTGTAGCTTGTTGTCGACCATTTCAACCCAAAAGACAGTTGCATCTGTCAAGTAGGAAATTTAGGTACCATGTTGTGGAGAGGCTAATTTAACTGATTTATGAGGCCATAAATCTCCAGGAAGTGTGTAAAAGAAGTGAAGGAGTGCGACAGCTCCTCCTGGTGGCCAGAAGCTGAAATGTTAGATTGCCTCTGAGTGTCTTGTCACATGTTTGTATGTCAAAGGGCATTGAATGTTTGCCTGTTTATGTGCATTGTGATCCGCCCTGAGTCCCCTGTGGGGTGAGAAGGGTGGAATATAAATGATGTAAAATAATAAATAAATAATAAATAAATAAATAAATAAAGTGGTGACTGGAGAAATATAGGGCAGGTCAATTCCCTTTGCCATCTGTGCAGGGGGAAAAAAGATGCTGGCAGTGGTCTGGATAGATAATGTAATTTAATTTATTTTTATGTATTAATTTTATTTCTACCCCACCTTTCTCCTCATAGCATGGCACAACTCAATGAATTTAGAAACATGGCAAATACAAAAGTTAAAAAAAGAATCAAAACAATTAAATATTTGTGTCATAAATGCAAAATGCCGTTAAGATACAATAAAAATACTCGTACAATTAAAAATAGATTTTAAACTAAATATCCCCACTAACTCCCACCCACAATCTCCCCATTAGTATGTCCCTCATCCTCCCCCAAAAGAAATGTCTTAACTCGCTTGTGAAATGGAAGTAGGAATGGGAATATCCTGGTCTCTCCTGGGAGGGAGTTCCAAAGTCTGGGATCCAAGTCCTCCCCAGAGGGCCTTCTTGGCTGTGGCCCCTTGCCTGTGGAACATGCTTCCAAGTGAAATACGATCAACCTCATCCCTCCTAGCTTTCAGGAAGAAAGTAAAATCGTGGTTGTGGGACCAGGCCTTCGCACAGTAACTGTAGCACTTTATTTGGAACTGACTGTTTTAACGACGAACATGAAACACGGCTTCCGCCATTGATTGATTATTTGAATTTGCATTGTATAGATAAAATTTTAAATGAACTGGACAGCTAATGTTTTAATATTTACATTTTAATCTTGTTGTATTAGTGTTTTATATTGTGTATTGTTGCCGGCATCTAATTGTGCCTTGTAAGCCGCCCTGAGTCATCGTGCCCCCCCCCCCCCCCTGTCACGATGCATGGACTTTACCAGCCCCTTAAACACACACACAGAGACGGACTGAAGGCTAACTACTTTATTGAATATAAAAACAGCTCAAAAGGTATATTGTCCATAAGAATAGTAAGGTAATCCAAAAGGCTTGAAGCAATCAATGTCCAAAACAGCTTGGCAAGGCAATCCAAAGGCTTAGCAGGGCTCCGCACAGCAATGCGGAATTCAGGAACAAGGCAAGGTAATTGCAAGGCAAGACTTGGTGACCACGAGCCGGCTCAGCTCCGTGGATCCACTTCGCTAACACGTCTACTCAGAAGAGACGTGGCCGAAGCACTGGGGATTGGTTCCCACGGATGCTATACTTAATCTTTCGGCCGAGGTCTCCGACGCTCTAGGCCTTGTTTTCTCCAATCTCTGCTGACGGACCTCGGCCTGTCTAGGCTGCGGTGCCATCCCCTTCTCCTGGACTCAATGCTACTTCTCCTATCAAAGGTTCGACCTTGCCTCTCAGCAGCTGGGTCCCTATCTGCATGAGAGCTCTCCTCCCTAGAATCTTCCCAGCCGCATTCTTCCATGTTTTCACTTAGAAACTCCTGCGAACCTCTCCCCCCCCGGGTGTTCATAACTTCCGTTATCACTAGATTCCATTTGCACCTGGTTATCATCTATGTCTTCATAGGGGTCAGGCCAACCTTCATCCCAAGCCAAACTTTCGGTGGGAGAAGGGGGCCCAGTGAGGGAAAACGCATCTTCAGGTAACCCTTCCAAATCCTCTTCAGAATCTATCTCAGCTGGTGCAGGCCCTAATGCTAATGGAACTCCCGATGCTGTTCCCTGGTCCCCAGGCACAAACGAGAACTGCTGTGCTACACCCCCCCCCCCCCCGGGGGTTGAGAAGGGCGGGTTAGAAATACAGTAAATAATAAATATACCAGTGATTCCCAACTTTTTCTCGACCAGGGACCACTTTGACCAGGGTCCACTCTCCAACATTAATACCAAAAGGGTTACAAATCAATTTTCGGTCAATTTTAGATTTGGTTTGGTTATTTTGAGTGCTGATTCAGAAAATTGCATTGGACAGACCACATCAGCTCTAGTTTCTGATATAGAACATATGTCATCCAGTACTCATCATCTGCTCACCCACAAAAAAACCATATTTAATAATCTAGAGCTCATGTGGTAGTAGTAATCTTTCGTGGGTAGTCAGCTTTTTCCCACCCGACATTCCCGTTGCCTCGGCACTATAAGAGGGTTTAGCAAGACCAGTTGCTCTCGTTGCTACATGGTTTCGAGGCAATGGTATAGTAATGTTATGGCCATGTACCATATTTTTGTTATTGCAAACCACAGATTGGAAACCACTGATCTATATGATAGAATTAATGCAATTTGACACCATATTAACTGTCATATCCCAATGCTATGGAATACAAGGTGTTGCGGGTTTACAGTGTATTTATCCTTTTTTTCCCCAAAGGGTATATCACCAAATTATGAATTCCAATATTACTGTGTGGTTATAAAAAGGAAAGTGGAGAAAGGATGGGGTGCTGGTAGCAAAGCAATGCCTTTGCTGACATATTTTGGAAAAAGTTTTCGTACATCGCAGTCTTGTTCATCAGATTCTTTGAAAGCCCTCACCAAACTATATTTGTCTCAAAAATACTACTAGATCCTTTCTCGCCCTTGCTTTTTCCTTATGCTGAAATAGCCTTACAAGATCCGGATATTTTTATTTTTCCTTTCCCCCTATGTAGGATTTGCTACCAATGTTCACAGGGCTAAGGACTGTAAGGAGGCCAATGGCATATGCAGGCTCTCAACGTGCATGCATGATCCTTGGGAACGCATTGGAAAATGTGGAGACAAAAGGGTTTGCTGCATAAGGTATAACTAAAGGTCTTGTAAGTAACCGAAGGGCACTGAGATATCTTGGAGTTGGGGCCTATGTCTATGTCTAATTACAATATTCATTTATGTTTCATATACACCTTTATGGATACAGCCTGAAGGAAATTTTAAATACAACATGGAGGCATCAGAAAGCAAAGATGTCACTCTCTCATACACTCATGTGGATAATTTTGGATTTGGGAGTATTTCAGATTTTGGAATTCTGGATAAGCGATCCTCAACCTTTATGTTGATTCTTTCTTTTAGCAACCCTCCATTCTATGTCTTTGTAGAAATAGGTATTTGTTATAGTTTAACAAGAGCCATCTGCGTGGGTCATACACCCTGAAGAGAGTGAGAATTCGCTCTGTGGCTTTATTTATTTATTTATTTATTATTCGGGCTTCTATGCCGCCGACTCCCTGAGGCTCGTGGCGGCTTACAGGAGCCGAAGGGCACAGTAAAATACAGGCAATAAGCAGTTAAAAACAATTTAAAACAACAGCAGTATAGTAATTAATAACACAGTTAACACAATGAACAGCACATCATCCTCAGAAGAACGAATAGATGGCGGGGCATGGGCAGGACTTACTCACCAAAGGCCTGCTTAAACAGGTATGTTTTACAGGCCCGTCTAAACGGGAGCAAGTCCTTCATAGCCCGAGTTCCGGCCGGGAGGGCGTTCCACAGCGTATGATGCACATCACCATCTTGACCTTAACGTGGAATAAAGCCACTTAACACAATTTTGCTCCACATTGGGAAAACATGGGGCATGTTCCAAATTTCCCTGAAGCTTTAGAGAAGCCCTGTTCATCTATACTGGCACCTAATCTCACATTGAACCAGAGGTCAAACTTGGGTGCCAACAACAACAACAGGCTGGCTACTCAAAAGCTACAACTGACACAGTGGGATACCTAGAGCAGTGTTTCCCAACCTTTTTTGAGCTGCAGCACATTTTTAACATTGAAAAAATCCGGGGGCACACCACCAACCAAAATGACACAAAATGACACTCTAACACAGTAAAGAAGGGCTGGGGGATGGTGGCCTGCTGGGAGCAGCTGCTGGGAGTGCCAAAGCTGGGGGAGAGGGAGGAGTCAGGCCACGCCATGCCCCGCCCCTCCCCCTGGCTTCAGCTCTCCCAGCAGCTGCTCCAGCCTTGAGGGGGCAATGCCAAGCCAGCGGTGGCAGAGCCAGCACAATGCTGGTGTGGCACTGCCCCATTAAGGCTGGAGCAGCTGCTGGGAGTGCCAAAGCTGGGGGAGGCAGCAGAGCCAGGCCGCACCATGCCCCACCCCCTCCCCAGGCTTCTCCAGCATTGAGGGGGCAATGCCAAGCCAGTGGTGGCAGAGCCAGCACAATGCAAGGGTCAATGGCAGGAGTCATGGCGGATTGGAGGCTGGCTGGAGGCAGCGCCCCGGCCCCTTCTTCTTTTTCTTCGCCGCCGCCCAGCCCTTCCTCCTCCTCTCCCAAGCAGCAGGAGTTCGGCAGGAGGAGGGGGAAAGGAAGGGGGGCAGAGAGCTTTTCTCATGGCACAGCAGGAGGTCCGTCACGGCACACTAGTGTGTCGTGTCACAGTGGTTGGGAAACACTGACCTAGAGCATGCTCAGAGGAGTAAATGTGTCAATGCAAACACAGTATACACACTGCATGTTAGGAAACGAACCTCATGGTGCAAAACAATGGCAATATCAAGTTGTATTACAAGGACATTGAATGGCATACAGTAAAATACATATGTATTATCATATAATCAGTAAAACACTAAAGCACTAAACATACATAATGAATGTAAGTATATCCACATGTAGCCAATACATATACAGATTCACTGTGACAAATATACAGGTATGCATGAAAATACCATAAGAGTAGGTTTTCTCTGTGAGGAACATAATGCAGTCTGTGTAAGTAGGTTTTCTCTATGAGGAGCGCAATGCAGTCTGTATAGTAAATCCAGAGAATCCAATAATGGATGAGGTGAAGAGAAGAAGGGCAAACACTCCCCAATGTTCCAAAAGTGGATAAATACCGTAATGCAACCAAAAAAATATATGGGCATGTGGGTCACAGTGTCTCTGGGGTATGTCTAGTATGATGATAGAGAGTTCAGGCATGTGTGTTTTGCAGCATGACTAAAGCAGGCAGAAGAAGATCAAGGAAAATACATATGCATAATCATATAATCAGTAAAACAGTAAAACACAAAACATACATCATGAATGTAAGTATATCCACATGTAGCCAATACATATACAGATTCACTGAGAAAACCTACTCTTATGGTATTTTCATGCATACCTGTATATTTGTCACAGTGAATCTGTATATGTATTGGCTACATGTGGATATGCTTACATTCATTATGTATGTTTAGTGCTTTAGTGTTTTACTGATTATATGATTATGCCAGTGATTTTCAACCAGTGTGCTGCAGAACACTAGTGTGCCATGAGAGATCATCAGGTGTGCCATGGGAAATTACAGTGAGAGAGAGAGAGAGAGAGAGAGAGCCTAGCAGGAAACTTCAGGCAGCGGAAATGAGGCTTTCCTGAACCCCTTCGGGAAGGAGAGCTGGGGGTGGCGACGGCTGCGAGTCTCTGCCACAGTTTGTTCCGAGGCTTCACTTCCTATTCGACCTCCTCAGCCGAGCCCACGTGTGCTTCGCCACTCAGTGCAGCCGTCCCCCACAAGATGGTGACAGGCCTCCTGCGCATGGGCCTCTCGGGGGGAAAGCAGTGGGGGAGGGTGACAGTTAGTAAAATGACAGAGTGTCATTTTGTGTCATTTTGGATGGTGATGTGCCCCAGGATTTCGTAAATGTAAAAAATATGTTGCTGCTCAAAGAAGGTTGAAAATCACTGGATTATGCATATGTATTTTCCTGTATGCCATTCAATGTCTTTGTAATACAAATACATTGATATCGCCATTGTTTTGCACCATGAGGTTCTTTTCCTAACATGTAGCATGTATACTGTGTGAGCATTGACACATTTACTCCTCTGAGCGTGCTCTAGGTCAGTGTTTCCCAACCTTTTTGAGCCTGGCTTCACCTCTCCCAGCAGCTGCTCCAGCCTTGAGGGGGCAGTGCCAAGCCAGCGGTGGGAGAGCCAGCACAGTGCTGGCTTGGCACTGTCTCCTCAAGGCTGAGCAGCTGCTGGGAGTGCCGAAGCCAGAGGAAGGGGCGGAGCCAGGTCGCGTCATGCCCCACCCCCTCCCCCAGCTTCAGCTCTCCCACAGAGGAGGAGCATGAGTGGTGGACGGGCTTCAGTGGACGGGGCTCCTCCTCCACGTGGCTTCAGCGAGCGAGGGGCGAGAGTCATGGCAGATTGGAGGCTGGCTGGGGAAATGGCCGAAGGAGGCGGCACCCGGGCCCCTTCTTCTTTTTCTTTGCTGCCGCCCGGCCCTTCCTCCTCCTCCCCCAAGCAGCAGGAGTTCGGCAGGAGGAGGGGGAAAGGAAGGGGGGCAGAGAACTTTTCTCGTGGCACAGCAGGAGGTCCATCACGGCACACTAGTGTGCCACGGCACACTGGTTGAGAAAGACTGCTCTAGGTATCCCACTGTGTCAGTCACACTTGGGTGCTCAGATGATGTCCAGGTACATACAGAGTTTTGCTTGAATCCTATGTTGTAGATACAATGGGTTTTAAGCAAAACTTTGGAGCAAACCCATAATTTGCAGTTAGTTTGGAAAAAGAAGTGGCTCTGAAGCTGTCCACAGGGGTCAATGCCACCATCCCCTTTCCACTGTGCCATCTCCAGCTACCTTTACGGATGTCGATGAAGGTTTTCACCACCAGAGAGAAAGAGCAGGGAATGATGTTATAAGTTGAGGCAGAGTGTTTGAATAGCTCCATTGAATCTGGGACCAGTTGGAATATTTCAGCCCCAGATAATGGTGGATGTGTAAAAAGTTTTTGGGGGCACTCAAGTGCTTCATTGTTTGCCTCTGTTCAGTATGAAAACGCTCATCTATTCTCATAAACTCTTTTCTCCTTGCAGAAAAAACAAAGAGTAGCCATATCACAAGGCTCCTGAGAGACAGATCTGGATTGATCATGCTTTCAACACTGCTCTAACTCGATTAAGTAGCAAGCCTGCACGCCTGCTTTGGAAGAGAGAGAAAAAAGTGAGCAATAGGAGAAGATGTGAAATATTATCTTGCTTTCTATTTTGAATAAATGCTTTTGTTTGCTAGCCTTGGAAGGAATAGTAACATGAATAAAGAATAATCCGCTCTGGCATCTCTCTGTGGTAGTAGTCATGCTTATGGGTCTTTGCCACAAAGGAAGAAGTTCATCTAAAAGAGGTCTTTTGGTCACCATATGAAAAAAAAATCCTGAATTACCATTATCATGTGCAAAAGAAGACTCAAAGTCCTTCGGGGATATATATCTATTACATTTAACTCTTTAAAAAAACGTTTTGTGACCATTTCCACATTGGAGCTGTCCAAAATCTCTATTCATTTCTTAATCCATAAAATTCAGTGAAGTAAAAAAAATGCATTTGAACATTCTGGGAACCAATTAATATAAATAATGTCTTATAATACATTTGGGACTGTATCCATTGCTCCCTTTGTTTCCCTTTAAGGGTTTTTAATGCATTCAAAGATTTCATCAATGAATTTATGTATTTATGTATTATGTATTTATTTATTTACTATACTTCTAAACCCTCATGGGGGAGGGGGGCTCAGGGGGGCTTACAAGGCATAATTAGATGCCAGCATAGTACACAATATAAAACCACTATACAACACGATTAAAAACATCAGAGTTAAACAATTATCAACAATCAAATTAAGTTAAAATTCCTTCTATAACAAGTCCTCATTCAATCATTTAAAAAGCTGTATTTTCATGTCCGTCATCATATTAGTCAATTCCAAGTAAAGTGCTGCATTAAGTTACTGTGCGAAGGCCTGGCCCCACAACCACTATTTTACTTTCTTCCTGAAAGCTAGGAGGGATGGGGTCGATCGTATTTTGCTTGGAAGCACATTCCACAGACGGGGGCCACAGCCGAGAAGACCCTGTCTCTCGTCCCCACCAGCCACAGTTGAGTTGCTGGTGAGAACAGGGCCTCCCCAGATGATTTTACAGTAGAGCAATGGATGTAGTGGCATCCCAGAAATCCCAGTCAGTTTACCAGCTGTTAGGATTTATTGGACAAGTAAGTTCCCTTTCGTGCCTGGGGGTAGGGGGGACAGAACCATAGGGGCTAGTTAGCTGGGCCTTCCTCAGCCTGGCCTGGGATGGTTCTATGATAGCAACAGGCTGACCCTGAGAGGGTGAGAACCCAGGTGGTTTTGGCCTACAATTAGGCCCAGAAAGTGACCCAGGTGCTCAGCTTTTACAGAGCATTGAGCTGTTAGGATTTATGGGAATTGGAGGCCAAAACATCTGGGGACCCACAGGTTGAGAACCATTGGTATAGAGCTTTAAAGGTCAAAATCAGCATTTTGAATTGAGCTGATTACTGTCTGTGTGTGTGTGATTAAGTGGACAGGCAGGGCCAGTGGTATAGAGCTGACACAACAGTGGGGGGTGGTATGCTCCCTGTATGTCGCTCCAGTTAGTAGCCTGGCTGCCACCCATTGGACTAGTTGAAGTTTCCGAACCGTCTTCAAAGGCAGCCCCACATAGAGTGCGTTGCAGTAATCTATTCTAGATGTGACAAGAGCGTGGACCACCGTCGCCAGATCAGACTTCCCAATGAAGAAGAATAAGCCGACAGTTTGGATTTTATATGGTAGTGTAGAAGAGGCTTCAGTCTTCAAAAATCAGGAAGTTACAGAAAAGTGTACAAAAAAGAGGGAATCAACAATAATTAATTATTAACTGGAAGGCACAGTAAGAAATATGGGAGCACAGGAGCAAAGAAAACAGCCTTATACTCAAGCAATCCATTATTTCCAATTCTGATCAACAACAACAATAATTTAAAATGAATTATTTCCTAGCCTTACCTGGATGTTCCTGGGTATTGCATAGCTTCCAATATCAGATGAGACTATTGTGTTCTGGGCAGCTTGCATGTCTTAGAAACCAAGGGTTATATTGTTCTCTTATTGGCTTTGATTTTAGGAAGCTTAATCCAGAGCATACTTCTTCAAGCAGGTTCTTCACTTTCCTTTACATATTCCGCCAGGGCATGTTTTTCTTCTTGTTTTGGTTTATTCGTTCAGTTGCTTCCAACTCTTCGTGACCTCATGTGACCTCACGCCAGAGCTCCCTGTTGGCCGTCACCACCCCCAGCTCCTTCAGAGTCAAGCCAGTCACTTCAAGAATACCATCCATCCATCTTGCCCTTGGTCGGCCCCTCTTCCTTTTTCCTTTCATTTCCCCCAGCATCATTATCTTCTCTAAGCTTTCATGTCTTCTCATGATGTGGCCAAAATACTTCAACTTTGCCTCTAATATCCTTCCCTCCAGTGAGAAGTCGGACTTTATTGCCTGAAATATGGAGTGGTTGGATCTTCTTGTGGTCCAAGCACTTTCAGAATTTTCCTCCAGCACCACAGTTCAAAAATGTCTATTTTTCTTCGCTCAGCCTTCCTTATGGTCCAGCTCTCACATCTCTAGGTTACTATGGAGAATACCATGGCTTTGACTATGCAGATCTTAGCTGCCAGTGTGATGTCTCTAACTCACTAACCCTACACTGCATTCAGATTATTCAGTTAAAGGAATACCTGTAGGTCAACACCAATTTACCTCATGTGGTTCAATGGTATGGAATAATGGGTCTTGTAGTGTTACAAAATTGTTGGCCTTCTCTGCCAATTAGTGCTGGCATCTAGCCAGCCTCTACCTATATATTCAATTCTACTATTCTTCAAATCTTAGTACTGATAATCTCTGACAATTAGCCACTTTGAGTTTTCTTGTGTAGAGAAAAAGCGGGATATAAATAAACACAAGAAGAAGAAACAGTGACAGTTACAGACTTTGTATTCCTAGGTGCAAAGATTACTGCAGACGCAGGCTGCAGCCAGGAAATCAGAAGACGCTTACTTCTTGGGAGGAGAGCAATGACCAATCTCCATAAAATAGTGAAGAGTAGAGACATTTGTATAAAGTCCCTACTTCGTGGATTTTCAGTTACCGCGGGTGGTCCTGAACAGGCCCGGATTACCCATAAGGCCCCCCTAGGCCATGGCCTGGGGTGCAAGCATGGGGGGGGGGCGCAGTTCACACGGACAAAAAAAATGTTGATACAAAACCACAACGTGCGGCATGAAGATGACTCTCTCTCTCTCTATCAGGGAAGGATGGGGGGAGAGCGTTACGAGGGGGCAGGGGAGGAGGGAATGGTGCCCCTCCTTGCTATCACCACCACCCCCTTGTCAAGGAACAAGGACGCGAGGAGGAGGAGGCGGTGGGAAGCCTCCGGGGCCGCTGCCGGGCATGTGCGGCACTCAGGAACATGGTGGAGGAGGCAGAGGCACTCACGCCCTCCTGCTGCGCATGCCCGGCAGCAGCCCCGGTGGTGGGGCTTCCCTCCTCCTCCTCACGCCCTCCTTCCTTGACTCAAGGAAGGAGGGCGCGCCGTGAGGAGGAGGAGGCGGAGGGAAGCCCCGCCCCTGGGGCCACTGCCTCAAGGAAGGAGGGCGCCACGAGTAGTAGGAGGTGGGAGGGGTGCGGTAAAGGTTGGTTTGGGGGCATAATTCCAAAGTGTGGCCTAGGGCACCAAAA
Organism: Anolis apletophallus; assembly: GCA_030556195.1. NCBI lineage: Eukaryota > Metazoa > Chordata > Lepidosauria > Squamata > Anolidae > Anolis > Anolis apletophallus. The sequence goes on along the minus strand of JARBWK010000003.1, from coordinate 14,161,730 downwards.
AGGGTTAATCCGGGCCTGGTCCTGAAATGTAACTGCCGCGATAAGTGAGGGGACCCTGTATTCCTAAAAATGACACCATGACTTTCCAGCATTTCAAGTAGGATTCTTTTCTAGCATTACCTGGAGATTCATTAGTATTTCCTGGTGGGCTTTCATCCAATTTTTAATCAGTTCTAATATTGTTCAACTCCCAGATCTGGTGACATGAATGTGTTCTCGGTAGCTTGTGTTTCCTATAAACCTAAGAAATATTTCTGTTCTATTTCCTCTTAGTTTGTCACTAGGCTGGATTCTCTTTTTTGGGTCAATCTTAGTGGGCATAAAGCATGGGAATGGAAGGTGTCTAGTTCAGTTTCTATAATGGTACAATCTCTGTGAGTGAAAGATTCTCCTGTCAACTAGGAGCAAATAGAACATTGATCTTATGACCCTTTAGTTTGTTGGATCTGTGCAATGAACCACAAGCTGAACTTCATGGACTCCTCTTCAGTTCTGAACCCTTGGTGAAATGTCTTTTGAAACTCTTCTCAGTTGCATGTGTAGGTCATGCTAGAACATTTCCTCTGAAGAAGTGAACTATGCACAGAAAATAATTAGATGGGATGAAAAGTCGCCAAAGTTTTCCATCTGCCACAAGCCAAATTGTAACTAAAGTTTAGAGAGCACGAGATTGTGAAGTGTAAACCTACAGTGTAATTTCACTGTAGAACACTGGTGGGCACCACAGTTCAAAAAAAGATATTGATTAGTTGGAGGAGTGACCAAAAGATTCAACGTTCTGTAAAGAAAGTCCTATGAGGAAAGTCCTTAGAGACCCGGACATGTTTAGCATGGGGAATAAAGAACATTTTTAAAAAGATCATAATGTAAAGACTTTAGAGGAAGATAATTAAGATCTTTATCTTGAAACAAAAAACAATATTATTCATTATTTTGATATATATCCAGAAGAGAGTACCCAAGAGAGCCAATGTTCTGTAAATCAAGTCCTACAAAGAACTCATTAGGGCCCTGGGCATGTTTGGCATGGGGTATAAAACATCAAAAAAGGTCATAATGTGAGGACATTGAAGGAAGAAAATCTTGGATTAAAAAACAATAATAATTTTCATGATCACGATTTATATAATAGATGACAAGCCCTGAATAAGCACTTTCCAGAACATAATTTTAATGTGGCATCTCGAATACAACTAATGGCAGGGAGACACGGTGCATATTGAGGAAATTATATTATCTTTGCATATATATGTATGTAATATGTATGTAACAGAAGTATGGGTTTCTTTGTATTGAAGTGAAAGATCCTTAGAAATTGTGAGTATATTTATATGTTTCTATTTAATTTAGATAGAACGTTTTAGTTCAGTCCTGCACAGCATGGCTGAGAGGCTGAAATTAGATAGGTTAAACCACTTCTGGCCTCATACAGGTTTATGAGAGGGTGCCCTCATAGAAACATACTCTGTAGGAAGTTTTATACACCATATTTATAATGATTTTTTTTAACCTGATAGAAAGTCTGTGTACAATGAACCATTAGTAAGTAACATTGCCATTACCTCAGTCACCCATGTGATAGATTTTGGATGTTGTAATTATGGATTAGGAGTAGTCAAACTATATCACAGAATTTTTGGGGTTATCTGAAACTGATACTGAACCTACTAATGGTCATATAATCATACAGATTTCAATATCTACATGTCAGATCAACAAGAAAAGTTCTAGTTTACAATTTCTCTGATTCCCGATTCTGCTTGTGTGTACAAGGGATATTTGCGCACAATCTTTTAGTCCATGAGAAATTATATGTATACAGTTTCCAGGTACTAGACTGTGCCGTATGAAATTCAAAAAGATATTTCAGTCAATGATAACTGAATAATTTGTACTGTAGAATTAATGTAGTATAATTGTACTTTAACAGCCAGGGCCATTGAGCCAAGGCAGTCAAAGTGGTGTCAAACTATATTAATGTTACAATGTAAATACTATATAAACATAGCCTGTTACAGGCATTATTTGAAAAGTCTGGGCTACATCTTCACACATCTTTTGCATACTTTTTACTCTTAATTTATGCTTATTTTGACTACTAGGAAAAGTTTGGGATTGATTTAGTGAAAGTGATCAAAAGGGGCATCTAATTCAACCCCCTGGCATGAATGAACATACTCAGGACCGGACGAAAGTAAAAAATAGTAGTAAGCAAACCTTTGTTTGGCACCCCCTGGGTCTTCAGTGTGGTGATGATAGCAAACAGCTAGCTTCGCGCATGCGCTATTGGGACCGAGCGCTTCTGGTGGAGAGAGTAGCGAAACGCACTCCCAAGAGGATGAAAAGGACGGGGGAATATTTTGTAGCTGGGGCAGAGCCTCCCACCTCCAGCTGCAAAATGTTCCCTAGCTTGTCTTTTTCGGCCTTTTGGGAGTGCGTTTAGCAACTCCCTCAACCAGAAGCGCTCTGACCCAATGGCGCATGCGTGGGTCTTCAGTGTGGTGATGATAGCAATCAGCTAGCTTCGCGCATGCGCTATTAAAACAGAGCACTTCTGGTGGAGGGAGTTGCTAAACGCACTCCCAAGTGGATGAAAAGGACAAGCCAGGGATCATTTTGCAGCTGGGGCGGAGCCTCCCACCCACATGCCGCCCGCCTGCAGCAATGGCGCAGCATGATGCGCCGAACATGACGGCAGTGGCCGGATGCGCCCTTGATCACGTGGCGCCCTGAAGCGGCCGCTTACTTTGCCTCCACTAAGATCCGCCCCTGAACATACTATCAAATTTTTGGACCCATTTATTTCACTTTCTGGCAATCTATTTTAGCTACAAAAATATCTTCCTGCAGATGGAATGGGAAATAAGGGAAAGAACTAGAAAAGGATATTAGATAAAGGATGACACTAAACAGTATTACATATGGTTTATGTGTTTGATTACAACCCTGGAGACCAAGGTTTGAACCTCCATTTGGCAGTGAAAACCCAGTGGAAGAGCATGGGCAATTTACACACTCTCTGCCCCAAAAAATCCAACGATGGGTTGATTTGCCACCATGAGTAATAAACCAGTTGAAGGCACAGAACAACAACATGTCCAGAACTGAATTCAAATTCTGAAATAACTGAGGCTACAATGTGGAGGATGTTCTTCCCAAATCAGGATACTTCAATAGTAGCAGTAGTTATGAGCACTTAGTGAATCACAGAATGGCAACCTAACAAACCCCCCCCCCCCCACACACACAATATTCAGAAATGAGACTGAAGAAGCCACAAGTCTGAGATGACCAAATAAGTCCCATCAACTAGGAAGTCCTGATACAGACCACTGCAAAATGCCCTCCAGGTTCCTACTGTTGTAGTAATAAAGTTGAGATAAGTGCCCCCCCTTCACTCTATAGGTGTTAGAGACTCTATAGAAGTGGTTCCCAAACTTTTTTGGCATATCGCCCCCTTTCCAGAAAAAAATTACTCACCGCCCCCCTAGAAATTAATTTTTAATTTTTAATAGCAATTAAACAGAAAGATATATGTATTAATATTTCTACCTTTTTCATAAAATATAATAAAGAAAGTTGTAAATTAGAAACATTGAAGTTTGAAATTATGAAACTATTTATTGAACTTAGAATAGAAAGGTAATACAAAAAAAAGTTAAAAACATTCGAAATCATCTTAATGAGAAGGATGAACCTGGTATGCTGCTCCCAATCTAGTAATCCTCGGCTCTATTTTCATCAGCAGTAATCTCAAATCATGGCGACTGACTATTTTGCAATCGGTTTCTTTTTTGGTTAATAAATTGGTTACTGCACTGAATCCATGTTCCACTAAATATGTTGAAGGACATTATTATTATTGTTATTAGCTGTACCCGGCACACGTTGCTGTGCCCTTTTTAGGAGATGCGAGAAAGTTCAATCATCCACGGTGTGCCCTCCTCTAAACTGCAGTTGGATGGAGTGTGGATCATGGGGGGCATGGTGTGCCAAGTTGGGTCTTTATTGGTCTTGGTTCTGGGCCACAGTGGTCTGTGGGGAATGATGGGTTTTGAAGTACTACAAATCCCGTTTTCCATGGTGGTACTTCAAGTCCCATCATGCATGGTCGGGGCTCTGTGTGCCAAGGTAGGTTACTGTAAATTCAGGCCATACACAATGTCCCATGAGCTGAGGCCTAGTTAGGAACAGCAAGTTAATGAAGCCTTACTGTCAATTCAGGCCATACACAATGTCCAATGAGCTGAGGCCTAGTCGGGAGAATCAAGTTAATGAAGTCTTACTGTCAATTCAGAGCATAAACAGCTTCCCAGTAAGTGAGGGCTAGTTAGGGAAATCAAGTTAATGAAGTCTTACTGTCAATTTAAAGCGTAAACAGCTTCCCAGTGAGGGCTAGTTAGGGAAATCTAGTTAATGAAGCCTTACTGTCAATTTTGGGCGTGGTCTGTGATTTTTTGGGGTGTAAATTTTAGGTTGGAAGTGATTTGGGTGTTTGTGTTGGGGATTGGCTCAGGCCTTTTCCTTATTCTGTTTTGGCAGTTTATTATGGATCAGAATTTTCATGTTGGCTGGCCAGTGCAGCAGTTATGCAAATCCGCCCTTATTGGCAGCCAATCATGTTGTTCAGAATGTAGAGGCTGGGTGAGTCTTTGGCTGCCGGAGGATGCTGGTAAATGTAGTTTTATTTTTTATTCGTTGTTTTGGGGCCTTTTAGGTTTTGGGGGAAAGTTTCTTTGCTACAAACGTACCTTGCTTGAGGCCTATTTCTGTTGGCAAGTATTGTGTTTCTGCGTTGTATGGTTTCTTTGTTTGAGGTATACATCACATGACGTGAACCCATTTATATAATAGATAAGACTGAACCAGTTTGAAGGGAATCCCAAAGGTATTATTATTATTATCTCTTGCTTGGCAGGAGGAGGGAGCATTAGGAGGGATGAAAAGAGAGAGAGACACACACAGAGATGGATGGTAGCCTGTTACCTGGCTCATGCCACCGCCCCCACCGCCCCCTTACAGGGGTTCAGTGCCCCCCAATTTCTCCTGGGCCTTCCAGCGCCCCCCTAGATTGCCCCACCGCCCACCAGGGGGTGGTACCGGCCACTTTGGGAACCACTGCTCTATAGGTTTTAGGTAGCAACGTGGAAAATTCAATGACAAGATCTGAAATTGGGGTAAGCATTCGTGCACTTCAATGAGTCCCCTTGTGGGGAGAAGGGCGGGATAGAAATGTATGTATGTAATGATGAGATCTAAGATAAGCAAGCACACCTGCAGTTCAAGACTAGTAAAGAAGCTTGACGCTCTCTTATTTTTGTTTCCCCATTATGCTTCTTGTCTTTTGCCTTTGTTAAAGTCTCATCTACCCTTCTTTCCATCATTTACCCAGCTCTTAAAATAATCATTTTTCTCTCCTTGCTTGGCAGAGTTCCCTTTTCATCTCTTCCTTCACCCCTTCTTAGGATCTCTGCTTACATCCTTCTGTCTGTCACATGTTTTTCTCAATGCGATTCTCTTAAGAGGATCTCATCCACCATCTCTGCACTATCTCATACATCTCTTTTCTAATGTGGCGTAAAACTTGCTTTGTAGTGTGACTTCCATACTCAAATGCTTCTGTTCCCTTCCACCCCTCTTTTTTCATGCCTCTGTAAATTTTGAGTGACCTTTGTCACAAAACTGGTAGTGATACAATAATGTTGTTGATGATGAAGAAAATGATTTATTACCTGCCTCTCCCTATAGCTCGAGGTGGAGTCTTCTTCTTCTTGACTTTTCTTCGCAAATGAAGTTTCAAGAAGGACTCATCCCACGCTTTCTACAAGCGCGTTGATGATTCGGAGGTTGGATGTGTCCTTCGATCCTGTGCAATGGACCTTTCTGGTGGAGCGCAGTGTGCACAGAACTGGCCTCAGCCTTTAAGCCAAAGGTTCGTCTGCCAGAGCGTAGCAAGCTTGGACGGTGGCAGCGAGGTCCTCAGGTCGTAGGTTTGGTTCGAGTTTCCTTCTCTTAGATGGTTGACCTTACAAGGTTAGATGAGCACCATCCGCCCGGTGGAGTACAACATTGTTAAAACAATTGCCTTTATTTCAGTTAATAACCCTTAGGCAGATACAGAAAAATATAATACAGATAAAAGTCACATATAAAACACAATACAGGTTATCAAACGTACACATATTAAAATCACTGGCCTTAAAATGTATATCTCTTAGAAGCTATTAATACACATCTAGGGCTGTGTAGTTTTCTACTATTTAGTGTACTACAGTTATAATCGCATAAAGACTGTAGTTAAATTTCTCTGTTTCTCTGCGGTTACTTTTCTTTAGATAAAATTCTCTGTTGAGTGTAGCACACCAGTTCTCGTTTGTGCCTGGAGGGCAGGGGGCAGCACCGGGGGTCCCACTCACATTGGAGCCAGTTGATTCGGAAGAGGATTTGGAGGGGCTAGAAGAAGGGAGAGGCCCGGGAAGCAGATGGGGAGTTCGACTCTCACGAAGATAGGGAACCAGGTGTTGGGAGGCAAGGTCAAACTTTTGATAGGAGACGGAGCATTGAGGCTAGCAGGAGGGGTTGGTTCCACAGCCTAGACCGACCGAGGGCCCGCAGCACAGATTGGAGGAGGAGAAGCCTAGAGCGTCGGGGGACTCGCCAAGGGGATTAAGTTTAGGATCCGTGGGAACGGATCCTCAGTACCTCGGCCACGTCTATCCTATACAGAGGTGTAGCGAGGAAAGTCCACGGAGCTAAGTTAGGCTAGTGGCCTGCCAAGGAGTATCTTGGATCTTGTACCTTGCTGTGTACCCTGATCCGCTTTTGCTGAGCGGAGCCCTGCCAAGTTTTTGGAAACTTCCATGCTAAGTTTGCTTTTGGACATTACCTTGTTTTTGGATTACTTTTGATATTTTATGGACAATTACCATTTCTACTGTTTCTTATTCTTCAATAAAGTAGTTAGCTGATTACCGTCTCTGTGTGTGTGATTAAGGGGCCGGCCAAGGTCTTGCATCGTGACATCGGGTCTTTCAGGCATGAGCAAAAAAATTTGCTTTCTCCTCTGTGACTTTTTTATTTGTGTCCCCCAAAAGATACTTTACATACCATTGTAAAGATCTTCCTGGCCAATGACAGATAAGAGGCATTATTACCTTCCTTCTTTCATCCCTATAAAAGGAACATTCAAACATGACATGTAGTAGAGACTCTACTATGCCCGCCCCACATGGGCAAAGCCGATCATTGTAATCTTTATGTTGAAAACGTCCTTCTAGGATAGCTGAGGGAATAACGTTGAATCAGGCTTTGCTCAACGCCTGTCGATATTTAGGGATATTTAAGTTTTCTAGGTATTTAGCTCCACTTAGTGGTCTAAACTCCAGGCCCAGGTTTATAGGGGAACAAGTACTACATGCTGCAGTTGTAGAATTTTACATATCTATGTCAATTATTCATTGTTTCAGAATTTGTATTGCCCTACTTGGGTCTGGGGAGAGTCATAGGTCTTGTGAGAGCCCCAGATTGAGTAGTTTCTCTTTTAATGTCTTCTTCATTTGAGAAATGAAGAAGTCTTTCTGTAGCAAGTGTACATAGTCATCTTCCTCACCCCTAGACATGTGTTTTATCCAGTATCCTAGCGCCCATTTCCATGCTATACATTCTACAGATGGTGTACCCACTTCTAGGTGCAGTACTGCTGAGGGCGCGCAGTTGGGTAAAACAAGAGATAAAACACCATTAAAACACATTCAATACACAGAGTCCAAATACAAGTTAGAATTCACTGAGGAAATATAGTTCAAAATTCAAAAGTTCAAATTGACTGCGGAAAACTGAGGAAGAGATGGGTCTTCACTTGCATCTTAAACGCTGACAGCTGATTTAGCTATCAAATCTCTGGCGGTATACCCACTTTAGTTTCAGTTGAAGAAAGACCTTGTCATTTCCAAAGTGTAGGAGTTGGAAGCCAGTCAACATACTGCAGAGTTTTCTGCCAACCAATTTGTATTGCAACCTTCATATTGTGCTGTTATTTTCCTTTTCTGTTAGTGAAATTGTGGTCAATAATATTTGGCTACCATGAAGATGTATTACACAGTTGTACTGATTCTCTGCATAACTCTCCTCATTGCTCCAGGTTCGTTAAATTTAAACTTCAGGGGGAGAAATAACATGGAGGTTTGGGATTGATTGCATATCATTCTGCATCAACTTTTGGTTCAAATGATGCCTCAAGAGACCGTGAACTAATTTAGAGAAAACTGAGTTTTCCCATTGAACTCCGCATTAATTTATCAATTAAATACCTCAAAGATCTGAGTCTTAAACTTCAGGGGGAGAAATAACATGGGAGATCAGTGATGCTGTGAAGATATATCCTAGGCAGGTATGCATGTTAGTTTGTTGGTTTAAGAAGGGTTTCATCTCAGTTTGACACTGCATTTGGGTTCTCAGATAAGCTTTTGGAGGTTGACCTGAACCAACATCGAAATTCTTGCTGTTTTTTCTGGTCCACAGTAAAACAGGCAACCACTGATAATGATTTTTAAATATAGTGACGATAATTTTTATTTATTTATTTATTTATTTATTCATTCGACTTAATATACCGCTTTCTCTGGAGCCCAGAGCGGTTTACAGAGTTAATATGTGGAGAATCCTCCATTTTTGGGGCTCTGGAAATTGAGGGTCAGAGCTTTATGAGAATATTTGCCCTCCATCACAGCTGTTGCCATGGTTTGAAGATGAAGGGCAGCAAAAGTTTTGGAAATGGACGAGTATCTCATGACTTGTTGAAAGTATGACTACCACATTTTTTGGGTTGTTGTAGGTTTGTCTGGCTGTGTGGCCATGTTCTAGAAGCATTCTCTCCTGACATTTTGCCTGCATCAATGGTAGGCACCCTCAGAGGTTGTGACCTCACAACCTCTGAGGATGCCTGCCATAGATGTAGACATTTTTGTCATTGTGGCTTCTAGTGAGAGTTCAAGCTTTACCCATTAAGTGATTTTTATGATGCACCGTGGTATCATCGCTGCCTGAAATAATATTTTTACATTTTCTTCATGGAAGAAATTGATGTCTTCTTTACTTCTGCAGGGTCCACAAAACCCTCCAAAATAAAGAATTCCGCTCAGTGTGCAAAAGCAGGTGGTACATGTAGAGATAAGAAGTGCCCTGCAGAAAAGCTTGGCAAGTGTGGCAAGAAACAACTTTGTTGCGAACAGTAAGTATGGTACAAGAAACCTCATATCTTTTCATGTCCCAACTCCTGAATCCAAACCCCCACACTGCAAGGCAACTGATAACAAACAGACTGAATCCTATTAGCGTCTTGTGTGTGTGTAAGTTGCACTGTAGAAGCAGTGGGATATTTTTGTCTGATATCTAATGTTAATATTCTTATTTTTGTTTTTCTTATAGTTTGTATTCAAAGGGGTCCTATGACAGAACTCTGGGTCTGAGATTCCCCCAAAGTCATTCAGTGGTTTTCATAGTCAAGTGGGTTTCCATAGTTTTAGCCCAGGGGCAACTCTGCTAAGGTTCAAGATCAGACAGGATCTGGTGTCTTTAGGATATTTATTTATTTATTTATTTACATCATTTATATTCCGCCCTTCTTACCCTGCAGGGGATTCAGGGCGGATCACAATGTACACATACAGTCAAACATTCAATGCCATTTGACATGCAACATATATAGACAGATATAGAGGCAATTTAACATTCCAGCTTCTGGCCACCAGGAGGAGCTGTCGCATTCCTTCATTCTTTTTTGTGTACTTCCTGGATATTTTATGGCCTCGTAAATCAGTGAAATTTAGCCTCCCCACACAAAGTGGTACCTAAATTTCCTACTTGACTGATGCAACTGTCTTTCGGGTTGCAAAGGTCGACAACGAGCTACAGAATTGGTCGAGAGCTCACCCCGACCTGGGCAGGCCTCGAACTCATGATCTTCTTGTCAGTAGAGATGTTATGCAGCTGACACCCAGCCAGCTGTGCCACATTCCCGGCCGCAATGAACTGATATATGTGTAGGTTTTTCCTCCTCAAACCTCTCCCGTCTCCGAGATTACCACTCTCCCTGGTGTCCTCTACCTTCTGTAGGTAGGCAACACTTTCTAACTCCACCACCAATCAGGGACCACTGTGGCATCTCACCAGGGCCAAAAAAGGGGCTTTGAATGGATGGACGAACTCTATTGGCCCTGGGGTTCGCGTTCTAGCCTTCCCATAAAAAGAAAACCTGGAGAGTCTCTAAGCAATGAGTTCAGGACTCAAAAATAGGTGAACTCAAAACAAGTTTATTGAATAACAACCAGTAAAAATGCTGGTGGCCCAAAAAGCTTGCAGTTGGTTGCTAAAGTCGTTTAAGAAAAGGGATTGCATCCACCTGCCTTATGCAGAGTGAAGTTGCCTCTCTTTGGTTCCAGGTTCCTCTGTTGCTCCTCAAATGGTCCTCTGGCACAAGAAGTCCTTGGTTCCCCAGAGATTACAGTTTTTGGGTGAAGGGCTGGCCTTCCTATTACTGCAATCTTGGTTTGAGAATATTGGGAGTAGGCTATATGTGAACGAAGGTGCTTTGTCTGAGCATTGGCTCCAGATTTCTGCCTGCCTTCGTCCATGTGCTCTCCTGGAGTGGGGCCAGAAAGGAAGTCCAGCCTCCCAGGTAAACTCAGGAAGGGGAGGAGTTCAGGGTGGTGATGCCATGTATGGAGCCAAACACAACTCCTCCCATAAATGTCCACATGGCAGAACAATGGAACAAAGGCCTTGCAGGTGAAGGCAAAAAGGTACACAACGCAGTACCAAACAGGCCCAGTGGGGGCCAGAACAACCACTATCATATCAGGAGTGGCCATTCCCCCCAGGGCCTCGAAATTTTCCTAAACACTAGCCTGGCAAGGTAAGCCCATTCTGTTACATCTGTTTTCAGGTTTCCTTCTAACATATGGTAACAGCATGGATAACTTATGGTTTTCTTAGGCAAGGAATACTCAAGAGGTGGCTTTGCATTTTCTTCCTATGAAATGTAGTCTACATCCCCTGATATTTATTGGAATCAAGTATCCAACAACTAAACAGTGCCAAAAATGATCAATTAACAAGGCCTCGTGAGACCCACCACTTTTAGGGTTTTAAGGAGAAAATCTACTTGAACAGCCTATGTTTATTAAGCGAATCCATGTCTCTGTTTGTGTTTCAGTGTTGAAGACTATTACTAAAAGAAGCAGCAGGAACCAATGAGACCCAATCCATTTTTCATTCAATCATTGCATAGCTATCCACATTCTTGCAACTACAAGGGTGGTGAGCCTACTTGTGATGACAGAACATAGGCTGAAGTTTTACGTGCATAATATTTAACATTCAGCACAGATTCTTCCTGCTTTAAACCGTACAAGTGATTTTCTGCTTTTATGCTCTAGCCTCTCTTCCAAAAATAAACTGATTGGAAATGCATGTATGGTTCTCAAAAATGTTTTCTTCATGTTAAACAGAACGGAGAGATCTCACGACGTATTTGGGGGGTGGGGGGGGGGGCTGGCAGTGACATCCTTATTCCCCAGGTTGCTGTGGAAACAGGCACTGGGATCATGGAAGGTAATCCCAGGAGTCTGTTTCCACAGGCCTCATACCTCCAAAGTTCCAGATCTCCAAGGAAGGTGGATTAAAGCGAGTTTGAAAGTTTGAAATTGATTAGTTTGAAATGTCATCTGGACGCCTCAGGCGAATCCGTTTTTTAGTTCGAGTTTTAGGGCTGAATAGAAGAGTCCAGGGACACACATAGTTAAGAAACATCACATTGTAGTCAATATGGCTCAGGGTATTAATGAAGAAGAACACATAAGTCATCTGGAATTCCATTCTGGGAGAAAGGCAGGATATACTGTACATCCAATAAATAAATAAATAAGGTAGGAGATGTTGAAATCATTTGGTTTTCCCGCCACCCAAGCCACCCCAGGGGGCTTCTGGGAAGAAGAAGCCCCCAAGCTCATGATGCCGATGAGGACACCCCATGCTGCAACACTCTTGGCCCGGTAACCAGACAGATCCAGGGCCTATGCCACATGCCACAAAAAGGGAGGGGGCAGGGGTCTCCACACTCCTTTTGCCGCCAACCCTGAATTCCTGCTACCAACAAACCACCACTGTGTACACCACTAGCCCCAGTCCAAGGAGGCATACGGATCCAGCCTGTTCACAAACACAATGGGAGCTACTGCTCCATGCGGCCCATCAGGTCTCAGTCCGTGAGGCTCCATCCGTCCATTGGCTGGGGCTTTTGATGGCTTGGCCCTGCCTTCAGCTCAAGTCCTGGCAGCTTGACTCCTCGTTGAAGCTATGCCGTGCCTGCTCCCAATGCCCGGAGTTCCGTTCCTGCTGGGTCATTTTGTTCTGCTCGTAGCCACCCTGTAGGAGTAAGCTGAAGCAGACCCAGTGCCTGCTGAAAGTCTTACTTAATGCTGCCCAGGCGGAAGAGAGGGCTGGCCGCAGCCAGGCCCAAAATGGGGTGGGGCCGGCCCAACCATTGGCTGGCTGGCCTTCCCGGCAGGAAACTTTCCTGTCACCCAAGCTACCCAGGGAGCTTCTGGGAAGAAGAAGCCCCCAAGCCCACAATGGCGGCGAGGACACCCTGCGCTGTAACACGCTTGGCCCGGTAAGTCGGGCCAAGCCATTTGTACACATTTTCAACCATGTCAACCAACTTTTGGAATTTCAGGAGATCACACCATAACGCAAATCTCCCTCACCTCCCTCACTTTTTTGAAATGTGCCTGCCAATTTTATATGCACAATTTCAAAGATTGTATTGGTTTGTATTTTACTTTTCTATAGCATGGGCACATATTTAATTTTGATTTTCTTACACACTGCACAATCTAGGAAAGTGTCACATTGTGCAACAACATGTTCTGGACAAATGTTTGTCAATAATAATAATAATAATAATATAAAAACTGTATTTCTAGACCCCCCCCCCCTCCAAAAAGGAACTCAGGGCAGTTTACACACAGAAAGAGACAAACATTCAATACCTTACAAAGTACAAACAACATCTGGAACAATACAAAATAATGCACAATAACAGTAAACTTATAATGAAAAAAGTAAATGTTGAAATGGGGACTAGGTAGCAATAAACCAATTAGACCAGTGTGCCGGGGCACACTAGTGTGCCATGAGCGATCATCAGGTGTGCTGTGGGAAATTGGAACCTCCAGAAGGAGAGTGGGGAGAATCTAGTGTGTTGAAGTATAAAAACCCTAAGAAACCTACCTCGATAAAGGCACTCCATGTGTGTTCATAGTTGGGCATATTGAGTATTGAGGCCACGTGTGGTCCAGATCCATCATTATTTGAGTCCACAGTGCTCTCTGGATGTAGGTGAACTACAACTTCCAAACTCAAGGTCAATTCCCAAGCAAACCCTTTCAGTACTTTCTGTTGGTAATGAGAGTTCAGTATGCCAAGTTTGGTTCAATTCCATTCTTGCAAGAGTTCAGGATGCTCTTTGTTTGTGTGTTAACTATAAATCCCAGAAACTGTAACTCCCAATTGTCAAGGTCTATTTCCCCAAACTTCATCTGTGTTCACATTTGGGCATATTGAGTATTCATGCCAAGTTTGGTCCTGATCCAACATTGTTTGAGTCCACAGTGCTCCCTGGATATAGGTGAACTACAACTCCAAAACTCAAGGTCAATGCCCACCAAACTCTTATAGGATTTTCTCTTGTTTATGGGAGTTCTGTGTGGGAAGTTTGTGTCTTTCTGCCATTCCTGCCAGGATATCTATGTTGTGTTCATCGAAACAGGCCCAGGTTTCACACTGAGTGTATAAATACATTTTAAAAACATATTAACTATATGTATTACTGTGTTAGAATGTCATTTTGTGTCATTTTGGTTGGTGGTGTGCCCCAGGATTTTGCAAATGTAAAAAGTGTGCCGCAGCTCAAAAAAGGTTGGGAAACACTGAATTAGACAATAAACTAGGGCACAAGTACACATTAAACATATATCAATAAAAGCAGTCAAAATGATTTGCATTTAAAATGGCTGACACACGTGTTTATTAAACATAAATCAAAGCCTCATATAGTGCAAATTGATTTGGCCTTTGGAAAGCTGTGTGTCCCATTACCCTGTAGACGTAAACCCTGTAGAGGAAATATTTTATCTACCTATCATGGATCATCATAAAACTCATGGATCATCTTGTCAAACATTTTGTTCAATCTTTTTATCCCTTTGGTACACACTTCACTATTCATGGTAACAAAACAATATTTCCCTTTCAAAACCGCCTGATATCCTTGAAAGCCACACTGACCAGGTTGTTTTCAAGATCTGGAACACAAATCATATCATCCCACTTAGACACAACGGCCTACAAGTGTGCCAAGTTTTATCCTGATAGTCATAAAAAGTAGTTAACATGAAGACACATACAGCAACAAGGCATTTAGCACTTACACAACTAGTTCAGTAGATTTCTATGGACTAGATGCAATGAAGTTCGGGGGGGGGGGGGAAGCAGAGAATGGTTTTGACTTATCAGAAGATGCAAGAAAATTGTCTTCCTCTTTGAAGAGCAGTAGCTTCAGTTCATCCAAACAAATATCATAATTAGAGTCTGAGCTTACCAGGCATATGATACAATATAACACCAATGAAAAAAATCCTTTAGCTAAAAGGATCCCCATAATAATCAATTGCAAAATTGTCCATGTTTAGCCTGAATTGTCATTGCTGCCAGGGTGAGAAGAGAAAGAGAATTGTTATCACACAGGAGACATAATTTTTTTCCTACACATTGTTGTAATATAGGTTAGACAGAACAGATCCCAAGTACAGTAATGCCTTGACTTAAGAGCTTAATTCACTCTGTGGCTGGGCTCTTAGCTCAAAACACTCTGATCTCAAACTGAGTTGGGTGTCATTTGTATATAGGTAGCACTGCACTACAAAGCTCTGGATGACCTCTCCCAGCAGTTTCATGAATATGGTAAACAGAATGGGGGACAAACCAGAACCCCGAGGAACCCCACAGGACAATGGTCATCGGTCCAAATAGGAATCTCCCAGCACTGCCTTTCAGGTACGGGTCTCCAGGAAGGAACAGACCAACTATAAAACAGTGCCTCCCAGTTCCATCCCAATGAGACAGCCCAGGAGTATAGCAAGGTCAAGGTCAATGGTATCAAAAGCTGCCAAGTAGTACCAATAGGGACACATTCATAGGTCAACCACCAAGGTGACCAAAAGTGTCTCTTTTCCATAGCTAATCCTGAAATGGATCTATCAATGGGTTCATATTACAACACAAGCTTCATATCCACAGAACCGATACGTCTGATTTCATTTTGCCATGGTTTGAATTATTCATTTATTCACTTACAAGCACCGAGAATGTGGCACAGCTGGTTGGCTGTCAGCTGCATAAGATCTCTACTGACCAGAAGGTCATGAGTTTGAGGCCTGCCCGGGTCAGGGTGAGCTCTCAACCAATTTGTGTAGCTCGTTGTAGATCTTTGCAATCTGAAAGACAGTTGCATCTGTCAAGTAGGAAATTTAGGTACCACTTTGTGGGGAGGCTAAATTTAACTGATTTCTGGAATGTTAAATTGCCTCTATGTCTGTTTATATATGTTGTGTCAAACACACTGAAACTGGACTGTAGAAAAGAGAAGTACAAATACACTAAGAACAAGGTGTCATATACAAAAGGTCATATATATAATCGTGAATCATTCACCAAAACACATACATCTCAAACATCTCTGACATAGAGTGTACAATACAAAAATACATTCGAATAATCCGGTATAACCAGAGGGATATACCAATGAACGGCACAGTACCTTCATAATATAGCAACGGAGTCCAGATGGGTGTAAAGGAAAGTTGTTTGAGGAAAGGGAGTAAATACAGGAATGCAGGAAAGTCTTTAAAGGTAGATACACTGCCAATCCATAGTTCCAAGAATCAACCAATGTTCTATCTGCGCCAATGCGCTTGAGGACAAACAATATTTGTATTCCATGCAGAAGGTAAGCACCGTGGCGAATAGGAGGATGTAGTGCTCCGGATGGAAAACGCAGGACGCTGGGCACGCCGCAACAGTAGAGCTGCAGGGCCCGATCCATTTCGCCTCAGGGTGGCTTTATCAAGAGGCAATGTGCAACAACATAGAAGGCGTGTCACAGGAGAAATTAATTCATGCACAGGTAAATCATCGGCGCAATCTATCCTGTGGACACCTTGTGTTGTGTGTCAGTGGTATTGTCAGTGGTATTGAATGTTTGCCTGTATATGTGCATTGTGATCCGCCCCGAGTCCCCTGCGGGGTGAGAAGGGCGGAATATAAATGACGTAAATAAATAAATAAATAAGCTCCCCCACCCACAGTATCTCTGTCATTTGTCCTATTGAAAATAAGAGGGTTTGCTGAAGCACATATCGATTTCATTGCTGGGGTAGACCAGTATAATAGGGAGTATTACAGTATTGCATCATAAAATTGTAGAATTGGGATAGGTCACAAAGGTCATGTAGTGAAGACTTGTAACCTATTTTTAAAAGTGCACTGCTGTCCCGGAAAGCTTTTGAAAGAAGCCATTCAAGTCTCCTTTTTGGCATGATGCAGAATAGACATAAAGTAGAAATAACAAGTAAGAAAAATAAAGAAGTGTATATAGCTCCACTATATACTATCGGCATCTTCTTATGATGTGGAAGGAAGTATTTAGCTTGTTACTAGGCTGGATGTCTTTCTTCAGAATGATATTAATGGGCATAAAGCATGGAAATAGAAGGCGTCTAGTTCAGTTCCTCCAATGGTACAATATATAGGAATGAAGGATTCTCCAGACATCTAAGAGCAAAGGGTAGAAATTCATATTGGACAAGAAACAATTCCTTTTCTAAGCAGCAAACATCAGCAAAAAGGAATTTGAATTGGATCTGTCGTGATACAGATGCCAATTAAAGCCAAACCCAAGAGTAAAAAGGGATAACAAAGAGTTTATTGTACAAGAAATGGAAATGGGACTAACAAAAACTAGCCTAACTGGCCAAAAACCCGAAAAACGACAGAGAAACCCAAAAATTGAGGAAGGAATGATCAAAAGCAAACTAAAGACATCATCTGCGACGTCCTCAGAGGGTTGAGCCAATAGCGTAGTCGATAACCGGTCTGAAGTCATGGGCAGGAGAAAGACGCAGAAACGAGGAGACAATCCAAGGTCCACAGGAGCTAAATGCATGGGGACAACATTCATCATAATCCCCACAAAACACATTGTCAACCTCCCTCCATATATACAATACCAATCTTGTAGCTTGTGACACTCACAGAAAGTCCAGCGGAGTTCAAACCCTGCCACAAGGAACACACGGCTGTAGCTGGACAGAAAACAGAATATTGTAACCCAAACCCATCCACCTTTCCCAACTGTGGCAGCAGCATCTCAGCCCAAAAGGGCAGAGTAAAACCTCAACTCACGAGTAAACTGGATCAGGAACACGATGCAAGATATCAGGATACCAAGAACAACTCCTTGCTCGCCGCAAGGAAACTCCCAAAACCCCCACATTAAATAGACCTAGAGATTAGACTCACACGAAGAAGACACCTTCCCCTGATTAGGCAATGCAGCTGCTTCTCTTTCTGCAGCTGAAACCTTTTGTGAGTCCCTCCAAGATCCCCAACGTCTTTCAAAACTTAGCATATCCCAATCATTCCCTGAGGTTTCAGTGGGCCACTCATTATCACTATCAAACCCCAGAAAACTATCACTACTGGTGGCTGCATCACACACATCCTGAACTTCCTTTACTTGAGTCCAGTCCAATTCAGTATCACTGTCTTCTGATGATCTTTCCCCATCCCTGGGAAAACCCTCAAAGGACTCAGTCAGTAGGAGCCAAAAGTATTTGCTGTACTCTCTTCCTTTGTGCCAAACTTTCCCTACTAGAATTACTTGCAGCCCTCTTTCTGCCTGCTCCAGCGTTTAAGTTACTCTCAGCCCCACCCAGTTCCATACTACACTCAGACACTGTAGATTCAGCATCCTCCCCAGCCCTACTCACAGGCAGAGCCGCGGGGCTCAATCACAACAGGATCTGTGAAATGAAGTACAAGCTAAACTCCATGGAATCCTCTTCAGTTCTGAACCATTCGTGAAATATCTTTTGAAGTCCATCTCAGTTGCATGTGTAGCTCATACTAGAACATTTCCTCTGAAGAAGTGGACTACGTGCAGAAAATAACAAGAGGGGATGAAAGGCAGACAAAATTTGCCACCTGCCACAAGGCAAAAAAGTAACTAAAGTTTATGGTGTATTGGATTGTGTAGTGTGTAGGTAAAGAACATTAAAATAATATCATAATGTGAGGACTCCAGGTGAAGATAATTCCAATCTATGTGTTGACGAAGGCTTTCATGCCTGGAAACACTGGGTAAGCTGTAAGTTTTTCGAGCAGTAAGGCCATGTTCCAGAAACATTCCCTCTTGACGTATCACCTGCATCTGTGGCAGGCATCCTCAGAAGTTGTGGGGTCTGTTGGAAACTAGGAAAATGGGGTTTATATATCTGTGGAGTGTCCAGGGTGGGAGAAAGGACCATGGAAGTAGTGGTTGTTGCTTATGATGCTTGTTTTATTATTGTTTATGATGCTGTTTTTATGTTCTTTTAATATTTTATTTGCCTTGTTTTAACTGAATGTTATTTTGGGCTTGGCCCCATGTAAGCCACCCCGAGTCCCTTTGGGGAGATGGAGGCAGGGTATAAAAATAAAGTTCTTCCTCCTTT
Organism: Anolis apletophallus; assembly: GCA_030556195.1. Classification (NCBI taxonomy): domain Eukaryota; kingdom Metazoa; phylum Chordata; class Lepidosauria; order Squamata; family Anolidae; genus Anolis; species Anolis apletophallus. The sequence goes on along the minus strand of JARBWK010000003.1, from coordinate 14,142,900 downwards.
TTTCTTATTTTTCCTCCTCCTCCTTGTGGATTTCAAAGGCTTATCTGTGGAGTCTGACATGGAAGTTGTTAGAGTGGTCCAACATTTCTGTGTTCTCAAATAATATGCTGTGTCCAGGTTGGTTCATCAGGTGCTCTGCTATGGCTGACTTCTCAGGTTGAATTAGTCTGCAGTGCCTTCCATGTTCCTTGATACGTGTTTGGTGTTCCCTATGTAGACTTGTCCACAGCTGCATGGCATACAGTTGACTCCTGCATAGGTGAGAGGAACCCTCTTGTCCTTTGCTGAACATAATATTTGTTGGATTTTCTTAGTGAGTCTGTAGATTGTTTGTAACAACTACCATGTCAGACTACGCAGAGAAGCCATTAAAATCCACTAGCATGTGGACAATTCCAACAGAAAGGAAGAAACCATGGAAATCAACAACCTCTGGCTACCAGTATTTTAAAAACCCTCTAAAATCATAACAGGAAATAAAGACAGGGGAGCTCCGGACAAGAAACGTTCATGTCCTCATTTTACCACCTCTCAACAAAGGATTTCCCCAGGCAGTAAGAAGCCACACCTTGAAAACTGCTAGGCCATTAAATGCTAATCAAGGTGGCCATTTGAAACATTCATACCTATAGATATATAAACCCCATTTTCCTGGTTTCGAACAGACCTCACAACCTCTGAGGATGCCTGCCATAGATGCAGGCGGAATGTCAGGAGAGAATGCTCCTGGAATATGGCCATACAGACTGAAAAACTTACAGTAACACAATACAGATCTATATTGTGGAATGAAAAACAATAATACTTTTCATGATCATGGAGTATGTCCAGAAGAGAGTGCCCAAGAGAGTCAATGTTCCGTAAATCAAGTCCTACAAAGAACTCATTAGGGACCTGTGCATGTTTAGTATGGGTTATAAAACATCAAAAGGGTCATTGGGCAAGGACTCTAAAGGAAGATAATCTTGGTTTAAAATTAATAATACTTTTAATGATCATGGATTTATATCTTGATTTACAGCCATGAACAGGAACCTTCCTGGACATAAGGTGGCATTTATAATACAACCAATGGTAGGGAGACAACGTGGCAAATTGAGGACATGATAATATCTTTGTATGTGTGTGTCTATGTGTGCATGTGTATATTTTAAACAGAAGTAGGGAATCTCTCTGCATTGAAGTGAAAGAGCTTTAGAAATTGTGAGTATTTTTTATGTTTCTATTTAATTTAGATAGAAGGTTTTAGTTCAATCCTGCACAACATGGCTGTAGTAAGAGACTAAAATTACATAGGGTAAACCACTTCTGGCTTCATATAGGACTTGATGTTTTATAGAAACATACTCTGTAGGAAATTTTATAATAATTTTACATGATACAAGGTCTGTGTACAATGAACCATGTGACAGATTTTGATTTTTGGAAGTCTGGATCAGAAACTATCAAACTGAACCTTCTAATGGCCACATAACGATACGGATTCTGAAGTCTGTATGTCTGATCAACAAGAAAATTTCTAGTTTTACAATTTCTCTGAGTTCAGGAGTTGGAATCCATTCAACATACGGCAGAGTTTTCTGCTTACCAATTTGTATTGCAACGTTCATATTGTGCTGTTATTTTCTTTTTCTGTTAGTGAAATTGTGGTCAATAATATTTGGCTACCATGAAGATGTATTACACAGTTGTACTGATTCTCTGCATAACTCTCCTCATTGCTCCAGGTACGTTAAATTTAAACTTCAGGGGGTGAAATAACATGGAGGGTTGGGATTGATTGCATATCATTCTGCATCAACTTTTGGTTGAAATGATGCCTCAAGTAAAAGCGAACTAATTTAGAGAAAACTGAGTTCTCCCATTTTACTCTGCATTAATTAATTAATTAAATACATGAAAGTTCTGGGTCTTAAACTTCAGGGGGAGAAATAACATGGGAGATCAGTGATGCTGTGAAGATATATATCCTATTTATTTATTAATTAATTTATTTATTTGCGACATTTATATGCCGCCCTTCTCACCCCGAAGGGGACTCAGAGCGGCTTACAAGTAAAATGTAAATACAATATATTATATTATTGCCACAGCACAATATTAATATTATATATTACATTGCACTAAAACATTATACTGTAATATTATTTGTATTACATGTAATATAGAATATATAATTACAATATCATATTATTATTTTTAATAGTATTATATTATTTTGCATTATAATATTCCTATATATTATACTATAAGCACAGTGCAGGAGGCAAGATGGAACTGCCTTCCTGGCCCCTCTCTTCACTCTGATCTCTTCACTCTGATATCCTAGGCAGGTATGCATGTTGGTTTGTTGGTTTAAGAAGGGTTTCATCTCAGTTTGTCATTGCAGTTGGGTTCTCAAAGAAGCTTTTGGAGGTTGACCTGAACCAACGTCAAAATTCTTGCTGTTTTTTGTGGTTCACAGTAAAACAGGCAACCACTGATGTTGTTGATTTTTACATATAGTGACCATAATGTGAAGAATCCTCAATTTTTGGGGCTCTGGAAATGGAGGATCAGAGGCTTATGAGAATATCTGCCCTCCATCACAGCTGTTGGCATAGTTTGAAGATGAAGGGCAGTAAACGTTTTGGAAATAATAATAAAAATAATCTTTATTTGTACCCCACCACAATGTCCCCAACGGGGACTCGGGGCGGCTTACATGAGGCTAAGCCCATGAACATAACAACATAATAAAATTATCAAAACAACATGGTCAATTACATAGAACATAAACTATAGGACACTACAATCAATGTAAAATTACAGTAGAATAAAACCATTTATGACACAGGACACTGAGCGGGCCACATGTACAGATTAAAATAGAAAGATAAAAACAGGGGGGTGAGATAGCTATGGGGCAAATTATTCATGTGGGATAAAGCTCTTTCAAAGACAGATCGAGAAAGGACATTGGGATAAAAAGGGGGGAGGGGTGTACACTCAAAGCAGATATTGAGGGTGAATGATGGCATGAAATTATATAATTAAGCTCCAAAAGAACAGCGGAAGAGCCAGGTCTTAAGATTCTTCTTGAAACTCCCTAGAGTAGCGGCTCGCCTAATCTCACCAGGCAGTGCATTCCATAGACGGGGGGCCACCGAGGAAAAGGCTCTCTCCCTTGTTCCCACATGGTGGGACTGGGACAATCAGATAAACACCAAAAGATGTATGCATAAGCACACTAATGAGGACAAACCTATATATGTAAAGGAAAAAGTATAGTAACACAGCCCTATATATGGTAAAGCATGGATGTGGGGCATGCAATGGTGTAGTAAATCCCCTGATAGTGCAGTGTCTCTCGGAAAGTATCTAGGTACAATGATAAATATAAAATATGAATCACACTGGTAATATGTGGACACCACAGGGCGTGAATAACGCTGAATAACACCAAGAAATTAAACAATATATGGCATTGAAGCCAGCAACCCGCATATACAGTAATGGCAATGTACAGGGAGAGTATCGCTCCGCGCAATGCAGGACTACATTACCCAGGTGGCTAGCGTGAAAGTCTCATCAGCGGTCTCGTGATGGTTCGCTTCGAGATTAAGGTGGCTATCGGGGCTAGTGTGCCACAGGGGAAGGTTCAAGTCTCGTGGGAGTGAAGCCAATGTATGATAGTATGGGCGGCTGTCTTCTCGCGATAGTAAAGGTCCCCTTTCGTCACAGGCCGAGCCGGGCAAGGTTTCCCCGAACCCGGAAGTAAGTTGCAAAGTGCCAAAACAATTGTATGGGTGGCTCAAATGGAGCAAAAATGATAATAAAGTAACGTCAATGATGTGTAGTCCGGTGTTCAACCCTGGAGATCAACGCTGACCTTGTCCTAAATGACGGGCCGCACAGCGGGGCGTTCCTGCGGTGGATGCGTCGTCTGTCCAAATGCACGCCAATCACAAACGTCCAAGGGCTAGATAGAAGTATAGGGTGTCCCAAATTGTTGAATGTATGAAGACACAGTGGTCTGAGTTCAAATTGAATTCTCAATGGTTTTATTAACACAAAGTTCTTTGCTTTCAAGGTGCAGGCAACCCAATGACACAAAAGCCGACAGGATTATTTCCATGGATTAAAATTCATCCTGGATATTTAACGGCCTGCCCGTTTCGCCATAGTACTCAGTGGTACCCAGTGCTTTATCAAGGCTCATAAGTCACATTGCCATCATATCAGCAGTGGATAATATAGAAGGCGCAAGACCTCAGCATGTTCCCTGTGAAGGTCATCCACCAAGGAGACCAAAGCAGCCTCGGTACTGTGCCCAGGCCTAAAGCCAGGCTGTGAACAGTCCAGAAAATCAGTGTCATCAAGAAATCCCTGGAGCTGCGAGGCAACCACCCGCTCCAGAATCTTGCCCAGAAAAGGGAGGTTGGAAATTGGTCTGTAGTTGTTACATACCATTGGGTCAAGGGAGGTCTTTCTTGAATAGAGATCTTACCACCGCCTGCTTAAGGCAAGGCGGGAATTTCCCCTGGCCCAAATAAGCATTTATTATAGCGACAAACCACTCCAACAACCCCTCTTTAGCCAGCTTAACTAGCTAGGAAGGGCAAGGATCCAGAGCGCAAGTGGTCACCCTCAAAGACCCAAGGGCCCCTCCACGTCATCCGGAAGAATGAAACGGAAGGAATCCCATAAGATCGAACAGACAGGTTGCCTCAGTTACCTCATCTGGTACTGCATTCAAGCCGGAGTCCACCACAAGATGTATCTGAGCAACTTTGCCTGCAAAATGTTGCACAAAATCGCTACACCGGGTTGCAAAGTGGTCAGAGGGCCCCTCCACCTCGGAAGGCCAGAGGAGCTCCCCAACAACCCGGAACAACTCTGATGGTCTATTTACTGCAGACGCTATGTGGGCAGACAAGAATACTTTCTTGGATGCTCGCAAAGCCGTGGAGTATGCCTTAATAGCGACTTTAGCCCGTCTTTCATCAGACATGTCGCAGGATTTCCTCCAGATGTACTCTAGACCCCTACTCCAACGTTTAATCACAGCCACTTCCTCAGTGAACCAAGGAGTCAGTGTGACTCTACGCAGAGAGAGAGGGGACGTTCGGTAGCGATCGTGTCAATCGCCCTGGCCATCTTGCGATGGACGAGTATCTCATGACTTGATGAAAGTATGACTACCTCATTTTTTTTGGGTTGTTGTACATTTTTCTGGCTGTGTGGCCATGTTCTAGAAGCCTTCTCTCCTGACGTTTCGCCTGCATCTATGGTAGGCATCCTCAGAGGTTGTGATCTCACAACCTCTGAGGATGCCTGCCATAGATGTAGACATTTTTGACATTGTGGTTTCTAGTGAGAGTTCAAGCTTTACCCATTAATTGATCTTTATGATGCACCGCGGTCTCATAGCTACCTGAAATAATATTTCTACATTTTCTTCAAGGGAGAAATTGATGTCTTCTTTACTTCTGCAGGGTCCACAAAAAAACCAAAAATAAAGAATTCCTTTCAGTGCGCCTACGCAGGTGGTTTATGTGAAGGAAAGAAGTGCACCACAAAAAAGATTGGCAAGTGTGACAAGAAACTACTTTGTTGTGAACCGTAAGTATAGTATAAGAAAACATATCTTTTCGTGTCCCAACTCCTGAATCCAAAACCCAAACCCAAAACCCCACACTGCAAGGCAACTGATAACAGACTGAATCCTATTAGTGCCTTATGTGTGTGTAAGTTGCACTGTAGAAGCAGTGGGATATTTTTGTCTGATATCTAATGTTAATATTCATCTTTTTGTTTTTCTTGTAGTTTGTATTCAAGGGGGGCCCTATGACAGAATTCTGGGTCTGAGATTCCCCCAAAGTCATTCAGTGGTTTTCATAGTCCAGTGGGGTTCCAGAGTTTTAGCCCAGGATCTGGTGTCTTTAGGATATTTTAGGCCACAATGAGCTGATATATGTGTAGGTGGGCGGGGGTGGGGGGGGGGGGGGGGGTTGTATGTCTTCAGGTTTCCTCTTGACATATGATAACAACATGAATTACTTGTGGTTTTCTTAGGCAAGCAATAGTAGTTTTGCATTATCTTCTTCTGAAATAAAGATTATACCCCCTGGTATTCATTGGTATCAATTATCCAACCACTAAACAGTGCCAAAACTGTGTAGATTACTGCAATGTCCTCTACATGGGACTGCCTTTGAAGACTGTTCGGAAGCTTCACCTGGTCCAACGGACAGCAGCCAGGTTGATAACAGGAGAGGCACTCAGGGAGCGCACAACACTTCTGTTGCGCCAGCTCCACTGGCTACCAGTTTGCTACCGGGCACAATTCAAAGTGCTGGCTTAAGCCTTTAAAGCCTTTAACAGTTCTGGTCCAACTTACATGTCCGAACGCATCTCTCCCTATGAACCTTCAAGATGCTTAAGATCATCCAGAGAGGCCCTGCTCTCAGTCCCGCCTGCTTCGCATGACATCAGATCAGCCCCCTCCCTCCTGACATTTCGCAAGAAGGTCAAGACCTGAATGTTTGACCGGGCATTTGCAGATGTAGTATGATTAGCAAATTGAGACCTATGGAACGACGGCGATGCAATTGAAAACCGATTTAATAATGAGACGCTGATATTGTGTTTTTAACGTTAAGCGCTAATTTGTATATGATGGAATTGTGTTGATAATTGTTGATATGTTTGTCTTGGAAAGTTTTTGCCATTTATACACCGCCTCGAGTCGCCTTCGGGCTGAGAGAGGCGGTCTAGAAGCAAAGTAAATAAATAAATAAATAAAACTGTTCAATTAACAAGATCTCGTGAGACCCAGCACTTTTAGGGTTTTAAGGAGAAATTCTACCTGAACAGCCTATGTTTATTAAGCTAATCCATGTCTCTGTTTGTGTTTCAGAGTTGATTATTCCTGAAAGAAGGAGCAGGAACCAATGAAACCCAATCCATTTTTCATTCAACCATTGCATAGCTATCCACATTCTTGCAACTGCAAGGGCCGTGAGCCTACTTGTGATGACAGAACATTGGCCAAAGTTTTATATGCACAATATTTAACATTCAACACAGATTCTTCCTGCTTTAAACCACACAAGTGATGTTCTGCTTTTATGCTCTAGCCTCTCTTCTAAAAATAAAGTGATTGGAAATGCATTTATGGTTCTCAAAAATGTTTTCTTCATATTAAACAGAACAGAGAGATCTCACAACGTATTTGGGAGGGGGGGCGGCAATGACATCCTTCTTCCCCAGGTTGTTGTGGAAACAAGCGCACTGGGATCATGGAAGGTAATCCCAGGAGTCTGTTTCCACAGGCCCCATACCTCCAAAGATCCAGATCTTCAGGGAAAATCCAGATCTTTACAGGCATTTTGTAAAACCTGGATTAAAGTGAGTTTGAAAGTTTGAAATTGATTAGTTTGAAATGTCATCTGGATGCCTCAGGCGAATCCGTTTTTTAGATCGGGTTTTAGGGCTGAGTAGAAGAGCCCTGGGACACACGTAGCTAAGAAACAGTCAACAGTCATTAATACCCCGTGCCATATAGTAGTCAGTATGGCAAAGGGTATTAATGAAGAAGAACACATAAGCCATCTGGAATTCCATTCTGGGAGAAAGACAATATACATCCAATAAATAAATAAGTTAGAATAGGTTGAAATCATTTTGGTTTGCCTATGCTTCCTCAGAAGGGAAGAATCCAACCCCTTTCTCCAATCTCCTTCTTGGTATGTTAGTCAAGTAAAAATTATTTCTGCAATTGAGGTGCATCTTTGCTTGAGAGTCAATGAAATTTGACACTACTTTAAGTTCTAAGGCTCAATGTTATAAAATTATCTGAGTTGGATAATCTCTAGCACCCCACTCTGTGTTTACGAGAGGGCACCTTGTGATGAATATATGATGTGTGGTTTGAATGAAATTGTATGATAGGTGAATGGGGTTGGGGCATATAGATGCTAAAGATGCCATCCTAAGAAATGAGGCCCAGAAAACTCAAAAGGCTGATGAAGGAAAACTGTTGACATTGATGACCAATAATGTGGATTAGTCTCAATTTCCCTGTTTTCCTCCTCCTTTCTGCCAATCCTTCTTCAGTGGGTTTGTGGGACTTAATTTGGGCATGTGTGCTACCTTTAACATTTAACCAATCTACAAAATTATTGTCACAAAAACTCTCCCCTCTGTCAAAAAGCAGAGTTCCCTAATTTTGTTTCCGTCTGCATGGGTGAAACATCTCCTTCCAGTTAACCAAGAAGACACATACACAAATGGGTTGGAGTAAAACATGGCCACAACTCATTTATTGATTATAGGAACAAGGGTTGGCAGCCATGCATGGGTCAGAGGTTGGGCAGCCCGCTGCTGTCCGATGTTGCTTACTTGTCTGGGTGCCGCCAGCACAATACCGGTCAATGGAATCTCGGCACCCCAGGAGCCGCATGTGTTATCCCCCCTCCTGTCAAGTAGCGATGAACGAGCCAGATCCAGCGCCCATGCCGCATGCCACAAAAAGGGGGGCGGGTGTCCCCACATTCCTTTTGCTGCCAACCCTGAATTTCTGCTACCAACAAACCGCCACCATGTACACCACTATCCCCAGTCCAAGGAGGCATACGAGTCCAGCCTGTTCACAAACGCGATGGGAGCCACTGCTCCATGCGGCCCAGCAGGTCTCAGTCTGTAAGGCTCCATCTGTCCATTGCCCGGGGCTTCCAATGGCTTCGCACTGCCTTCAGCTCACATCCTGGCAGCTTGACTCCTCGTTGAAGCTGTGCCGTGCCTGCTCCGAACGCCCAGAGTTCAGTTCCTGCTGCGTCTTTCGGTTCTGCTCATAGCCACCTTGTAGAAGTAAGCGGAAGCAGGCCCACTGCCTGCTGGAAGGCTGTGAGCAGCCTTAAGGAGGCATCCCAGGCGGAACAGAGGGCTGGCCCCAGCCAGGCCTGAAATGGGGTGGGGCCAGCCTAACCATTGGCTGGCTGGCCCTGCCGGCGGGAAACTTTCCCACCACCCAAGCTACCCAGGAGACTTCTTGGAAGAAGAAGCCCCCAAGCCCAAGATGGCGGCGAGTACACCCCGTGCTGCAACACACTCTGCCCGGTAAGTCAGGCCAAGCCGTTTGTACACATTTTCCACCACTTGAAGGAACGTTATTCTAGATTTGCTGATGTATATTTTTGAAGGAAAAATGTGAAATACTCCAGAAATTCCAAAAATTGGTTCTTTTGGAATTTCTGGAGTATTTCACATTTTTCCTTCAAAAATATACATAAGCAAATCTAGAATGACGTTCCTTCAAGATCACACAGTAACGTGAAGCTTCCTGACTTTTTTTGAAATGTGCCTGCCAATTTTATATGCACAATTTCAAAGATTCTATTGGTTTGTATTTTACTTTTCTATAGCATGGGCACATATTTAATTTTGATTTCCTTACACACTGCACAATCTAGGAAAGTGACACATTGTGCAACAACATGTAAAGGGCAATTTTTTGTCAATAATAATAATATAAAAAGAGGAATTGTATGCTCCCTGTACTCCGCTCCGGTGAGAAATCTGGCTAACACCAGTTGAATTACTTGAAGCTTCCGAACATTCTTCAAAGACAATCCCACGTAGAGTGTGTTACAGTAGTCTATTCTCGATGTGACCATGGGCCACCGTAACCAAGTCTCAAGTTGCTCCTGATATGAAAAAAATGAACCAAAACAAAGAATGATACAACTCTTATAATGGCAGTTACAGTGGTATCAGACTGGACTAATTTTAAATGGTTTTGGAATTCAGTTTGAGGCAACAGAAGTAAGCTGAGGACAAAAGCAGGGAGGTGGAGGAAGAGGAAGACACCAAAACCTTTTGGACTCTAGCCCAGTATTCCCAACTCTAGCAGCCATGACTGTTCAGAATTTCAAGCAGGATTCTTTTCTAGCACTAACTGGAGAGTCTGTTAAGATTTAGATAGATGAATGTGTAAAGCTAAAATCCATTCTGCTTATCATGGGAATCAGAGGAAATGCATAAATGTAACATCCATAGGCTGACTTTGAATAAGGAGAGCAGATAAGCAAGAGTGTAAATCAGGGTCCTCAAACTTTTAAAGCAGAGTCCCTCAGACTGTTGGGGGGGCGGACTATATTTTGAGAAAAACATGGACAAATTCCTATGCACACTGCAGATATATTATTTGTACTGCAAAAAAACATGAAAGAACAACACCGTATTTCAAATAACGAACAATTTTAACCAACATAAACTTACCAGTATTTCAATGGGCATAGTGGGTCTGCTTTTGGCTGATGTTGTTGTTGTGTGACTTGAAGTTGTTTCAGACTCTAAGTCTAAAGTTTAGACCAGGGGCCGAGGAATTACTTTGGAGGGCCGCATCCGGCCCACAGGCCTTAGTTTGAGAACACGTGGTGTAAATAAATGTCGACACAATGATTCATTCATCTTTTACGATGGACCACGCTGATGAGTGATTGTGAACTTGTATACAGTTTGGGCAATGTAAATAAAGATTAAAAGCTGCTTTAAGTGAGCTGAAAAACGAGGCTGCCACATTTCTTTGAACTGAAAGCACTTCAGCTATAAAATCCTAACAGATTTCTGGGTATTTCCTGGGGAAATTTCATCCAATTTGTAACCAGGGGCGGATCTAAGTGTAAGTGAAGTAAGGGTCCGCTTCCAGGCACCACGTGGCCAAGGTAGTAGAGTTTGAAATCATTTCGTTTTCCCGCCATCCAAGCCACCCAGGGGGCTTCTGGGAAGAAGAAACCCCAAGCCCATGGTGGTGACGAGGACACCCTCGGGCCAAACAATTTGTGTGTGCATGGGTGAAACACCTCCCTCCAGTTAACCAAGAAGACACATACACAAATGGGTTGGAGTAGAAAATAACCACAACCCGTTTATTGATTACAGGAACAAGGGTTGGCAGCCATGCCTGGGTCCTGGATAAGGGGTTGGGTAGCCCGCTGCTGCTCAATGTTGCTTACTTGCCTGGGTGCCGCCGGCATAATACTGGTCAACGGAAACTCGGCACCCCAGGGGCCACATGCGTTATCCCCCCTTCTGCCAAAGGGCGATGAACCAGACAGGTGCAGGGCCTATGCCACATGCCACAAAAAGGAGGGGGAGCGGATCTCCGCACTCCTTTTGCCGCCAACCCTGAATTCCTGCTACCAACAAAATACCACTGCGTCCACCACTATCCCCAGTCCAAGGAGGCGTACGGATCCAGCCTGTTCCACCACTGCTCCATGCAGCCCAGCAGAACTCAGTCCGTGAGGCTCCATCTGTCCATTGCCCGGGGATTTTGATGGCTTGGCCCTGCCTTCAGCTCAAGTCCTGGCAGCTTGACTCCTCGTTGAAGCTATGCCGTGCCTGCTCCCAATGCCCGGAGTTCCGTTCCTGCTGCGTCTTTTTGTTCTGCTCATAGCCATCCTATAGGATTAAGCTGAAGCAGACCCAGTGCCTCTTGAAAGGCTTACTTAAGGCTGACCAGGCAGAAGAGAGGGCTGGCCACAGCCAGGCCCGAAATGGGGTGGGGCCGGCCCAACCATTGGCTGGCTGGCCTTCGCGGCAGGAAACTTTCCTGCCACCCAAGCTACCCAGAGAGCTTCTGGGAAGAAGAAGCCCCCAAGCCCATGATGGCGTCAAGGACGCCCTGCGCCGTAACACGCTTGGCCTGGTAAGTCGGGCCACGCCATTTGTACACATTTTCGACCATGTCAACCAACTTTTGGAATTTCAGGAGATCACACTGTAACGCAAACCTCCCTCACCTCCCTCACTTTTTTGAAATGTGCCTGCCAATTTTATATGCACAATTTCAAAGATTCTGTTGGTTTGTATTTTACTTTTTTATAGCATGGGCACATATTTAATGTTGATTTCCTTACAGACTGCACAATCTAGGAAAGTGTCACATTGTGCAACAACATGTTCTGGGCAAATTTTTGTCAATAATAATAATAATACATAAAAACTTTATTTCTAGACCCCCCCCGCCCTCTCTCTCACAAAAGGGACTCAGGGCAGTTTACACACAGAAAGAGACAAACATTCAATACCTTACAAAGTACAAACAACATCAGGAACAAAACAAAATAAAGCACAATAATAACACTAAACTTATAATGAAAAAAGTAAATGTTGAAATGGGGACTAGGGCACAAGTACACATGAAACATATATCAATAAAAGCAGTTAAAAATGAATTGCATTTAAAATGGCTGACACACGTGTTTAGCTCTACCTCTATCTCTATATATAATAAAGCAGAATGTTTGTTTGTATGTGTGTGTGTGTATGTGTGTATGTATGTGGCAGCGTTCTGATTGGCTGCCACTTTCGCAGGCCACAGCGACCAGCGCGGGTGATGGACCTGCACCAAACTTGAGACACATAACCCCCCTGAACCCCTTTTCGTCCTGGTGCGGTTTGGGGGACATGGGCCACGGATTATGGGATTTGTAGTACATCCAAACACTTTGGTTCCCACAGACCACTACGGCCACCTAGAAGGACCAAAAGGGACCACACTTGGCACCCCCCCCCCCAATTACCCACTCTACATCCTGGTGCAGTTTGGAGGAGGGCGGACCACAGATTATGGGACTTGAAGTACCTCTACTCACTTCCCAATTCCGCTGTGACTCTCATCCGATTACTGATCGAGACCACACTTGCCACACATAACCCCCAAGCCTGCCTACACGTCCTGGTGAGCTTTGAGGGAGGACTGACAATGGATGATGGGATTTGTAGTACTTTCACAACCCTCTGTTCCCACAGACCACTGCAGCCCCCGACCCACACTGATAAAAACCACACTTGGCACACAGAACCCCAGTGACCCACTCTACATCCTACTGCAGTTTGGAGAGGGTCGGACCATGGATGATGGGACTTGCAGTACCTTCATTAATTTCATGATACCACTACAACTCCCAATAATTATGGATCAAGACCAAACTTGGCAGACATAGCCTCCATGACCCACTCTACCTCCTGGTGTAGTTTGGAGGTGGCTTCACCACGGATTATGGGACTTGCTGTACCTTCTGTAATTTCATGATACCACTGCAACTCCCAAAAAGTAGGGATCAAGGCCAAACTTGGCAGACAGAGCTTCCATGACCCACTCTACGTCCTGGTATTGTTTGGAGGTGGGTGGACCATGGATGATGGGACTTGCAGTACCTTCACTAATTTCAGGATACCCCTGCTACTCCCAATAATGAGGGATCAAGGCCAAACTTGGCAGAGAGAACTTCCATGACCCACTCTACGTCCTGATGCAGTTTGGAGGTGGGTTGACCACAGATGATGGGATTTGCAGTACCTTCACTAATTTCATAATACCACCGCTACTCCCAATAATGAGGGATCAAGGCCACACTTGGTAGACAGAGCCTCCATGACCCACTCTATGTCCTGGTGCTGTTTGGAGGAGGTTACACCATGGACAATGGGACCCACAGTGCCTTCACTAACTTCCTGACACTACTGTGAGCCACATAAATAACTACTACACATCAACTAATACGTTTCTCAAAAAAACCCTGGCACCGCCGGGTTCCCAAGCTAGTTGTGGAATAAAAAACAATAATACTTTTCATGATCATGGAGTATGTCCAGAAGAGAGTGCCCAAGAGAGTCAATGTTCCGTAAATCGGGTCCTACGAAGAACTCATTAGGGACCTGTGCATGTTTAGTATGGGCTATAAAACATCAAAAAGGGTCATTGGGCAAGGACTCTAAAGGAAGATAATATTGGTTTAAAATTAGTAATACTTTTAATGATCATGATTTTTACAATAGTTTACAAGCCATGAACAGGAACCTTCCTGGACATTATTTTAAAGTGGCATTTATAATACAGCCAATGGTAGGGAGACAACGTGGCAAATTGAGGACATGATAATATCTTTGTATGTGTGTATGTGTGTATATATATACATGCGTGTATATATATTTTAAACAGAAGTCGGGAATCTCTCTGTATCGAAGTGAAAGACCTTTAGAAATTGTAAGTATTTTTATATGTTTCTATTTAATTTAGATAGAAGGTTTTAGTTCAATCCTGCACAACATGGCTGTAGTAAGAGACTGAAATTACATAGGGTAAACCACTTCTGGCTTCATATAGGCCTTGATGTTTCATAGAAACATACTCTGTAGGAAATTTTATAGCAAATTAGGGAGTTATGGAACTCCGGGTGGCAAGTTGACTTCTTACCAAAACGGCGCGTAGACGTGCGGGCGCAAGGATGAGGAATCACGCAACAACTTCACTGCTCAATGTGAAATCAAAGAGATTTATTGCTTAACACCAGCTGGTGGGGTTGCCAGCAGAACAAGCTGCTATCAGGGGCAAACGGCCCCGGTCATTCTTAACACAAAGTTCTTATACCCTTCATGGCGGCATCTCCAAAAGCCCGCCCTCCTTCATGGATTTTTCACAAACATCATTGGCTGGTGTTACATAGCATTTCATTGATCCAATAAAACATTGCATTTTCATTAGCATCACACTTCAAACCCCTCCTATGTGTTAGAACAATGAACATTTCTAAGTTAGTCTTTTCCCACAGTACATTATCAGTGGCTGGGACTCTCATGTTCCCAAGTAGCAACATTTCGCTTCTGCCTCTCCTTGCCAGCAACGGAGGGGGCAGAATCCCTCTGATCATGCGCAGTTCTTCTCCCTTTGGCACTGATGTCAACAAGCAGCACGCCTTGTACTGTTAGACCAATCTGAGCCTACGTTATCTTACGCTAGGCACGGGGTGTACTCTGGCAAATCACTGCCTGTGCTGGAAGCACCAATCATAGTGTTACATTCACGGAGCAAGTGCCTGCCTGATTCTTGGCACAGAAACCCACTTTTCTAAGTTCTACACGTGTGCAGCATCACTCTCTGACTGTACTCCTGTTGGAAAGTCCCAACACCGCTTTATTCCAGAGTTTTTCTTTTTTGTGGGTAACTCATCACAGGGAGTTACCTACACATACGTCTGGAACCCCTCAAGAGGACCAATTCACTCTCCAATCCCTCCTGACCACGGTCTCCACAGTCTTGACTGCATGCACACCTTTCACTGCATCTATGGATTTCTGCATTGCACAAGCACAACATTTCAGCAAAATCGGTAGGCAGCACATAATGATCAGTACAGAACATATAACCACAATGATTATCATCACAAGTGAGCGTAGCCAATGCAAATTCGGTAGCCAGCCCAACAAATAGCTCCAAAAATCACTTGGGGCTGAATAAGTCTTCTGCACCTCTTTAGCAACACTCTGAATCTTGACCAGGTCAAGTTCAATGTCACCAGACTTATTTATGAAATGACAACAGGTTGTGTTTAACCACACACAGAACCCGCCTTGCTTGGATAACAGGTAATCCAAAGCTAATCTCTGTTGCATCGCCATTCTTGCAAGGGAATCTACCTCTACCTGTAACGAGGACATCCCTTCTAGAGTATCATTGGCCAAAGATTCCAAACCATGTGATAAAACACGCAGCTGTTTTATGCTCCAAGCCACACCCAACCCGGGTGCCATTATTGCTACAAACCTCTGGCCTTCATTAAGAAAAGTCTTATCCGGGTCATATCCATAGCGTTTCACATCAGCGAATGAGCGCTTTTGGACATGTGAATACAAGTTAGTGACAGGTGTCTCCTTGGGGAGCACTCTCAGACCCCCAGGCTGCAGGGTGCCAAGGGTACACACTCCATTCCAAGCCACAGGAAGCACTGACATTGCCCACGTTCCACAAATCCAAACAACACCAGTAGGAAGTCCAGTCGCACGGAGCCCTGTGCGTCTGGCTGGCAAATTCTGGGCCAAGTTCACTATGGCATTCTCATGATGGTTTCCAAACAATATGTGAGTGCAATTTGAAATTTCCCCTCCCCAAGTCCAAACACCTCTTGTTCTCTGGCCACAACGTGCCCTGTATCTGCTATGCACAGTAATCGTGTGATTACATGCAGGATAAGAGCCTAGCTCCATCCAATTGAAACGTTCATACATGCCAAGCCTCTGATTACCTATTTCATACATTCTCCCACCATTCTCCCATTTGAAGCACAGCGCTGCTTCCAAGACAGGAGAACGATGCGTTATCATGAACCGAGCCTGTTCCACATCCCTTCCCAAGTGTTCCTGCTTACATTTGATATCATTCCACCCTCTCAATGTCAATACAGCACTTGGAACAATTGGCCATCCTTGTTTATGACTGGAAGGTCCATGACTGCAAATCCAGCATGAATTCAAACCCAATTCATGTGAAGGTACCAATCATGAACATATTTTGCTCCCATCCCCCAATCCCAGCAATGTCAATATCAGAGCCATTCAAAAACGGCCGCTCACTCCCGCTGTCCCATTAGGATGCTAAGCCACCACCTCAGTGAGAGTGCCTTTGGCTCTGTCCATCTTTCTTGCGTTGGACCACGATTACTGGAATTGGGAGCGGTGATTTCAGACGACTCTTCTGTGGCCTTCTTCTTTTTGCCCCCTAAACAGGGCTTTGCTGGTTTTTGTAAATCCGCATCTTTAGGGGGTTGTCTGGATCCACGGAAGACTCCAAAACAACCGGTGCCCTCTTCACTCGCGTGTAGTGGACCCACGGGCGAATTCCCTCGACCTTTACCGCCGTTGGTGTGCTCAACAGCACGGTGAAAGGACCACGCCATCGGGGCAACAAAGGACGGACGTTCCACTCCTTGATCAGGACAGATTCGCCAACTGAAAAAGAATGCAAAGAGGTAGTAGGGAGAGGTGGGTGCAAGTCTGCTGTATACTGGCTAAGTTTCTCTAGCTGCTTCCCTAGCATCTGCACATCTTGCAAAGTTTGCTGGTGTCCCAGCACATGGCTGTCCGAAGATAGTCCACACATAGTCTTTAAGTTCAATGGAGGCCTGCCATACAAACGCTCAAAAGGTGAAAGGCCTGTCTTCTTGTGGGGCGTACATCTGACCCTTAGGAGAGCCAAAGGTAACGCCAGCCTCCAGTTTAACTTAGTCTCTTGGCAAATCTTTGCTAAACAGTTCTTTAACGTTCTGTTGGCTCTTTCTGCTCTGGCAGACGATTGCGGGTGGTACGCACAGTGAAGACGCCACGTGATACCTAATAGTTTACATAGTCCCTGTACCACGTGGTGCACGTACGCTGGCCCGTTATCTGAGCCTATCTGTAAAGGCATGCCGAATCTAGGAATAATGTCTTTCATGAGGCCCTTTACCACCTCAGCTGATTTCTCTGTGCGTGTAGGAAAAGCTTCAATCCAACCAGTGTAAGAATCCACAAAAAGCAACAAATAACGGAAGCCTCCACTCATTGGCATTTCTGTAAAGTCTGTAACCAAAACTTCAAAGGGCCAATTCCCTTGATACTGTATTCCAGGCGCTTTCAAAGGCCCTTCTCTGGGGTTATTCTTTGCACATGTCCAGCATCTCTGCGCAGCCGCAGCCATCAAGCTGTGCAGACTATTGATGAACATTTGCCTCTCCAGGAGCGCTGCCAGGGCGCTTTTCCCTAGGTGTGTGCTCTCATGGTAAAACTGTACTATGTGCCACGCTTTTGCCTTAGGGACAAACACGCGGTGGTCTGGCATTTTGATGAAACTATCTTCCCATTCTCCTCCCTCGCTCAGGGCCCATTCCTCCTCCTGCCTAGTGTAATGACATTTCTCCACTTTGGGTCCTGAGTCAGTGAGATTCAACATTACAGGTGTGGGTCTCTGCATAGCTACTTCTTTGGCAGTCAGATCAGCTAGCCTATTCCCCTGAACCACCGGGTCATTTCCTTTTTGATGTGATTTACAGTGCATCAAAGCCACTTTACTAGGGAGCCAAACAGCGTCCAACAAAGCCAACATCGCATCTGCATATTTGACAGCCTTTCCAGCAGAAGTCAAAAAGCCTCTTTCCCTCCACAGTGCCCCATGAGCATGTAGCGTTAAAAACGCAAAACGAGAATCTGTATAGATATTAACCCTTTGCCCCTCTGCTAGTTTCAAAGCACGAGTCAATGCAATTAGCTCAGCCAGTTGGGCCGAAGTCCCTGGGGGCAATGGTTCCGCCTCGAGAACACCATCTTCCCAGGTAACGACAGCATAGCCAGCATAACGCACTCCCTCTCTTATGAAACTACTCCCATCCATGTAAAGGGTTAAATCTACCAGTTCCCAAGGGAAATCACGCAAATCGGGTCTACTGGAATAAACCAAGTCCATTGTCTCTATGCAGTCATGTTGTGAGGGCTCTGAGGGGCTAGGCAAAAGAGTTGCAGGATTTAATGTGGGACACATCTCTAAGGAAACAAGCGGATTGTTGCACAGAACCCCCTCATACTTAGTCAGTCTCTCATTTGTCAGCCAGCGTGAACCTTTGGAATCTAGCAATGCTTTGACATGATGTGGTACCCTCACGGTCAAGGATCTCCCTAGGGTGAGCTTGGTGGCCTCTCTGATTAAATCCACCGCAGCTGCAACAGCCCTCAAACAGGGTGGAAGACCCCTGGCTACTGTGTCTAACTGCTTTGAAAGATAGGCTACAGGGCGTTGCCATGTACCTAAACTTTGTGAAAGAACACCTATCGCTGTCCCATCTCTCTCTGCAGCAAAGAGATAGAACGGTTTGTCTAAGTCTGGCAGGCCCAGCGCTGGAGGCGAGATGACAGCTTCCTTCAGCGTTCTGAAAGCCTGGTCACAGTCCTCTGTCCATATAAATGGATCCTGATTACTTCCTTTGGTGGCCTGGTACAATGGCTTTGCAATGACAGCATAGTTGGGAATCCAATGTCTTACATAAGAGGTTGTTCCTAGGAACTCCCTCGTCTGTCTTCTATCTTTGGGAGTTGGGATGGCACAGATGACTTCCTTACTCTCAACTTCCAACACCTTGCTTCCCTGGGTCAAACCAAAGCCTAAATACTTGACCTTCTTTTGACACAACTTTGCTTTCCTTTTGGACACTTTGTACCCTTTCTCTTCCAACACTTTCAACAGTTCTAGAGTGTAATGTTCACATCTTTCCTTAGTCTTTGTACCGACCAGCAGGTCGTCTACATATTAGCCACACTCCTTCAGTCTCTGGAATTTCAAAATCTGACAAGTCTTTAGCTAAAGCCTGACCAAAGATGGTCGGGGAATTCTGAAAACCTTGCGGAAGTCTGGTCCAAGTCGCCTGACGTCTTTGTCCTCCCTTAGGGGTTTCCCATTGGAAGGCAAAGATGGGCTGTGAAATAGGGGCTAGCCTAATGCAGAAGAAAGCATCTCGTAAATCTAGTACAGAGAACCAGGTGGCTGTACTTGGAATTAAATTCATCATTATATATGGATTTGGAACAACAGGGGTTAATGACACTGTAGCTTGATTGACAGCTCTAAGGTCTTGGACAATATGAAACCTCCCATCTGGCTTACGGACCGGAAGGAGGGCCGAATTCCAAGGGGATTCACAATAGACAATGATCTCATGACGTAACAGTCTCTGTAACTCTTCTTGAATTCCTTCCACAGCATCTCTACTGATAGGGTACTGGGCCTTTCTCACGGGAAGCTGACCAGTCCTTATCTGTATCACCACAGGGGCAACATTTTTCGCCATTCCTGGTTCGTTATCTTCTGCCCAGACCCTGGGAGTTTCTTCCCAACACCAAAGTATCTCTTTCTTCCTAACTTGTTTCACTCTAAACAATCTGTATTCTTCTTGCCCTGGGACGGTAAGTTCCAGCTGGCCTGTTTCCAAAAACTCCAATCTTGCCCTTATCTTCGCCAAGATGTCTCTCCCCAGCAGGGGGATAGGACAATCTGGGACATACAGTAATCTATGTATCACTTCTCTGCCCGCAATGTTGCACCTTCTCTGCTGTAACAAAGGACACTTCTGTGGCTTTCCTGATACACCAACAACCTTGATTTGTTGATTACTAAGGGGTGCTATTCTTTTGTTCACTACAGATTTGTCCGCTCCTGTGTCTATTAGGAACTTTATACGCTGACCTTCCACATCCACGGCAACCAAAGGCTCATCTGGGTCAAGCAACAGAAAAGCCCTGCCAATTTTTCAACATTCATCTTCCCACTCAGCTTCCTCCTCTTCTTCCTGCACAGCAGCAGCCACAATAGCCTTCTCATAAGGCCTATAACTTCCTCTGCCTCTTCCTCTTCCTCTTCCTGACCCCCTAGCTGGTATTTTGACTCTTTTTGCACTTGCATCACTTTCCTCTGACATTTCTTCCACACAATCTTTTCGCCAGTGGCCTTCTTTTTTACAGCGAGCACACTGATTTCGACCCAACTTAAACTGTCCTCCATCATGTCCTCTTCCTGACCCTCTGCCACGACTATTTCCCCTTCCTCTTCCTGACCTTTCATCCAACATGCTCACCAAAACTCTGTATCCCTCTCTTTTCTTCTTATCTTTCTTCTCTTCCTCTACTTGCTCTCTTGCCATAAACACTTGATCAGCAATTGCCAACAGTTCATTTAAATTCTTGCCCAAAAACCCTGGCTGTTTCTGTATTTTCTTTCTGATGTCTGGAGATGATTGGGAAATGAAGGATTGCGTGAGAGCAACCCTCCCGTCGTTCTGCTCTAAGTTGTAGGGGCTGTACTTTCTGTATGCTTCCTCTAAACGTTCTAGGAACGCAGCAGGCGTCTCTACTTTATCCTGTTGAACCCCTTGTATCTTCTGAATACTGGAAGGTCGGGGTGGACCCTTCCTGGTGGCTTTTAAGAGAATTTGCTGAAAGTCTCTAATTCTGTCTCTCTGATCCGCATTATTTGGATCCCATCTTGGATCTTGCTCCAGTGGGAATCTGGCATTCCCAAATGCAACTGCCTCCATTTGCCCATGTCCCTCTTGAGCTATCAACCTGGCTTGATTGATAATGCATCTTCTCTCTGCCGCAGTGAATAGGGCATTTAACAGCTGCCGGCAGTCCCACCATGTTGGATCATGCGTTGCAATTATGCCTTCCAACAGGTCCCCCATAGCACGGGGCTGTTCAGAATATGGGGGAGTATTGTGTTTCCAATTAAAAACATCGCTGCTCGAAAACGGGACCCCCTCTTCATCTTGGGGACGCACTATCATCCTGTCAACATTAGGGGTTGGCCTTCTCGCTCCTCTTTCTACCTCTCTTGCTTCTTCTATGGGGTAATGAATTTCCATTGAGAGAGGGGCCTGATATGCAGGCGGTTTCTCACAAAACGGATTGCGTTCTGAATGGGGAACAGGGAACGTCACTGCTGCTTGTGGCTGAATTAAAGGGGCCGCAGCGGGAGGGGACATTGCCATGGCGGACGGAAACGTCCCGCTTCAACCCGCAGTTGGCAGGCTCCCTAATTCGAATTGAAAAGTCATTGGGGGATTCATTGGAATTGAAATTGGCGCGATGGGAACAGGAAGGAGTGCTTGGCTCGCCGGGAACGGCGTGGCGGGGACAACCGGGATTGGTGCAGTGGGAACAGCAGGGACCGCCTCAGATCGCGTCACAGCCGGGGACGTCATCTGGACGGCTGAGCCTGTCCCAAGGGTGGGGGCTATGACTGGGGCTTGCTCTGGGACGTTTAAACTTGCATAGAGCAGAGGTGCAGTGGCCTCCCCCGCTCCTGTTGGGGCAATATGTCTTTGCCTCTGTCTTCTCCTTAAGGGTGGGAGGTCTTCCGGCTCCACCGGTAGAACCGGAGGGTTTCTCCCTACCTTTCGGTTCACAAAACAACCTTTCTTCTCATGTCCCTTGGGGCCTGCCCACCACACACCTTCTGCAACCATACGTTCCCATGTTGCGGAGGTAATCCATTGGTCATTTGGATGTAATTCAAAACAATAAGATTCAAGTTGTCTACACTTCCTCAAATCCCAGGACCCTGTGTTTGGCCAGCCAAACCTCTGTGCACAAATTCTTGAGCTCAAACTCTTTCAGATCTTGGGGCTTTCCCTCTACTGCCAACAGGCAAAACCTTTCCCAATTGTCTAACACACATTTCAAAGGGTCTGTTTGTCCTGCTTTGATCCCGCACTACCCATCTCTCTGGCCAAAGATCAAAGATCACTTCAGTGCTCACCCCCAACCCCAATGTGTGTTCCCTAAGTGTTTGTGCTTGAAAAATCTATACTTGCCGATTCCTGCAGACCTCGGGATGTCTCCCTCGTCACCTCTCGATTGCGTCGGATTTCTCACTAGGTGCCATGGACTGCCGCCACCCCCGACTTTCTCTGCGCGCTTTCTGCAACCGGATTGCTCTCTAGGCACCTGAAAGGTACCCCCGGTATCTGCTTGCCGGATCTCTCAAGAGGCGGCTTTCACAAGCTGCCTCCCTCCGGACTTTCTGAGTTCTCTGGGTTCACCGGCAGTCGCGTCAGTTGCGGTCTCTCGTGTCAGCAGGCGTTGGTTTGGGACGAGCCAGGCAGCCGGCTTGTGTGTCGGGCGCCCGTCTCAGCTCTCCTGGGTCGCCTCACCTCCTCGCTCAGGAGCGAGAGCCGTCTAGACAACTAGATTGCGTCGTCCTCACCACAGACCCGTCTAAATAGCCTTTTGGGATCACGTCGGGGTCACCAAGATGAAGCAGCAAATTAGGGAGTTATGGAACTCCGGGTGGCAAGTTGACTTCTTACCAAAACGGCGCGTAGACGTGCGGGCGCAAGGATGAGGAATCACGCAACAACTTCACTGCTCAATGTGAAATCAAAGAGATTTATTGCTTAACACCAGCTGGTGGGGTTGCCAGCAGAACAAGCTGCTATCAGGGGCAAACGGCCCCGGCCATTCTTAACACAAAGTTCTTATACCCTTCATGGCGGCATCTCCAAAAGCCCGCCCTCCTTCATGGATTTTTCACAAACATCATTGGCTGGTGTTACATAGCATTTCATTGATCCAATAAAACATTGCATTTTCATTAGCATCACACTTCAAACCCCTCCTATGTGTTAGAACAATGAACATTTCTAAGTTAGTCTTTTCCCACAGTACATTATCAGTGGCTGGGACTCTCATGTTCCCAAGTAGCAACATTTCGCTTCTGCCTCTCCTTGCCAGCAACGGAGGGGGCAGAATCCCTCTGATCATGCGCAGTTCTTCTCCCTTTGGCACTGATGTCAACAAGCAGCACGCCTTGTACTGTTAGACCAATCTGAGCCTACGTTATCTTACGCTAGGCACGGGGTGTACTTTGGCAAATCACTGCCTGTGCTAGAAGCACCAATCATAGTGTTACATTCACGGAGCAAGTGCCTGCCTGATTCTTGGCACAGAAACCCACTTTTCTAAGTTCTACACGTGTGCAGCATCACTCTCTGACTGTACTCCTGTTGGAAAGTCCCAACACCGCTTTACCATATTTATAATAATTTTACATGAAACAAAGTCTGTGTAGAATGAACCTTGTGAAAGATTTTGAATTTTGGAAGTCTGGATCAGAAACAATCAAATTGTATCACTGATTTTTTCTAAAACTGATATTGAACCTTCTAATGGCCACATAACGATATGGATTCTTAAGTCTGTATGTCTGATCAACAAGAAAAGTTCTAGTTTTACAATTTCTCTGAGTTCAGGAGTTGGAATCCATTCAACATACGGCAGAGTTTTCTGCTTACCAATTTGTATTGCAATGTTCATATTGTGCTGTTATTTTCCTTTTCTGTTAGTGAAATTGTGGTCAGTAATATTTGGATACAATGAAGATGTATTACACAGTTGTACTGATTCTCTGCATAACTCTCCTCATTGCTCCAGGTACGTTAAATTTAAACTTCAGGGGGAGAAATAACATGGAGGTTTGGGAGTGAATGCATATCATTCTGCGTCAACCTTTGGTCCAAATGATGCCTCAAGAGAAAGGGAACTAATTTAGAGAAATCTGAGTTTTCCCATTTTACTCTGCATTAATTAATCAATTGAATACCTGAAAGATGTGGGTCTTAAACTTCAGGGGGAGAAATAACATGGGAGATCAGTGAAGCTGTGAAGATATATCCTAGGCAGTTATGCATGTTGGTTTGTTGGTTTAAGAAGGGTTTCATCTCAGCTTGACATTGCAGTTGGGTTCTCAAATAAGCTTTTGGAGGTTGACCTGAACCAACGTCGAAATTCTTGCTGTTTTTTGTGGTTCACAGTAAAACAGGCAACCACTGATGTTGTTGATTTTTACATATAGTGACCATAATGTGGAGAATCCTCAATTTTTGGGGATCTGGAAATGGAGGGTCAGAGGCTTATGAGAATATCTGCCCTCCATCACAGCTGTTGGCATAGTTTGAAGGGCAGTAAAAGTTTTGGAAATAATAATAAAATAATCTTTATTTGTACCCCACCACAATGTCCCCAATGGGGACTCGGGGCTTACATGAGGCCAAGCTTATGAACACAACAACATAATAAAATTATCAAAACAACATAGTCAATTACATAGAACATAAACTATAGGACACTACTATCAATGTAAAATTACAGTAGAATAAAACCATTTATGACACAGGACACTGAGCGGGCCACATGTACAGATTAAAATAGAAAGATAAAAACGGGGGGGGTGAGATAGCTGTGGGGCAAATTATTCGTGAGGGAGAAAGCTCTTTCAAAGGCAGGTCGAGAAAGGGCATTTGTATAAAAAGGAGGGAGGGGTGTACACTCAAAGCAGATATTGAGGGTGAATGGTGGCATGAAATTATATGATTAATCTTCGAAGGCACAGCAGAAGAGCCAGGTCTTAAGATTCTTCTTGAAACTCTCTAGAGTAGGGGCTCGCCTAATCTCACCAGGCAGTGCATTCCATAGACGGGGGGCCACCGAAGAAAAGGCTCTCTCCCTTGTTCCCACGTGGTGGGACTAGGACAATGGCAGAGGTAAAAGGAGAGCCTCCCCCAAAGACCGAAGGGATCGGGCCGGTTCATGGAGGGAGACACGGTCACAAAGGTAGGTAGGTCCCAAACCATTTAGGGCTTTATAGCCAATGGAGCTCCTTAAACAGGAAGGTTGACCACTCCCTGTAATTCGCCCCAGTTATTATTTATTTATTTATTAAGCTGGCCGTCGAACGTTGGATGAGTTGTAGTTTCCGGTCCGTCTTCAAGGGTAGCCCCACGTAGAGTGCATTGCACTAATCCAATCTAGAGGTAACTAAGGCATGGACCACCTGGTCAAGTCCGACTTCACGAGGTATGGTCGCAGTTTTAATTGTGAAGGCCCTCCCAGCCACCGCGGACACCTGTGCATCAAGCGTCAGCGCTGAGTCCAGGAGGATCCCAAAACTGTGGACCTGTCATTTCAGGGGGAGTGCAACCCCATCCAGCACAGGTTGCCACCCAGTACCTCAGTCAGGTGAGCAACTGACCTGGAGTTGAATAAAATCCCATGTTATTTGCTTTGAACCAGTTTATATGCCAGTGTGGACTCAGAAAACCCTGTTCAAAGCAGATATTGTGGGATTTTCTGCTTTAATATTCAGTGTTATAGGGCTGTCTGGAAGGGCCCTGGCAGAAGGAGATTGGACTGGATGGCCCTTGGATGTGCCCTCCTATTCTAGGAACCCATTGTAATTATTATTATTATTATCATCATCATCAGAGGCTGAATAGCCATCTGTGAGGAATGCTTTGATTTTTTCCCCCCTTACGGCAGAAGGAGGTTGGACTGGGTGGCCCTTGGAGGTCTCCTTCTGCTCAAGAAACCTGTTGTTGTTGTTGTTGTTAGCAGAGGCTGAATGAATATTATCATCATCATTATTATTATGAATAAATTCAGGGGCTTCTTAGACCCACACTTAGTTGAATTCAGTCTTAAATATATTATATGGCTCTCACTGAAATAAATTTCCAAATATTTTGCTTTTATGGCTCTCTGAGTAGAGGGTAGGTAGATCATTTTGACTTGGTTGTTTTATAAGTAGCTTGCATTCTGAAAAAGTGTGAGCACCCCTGATTGTAGACATTTTTGTCATTGTGGCTTCTAGTGAGAGTTCAAGCTTTTCCCATTAATTGATCTTTATGATGCACCGTGGTATCATAGCTA
Organism: Anolis apletophallus; assembly: GCA_030556195.1. Taxonomy (NCBI): domain Eukaryota; kingdom Metazoa; phylum Chordata; class Lepidosauria; order Squamata; family Anolidae; genus Anolis; species Anolis apletophallus. Next base: position 14,116,848 of record JARBWK010000003.1, on the reverse strand, counting down.
CCTGAAATAATATTTCTTCATGGGAGAAATTGACGTCTTCTTTACTTCTGCAGGGTCCACAATAGATGTTAAAGAAATTAAGATAAAGAATACCGTTCAATGCCAAAGAGCATTTGGTAATTGTGTCAAGAAGTGCCCCGGACAAAAGATTGGCAAGTGTAGCGGGAAATGGATTTGTTGCAAATAGTAAGTATAGTATAAGAAAACATATCTTTTCATGTCCCAACTCCTGAATCCAAAACCCAAACCCAAAACCCCACACTGCAAGGCAACTGATAACAGACTGAATCTTATTAGTGCCTTATGTGTGTATAAGTTGCACTGTAGAAGCAGTGGGATCGTTTTGGCTGATATCTAATGTTAATATTCTTCTTTTGTTTTTCTTGTAGTTTGTATTCAAGGGGCCCTATGACAGAATTCTGGGTCTGAGATTCCCCCAAAGTCATTCAGTGGTTTTCATAGTCAAGTGGGGTTCCAGAGTTTTAGCCCAGGGCGACTCTGCTGAGGTTCAAGATCAGACAGGATCTGGTGTCTTTAGGATATTTATTTATTTATTTATTTACATCATTTTATATCCCACCCTTCTCACCCTGCAGGGACTCAGGGCGGATCACAATGTACACATACAGTCAAACATTCAATGCCATTTGGCATACAACATATATAGACAGATATAGAGGCAATTTAACATTCCAGCTTCTGGCCACCAGGAGGAGCTGTCGCATACCTTCATTCTTTTGTGTTTACTTCCTGGAGATTTTATGGCTTCAGTAAATCAGTTAAATTTAGCCTCCCCCACACAAAGTGGTACCTAGATTTCCTACTTGACAGATGCAACTGTCTTTCGGGTTGCAAAGGTTAACAACGAGCTACACAATTGGTCGAGAGCTCACCCTGACCCGGGCAGGCCTTGAACTCATGACCTTCTGGTCAGTAGAGATCGTATGCAGCTGACACCCAGTCAGCTGCGCCACATTCCCGGCCACAATGAACTGAGATATGTGCAGGTGGGCGGGGTGGGGTGGGTGGTGGGTGGGGTTATATGTCTTCAGGTTTCCTCTTGACATATGATAACAGCATGAATTACTTGTGGTTGTCTTAGGCAAGCAATAGTAGTTTTTGCATTATCTTCTTCTGAAATAAAGATGATACCCCTCATATTCATTGGTCTCAATT